>CM053404.1:127748921-127775406 GCA_028644305.1 Xerus rutilus | reverse complement strand
TAAAAATAAATATGGGAAATATTTTCAAGTAATATTCTAATAATATACTTCAAAAGAAAATGATTTCTAAAATTTCCTAACAGCAAACCTTAAGTACACATTTGGCCTTAAAGAAATTGTGTAAAATTCAATAAAGAATATTAATATTTAGTGGTTGACCTCAATCTCTAAAAATGAATAACTTGTCAGATATTTATAAAAAATATATAGCTGGTCATTAATTAAATGATTGTGTAGAACCTTGACTATTAATTAAAGGTTTAATTATAATTTTCAATAACTAATAATTTAGTAATTTTAAAAGCAAAATAAATAATGAATATAATTACATTCATACGCTAAGGGAAAATTACAGAGTATCTTCTATACTTATTCTTTTCCAAGAATACACTGTATTGTTTCCCTAAAAATGGAACTATAATTAAGGTTAACACAACTCTCCGCACCCTGACCGTACTCATTTTTGCTATAAGAAAGGAAAAAATTTAGTTTTCAGCAAATTCCGCACTAGAATCATGTACATAACAAACATAACAAACAATATATTTCCCTAAATAAACAGACAAAAAAACAGAAGTTATTGCTTTAAATGAGAATAACGTTTTAACATTTGGATCTTAAGATATCCAAGAACTTGTTTTAAAGAAGGAGATTGAAGACGTAGGTCAAAGGATGCGAAGCAGCAAATGTGTAGGATGAACAAGTCAAAAAATTGAATGTACAAAATGAGGGCTATGGTTAATAATAGTGTATCATTCATAATGTTTGCTAAGCTAGTAGATTATAGCTGCTGTTCTCACAGGAGGAAAAATACAGGAAATTATGTGAGATGACAGATCCGTTATTTTGTTCTACTATAGTAATAGTTATATATATACATATACATAAATATTATGGCATCATGCTGCATACCTTAAATATATACAATAAAATTGATTTTTATAAAATCCTATGTTAAGAAAACAAGCCAAAAATGAGCCAAAGACAAAAATAAGAACTTTGTCAAAGAAGATAAATGATGTTGAATAAGTATGTAAAGATGCTAAACATCTAGTCATTAGGGAAAATTAAAATTAAAACTCTAAGATAATACTATATACCAATTAGTGTCCAAAATTAAATAAAATGATCATACAAAGTAGTATTAAAGATATGGAGGAAATGAAACACTCCTGTATTGCTGGCATTAGTGAAAACGATCTACCATTTGTTAAAAAGTTAAATTACATCTACCATATGATCATAGTTTTTCCACTCCTAGTGATTTAACTAAGAAAAAAGGAAATAGATGTCTATACAAAGACTTGTACATAAATGTACACAGCAACTTTATTCACAGTAGCCCCAAATTGGAAATAATGCAAATGTTCAAAACAGGTGAATATCCACAAAGTGTGCATACAGCCACATGATGAGACAGGACAGAAATAAAAAGAAATGGACTACCAATACCTGTAGCATGAATGGATCCCAAAATTACTACACAGAGTGAAAGAAGCTGGACAAAGTCACATACATATTATATGATCCTATTTATATAAATCTGTACAAAAATGCAAACTATTCCACATGAGAAAGAGCAAATCAGTGGTTGTCTGGGATGAAGAGGGGCAGGAGGGAGGGTCAACAAGGGGCATGAGAAAAGTTCTGGGGTGATAGATATGTTCATCCTGTCATTTGTGTTGATGGTTTCAAAGGTGTGTAAATGTCAGCCCTTACCAAAGTGCATACTTTAATGATGCCTGGTTTATTGCTCATTGGTTATATCTCATAAGGCTGTTAAAAACAGGCCCCTCAAAAAGTATATCACTATTTGATAAAAGAAGTCTCTTTTCCCTCATCCACCTCCCAAAATTATCAGGACATAAAAACACCTTAACTGTCTCCCAAACTGACAATGTGCTGCTTCCAGCTTTCAGGATTAGCCCTCTTAGACTTTTCTTTCTCTATTTCTACTTCCATTCACTCACATCTAGTTCTCATCAGCCTCAGACTCGAGCTACCAAAAAAACCAATTTGCCACATAATCCTTTGGCTTTGTGATCTACTCCCACGTGAGTCTCCTTATATGACATGATTTACTGGACAGCATCATAACCAGCCTCTTCATTACTCAGTACACACACACTCACACACACACACACACACACACTCACACCTCCTTGTTTCTATCTATCTAGGTACAAATTTCTTCCTGAATTCCAATGTCCTTATGCACCTGAGGCATCTGGGACACTACCTGGTGCCCTCATGCCCATCCAGCCTACTTGCCTTTACTACTAACTAAAGGTATAAGAGAACCTGGGTCTCACAAACCCCAGTCTAATCTTCATACCAAAAACAAGACCAATGGCCTAGATTACAAAGTGCCATTTCATATGAGGTAGAGGATGGAGAACATAAGAATGTGGTGTGGGGATTGTGAGAAATTAAGCTGGCCTCTCCGGCCTGGCCATCTGTTCCTAGTCCTTCACCCACACATGTTTTTTCTCTCATACTCATGAACTGCCCAAAACTATGTCACTCTTAAGAGGCCATATTACTGTACATAGTTGATGTGATCACTTTGATTTTTTATTTGTTTTACAGACCAGCATCACCTACAACAAATTGGTTTGAAAGTATGTGTCAACTATCTTTTTGACTCATTGCAGTGTTTATTTCTAGGGGTAAAATAAATCACTGAGCAAAAAAAAATTAAAACCAAAAGAAAAAAAAATTCTTTTAAGCAATTCATCCTGCCTATAAAACTTCTTCATTTCTGAAGATGCCAGAAATAATGACAAAAAGACATTGTAGAGAAAGGAAAATCAAAACAGCACCCACTTGGTTCCTCTAAGTTCATCAAATTTACAACTGAAAAACAACCAAGAACAACCTAAAGACAATCATGAGGTTCATACCTACAATGTGATGCTAGATATTCATTAGAAAAAATGAAGCATGAGCCTCACTGCATATCGTTGTTGAGAAAGCCAGTTAGAAAACAAAATAGGTAGTATAATTGCCTCATTTATATAATTCTTGGAGTAAAAAATCTTATTACATGTATATAAATAGGAAATACATAGAGTCTGTACACAAGAAAATATTTACATTGATTACATTGGAGTGGGTGATAAAAGAAACCCGATTTTCACACTGAATTAATTGCCGGGACACGTATTAATTACTTAATAAAAACATTTTCTAAAGAGTACAGACATGCCAAAGGGCGTGCTCCCGGGCATCTCAAGTGCATTATGTTACTGTCACATTCTCAAGTGATCTCAAACATTCCACTGAAAGGTTGACAAATTGATGTAAAACCTCCCCATCATATTGCAAAAGAAAATACAAATACCACTAGTAGTGTCCTTTCAAATAGCAGAATTATTACTTCATTGCTACAGTTTCAATCCTCAAAGATTTTAGGATTCTTAGTTTTTGTTTACTTGTTTGGGTGGTTTTGTCTCTGCCAAATACATGATTCTAGAAGATATTGTATCAAAACCATAACAGCAAGTCATCTAACAGATAAAGAAAAACAGGGACAAGGCAAATTATATTTACTTAAACCTATGAAGGTCTTCCAAAACACAGTTAACATGTGCTGACAAACTCACGTTCAAGTCTTAACTTCATTACATAGAACACATTGCTTCTCTATTAAATATGAAAATGGTTATGTGTCTAATATCGGCTTTCATTACCACCTAATACTATTAGAAACTAGATTACATTATTAAGTGTATGGCAAAGATGGCTTCAGTCGGGTTTATAGAGCCAAATATGATCTCCTTAAAATCAAATTAAAACATCTACCAGCAGGGTAATCTACTTGGACATGTCAAGTTTTAGACAAGGCAAAGTCACATCGCAGTCTGAGAAGGAACAGCGGGGCTTCTGCAATATTCTAATCTAAGTAAGGATTTCCAGGAGCTCAGCTACACCAATTATTCTTCATTTAATTGGTGGCGCTGCTCTCCATAAACATACCTCCAATACATGGCTCACTACCGAGTTGTTGAGTTGAAGACTTAACAGAGATTACTGAATTGGAGAAAGAAGTATTGCCACATATAGGCAGAACACTATTGCTTTGTCAAAGTGGTCACAGGGCTATGCAAAATTATGTTAAGTCTTTGTAAAAGGAAAAAGAAAGATACTAAATAAGCTGTAAGATTATAAAACAATAATAAGATATAACTAAATAAACCACTGATATCCAATCAGCTTCAGTCTTTTTTGCCTAAGTAAAATAGGATGTGCTAGGTATATAAATCAAATTCAAAATGCACACAGGAGCAGCTATCTGGCTGCAGCTTTTAGGCTTCATGGCATATATGCAGGAATGAAAGCATACCCTGTTCTCAGGATCTATTGACACTTTGATAGAAACAAATAATGAGGAAATCTGTTGAAAAATGAAAAACACTAAAAAAATCAATTTCAGCAAAAGAAAATAATTCAAATCTACAGAGAGAAAAATGACTATTTTCAAAAGACTCTGAAACTCTGGTTTGGTAATGCTTTCTGAGGCACTGCCAATTTCACCTAAGACAGATGTGAAGTGACTATACAGTTAGGCTGCTTAGGTACTTTTTACAAAGGAACTTTTCGAATGAGTTTTTCAAATTAATTACACACAACTAACAAATATTCCATATAACTTTGAGCACTGTATTATTTTAAGGTACCCATTTTCCTTTTGAGCTTATTTTTCTTTTTTTACCCTAAATCAGGAGCTAAAATTGCTTCTACCTAACTATCTCAAAGACACTTCTTACCCATAAAGCCTCAGGTGACTGACACTGGGGTGAGAATTATGAAAGGGTATATTCGTTCAGTGTTCTTGAGTGATGATCAGGCACCACATTTGGACTCTGTTTCTACATCTACCATGCCTTATAAGCAATCCAGGTTCCAAGATAAGTGAGACAGCTGATATTGTCTATAGGCTAGGAGCTGCATTCTTCTGTTTTTGTGATTATTTGTTTAGAAAAGAATTATGTCTAGGTTTCTATGAAGTTCCAATGATCACAAAATTAACCTCACAACCTTTGAAGAAAATATAGTGTAAATAGTTATTATAGACTTTGTAGGGCCTGGTTGATTTCAAAAGCAGTACAAATCAACAAATTCCAGAAACAAGTAAGTAGCAGTGTCTCTGCTTTCAGTAATAGCATAATGCCCTCTGCCTGAAAGGAAATAGTCTCCCTGCATGACCAAAGATGAATATGCCACCTTGCAAACACATGAGGATTTGAGAGAAGAAACTAGAATGCTAGCTGTATTCAAATAGCTAGAACCACAGGAAGGAAATGATTTGTGAACACCGCCACAGGAAACATACGAACTGAATGGGTACAGGAGGCAGGTAACCATATTTTATTCCTTGCATAAGAATTATCTGAAAATCAGAGCTATCTAGAAATAAAAAGTTGTCAGAATGTAATACTTGGACACAGCGAGAGCTGTGAGCACTGTCTTATTCTGTGGGATCATGAAAGTCCAGGCTTTGGGATCCTGGGGAAGCCACTGTGGGGTTCCTCTGGTTATGATGACATAGTGGTGCTTAACTCTGAGACCCAACAACTGCTTTTCATACCAGAAATGAATTCTTAGATGATAGAACTCATTTAATCACATATTTTTATTAGTATGGTGTTCTAGTTACAACATAACATGTAAAAGGATTTTACAGTTTATAAAAATTATTTGTAGTAAAATAATAGTAGTTCAGTATGTAAACACTTAGATCAAGAAGATAATGAGAAGACAGCTACAACTGCCAACTGATGAGTCCTATCAAATTTTGATATCTACTACCAAAAGCAGTATAGCCATCAGACTCATGATTTCTTACAGTAGTAAGCAATGACTGCTAAAACATAACAACAAAGTAGTATTTTCCTTAGTATGGGTGGGCAGTTGCATTTCTTAAAAAGGAAAAAAAAATTAGTATCTAATAAAAAACTTGGGGAGGAGTTTCTTTAAATGTATAGTAGAGTTAGTTTCCGAACTCCAAAAATCAAGTACAAGATTTTCATTTATGGAAATGGCTTGAAGGACATCTGAGAGCCTTGAAGGATAATAGATATATCTGCATCTCAGAAAGTCTAGTGGCTCTAGTATCCACACCACTGCAAGTTGGTAGGATCCACCCAACGACAATGTCACAGAAATGTCACCATCATAGTTCCAAAGTGCCCCGCTATGGGGTGATCCTGGTTTTCACTCAACCCATTGAGAAGAACTTGGCAAATTCTTCAACCACAAAATAAAAGTCAACCACAAAGCTGATGGGTACTGATGTAGAAGGAGGTAGGAAGGAAGATGAGGCCTGAAGGAGTTTCTTGGCTGAAACAACAATTAACTGCAGTGTTTTCTACATGGTGTCTGCAGCTGCGTCTCTTTCTTAGGCATTTAAAGAACACAGTTCAACAGCAAAGGGAGGCTGTAGCCTTTCACTGGTCATAGCTCGTATCCAAGCAAAGCTGGATAACCATTCACAAGAACCATTCAGCATGGGGACTTGAATTTCTATGATTCTATGATCCTGTGTAACTGGAAGATGTTTCTTCACCATGGTCAAGTCAGGCTTCCTAGGAATTGAGGATACAGTTATGAGAATGAATCCATCACAAATGGACCTTCTCACAATGTGCTCTAAGACAGTAGAGACTATATATTCCATCATCCAAACTAGGTCACTTTCTGCAGTGTAGGCAGATGTTCTTCTCAGATGACATGGCACAACAAGCATAAACCGTAAGCAACTATCCCAGGCAAAGCTGTACCTACCGTGGATGGAACTTCTGGCTAGGTGAGCAGAGCCATCGAGGAACAGGACAGAATGAACTTCATAATATTAAATACATCCTGTCCCCATGTGACTGCCTAACCATCAGGGCTTTTATTTCTCCTCTCCTTCTAAAAAATTATGCCATCATAAAAATAATTATAGCTTGCTGTGTTTCTGTATATTTTTCCAAAGTAATATATTTGCTCTATGACTATGTTTATGCTAGAACATATATACTTTAAACTGCCTATGCCAATTATAGTTTAAAATACAAATTAATGCTATTAAATTAAACCATCATTAAGTTTTAAATCTATAAATATATATTTCCAACTTTCATATATTATGTTAACGGTGTGTTTTCATAGTGATTTGACATATATAATCCTATTACACTCAGTCATACAAAATGAGAACAAGCAATGAATGGGTATATTCATACTAACCAAAAATAGCAATAACATGAATTATCCTTATGTTGATATTTAAAATCTAATAGTGAAATAGCTGTTTAAAAGTCCTCTTTATCATACCAAGATATTTACATATTAAAATGGTGGCTACTCCATTTAATAACTTATAATATCCAGAGTCTTTCAATTTTTTTCAAAAAGACTATCATTTATATGATAGATAAGAATTATTCATGCATAATCTGCCTATAGGCTACATAGTCTTCTGAAGACAAAAGCCCTTTTGAAAGGAAGAAAATACTAGTATTCATGGTATTTTCCACTTGATTGTTCCATTTTAGAATTTGTTCACAATAGTACCTACTCAATAAATGCTCATTGAATCAAACACTGAATGAGTGAGCAACAATCTCTTGTGAGGATATTTACAAAGATAAAGCTGAGACTAAGAATGTAGCTCAGTGGTAGAGCACTTGTCTAGCATGTGTGAGGCCCTGGGTTCAGTCCTCCTCGGCACTGGGGAAAGGGGGACGAACTATTCAATTAAGAATCTGCAATAATTATCAGTATTTCCAGTGGAAATAAACCAAATGCATGTAAAAATATGGTATTGCAATTACCCTCATATTTCTTTTTCCAAATGCCATAAAAATGAAGATTGTAAATGGAGTCTTATGCTTTATTTACATGTGCCAAAGACTAGACAAGACTATAGATGCAATTACTTAAATTTGGTTCAACAATTATAATCAACATCAGTGGACTCACTATGAACCAATTACTTCTCAGTCACAAATGACACACAATTATAAGTTAGGCCTTCAAACAGTTTTTTCTCTACTAACAATCATTTCTCCATTGATCATTTTTCTTGTTTTAAATCAGCAGATAAAATTGGATGTATTTACATGTACAACATGATGTTCTGTGTAGACACACACACTGTGGAACAACTAAACCTTGCTAATGAACACATGCTTTACCTCACATAGTTTTCCTTTTTGAAGTGAGAACACTTTACATCCACAGTCACAGCATTTTTCAAGAATACATTATTAACTATAGTAACCATGTAGCACAATAGATATCAATTGATCTTTTACTATTTTAAAATACATATTATTATAAAATTTTCTTATACTCAATGCTCATGATCCTTAGTAACTGATCAGGAGACAAATTCTAACATTTATATTGTGACTTATGAACCATCATTAATCATATCACATGAACTCATACTGAGATGATAATAGAAAGAGCACATAAAACTGCATCCATGTCTCTTTTCATGCAGTTATAAATGATTTATAATCAGTATATTATATAATGACTATTTTTAAAGTACTTTGCATATGTTAAAACTTTCCCCCTTGAACTTTCTTAACCAGATAGAAAGATGAACTTTCTATCTGGTTAAGATAAAAAAGCAAGAATAAATTTCATCCCATTTCTTATTTGATTCATTAGAAAATGTGAAATAGTAGAAAAGCCAAATAATGGAATATGAATGAACAGTGAGAGCACACAATTGACTTTGGGGAAAAAAAGGATTTATGTTGATTAGGCAGACATGCGACTACAATTCCATCTATACCATGAATTACAATTCCAACACAGCCACAGACACAATATTTTATATGTTGTGTATATGTCAAATCTTTATATTTCTCTAGTTCAAAATCTTTAAGTAAAAGCAAAATTCTATAACTGGTCAACAAGGAAAGCTAGGATATCGCTAACTGGCAAGATTTTAAGACAGAACAAAATAGAAAGTAAAACATTGAAAATCATTTATGGAAGAGATTCTAGCTCTACTGATGTTCTAAGTTTCATTTATTGTTCTTCTAAGAGCAGTTATAAGCACAAGAGATATAGAAATAGGACATTCCCCCTACTCTATTAAAACTGAGAGTTTGGTAAGAGACATACATACTTTAAAAGAAAACAAGTATTGTGGAAAATCATATTATGAGTCATATGCTATAAGATCACAAAGAATAGCTTCTGAAACATATAGTATACTTTTTATGTATAACTTCAAAAACATAGACCGAATGTCTTGGTGATTCTTGACCCCATGATTCAATCAATTTAGTTTCTCTTGAATCCTAAAGAAAGTAAGCTATTTTATAATATCAGATAATTTTGTATGACTACCAAAAAATAAGATTCATTCCTATTTTAGATAAATCATTTTATGGAATATTTACCAATTGTGGTTTGGGTTTTTGTTTGTTTGTTTTGCTATGGAAACATTAAATTTGTATATACTTGTGCTCTAAAAATGTGATCATCATATTCTGTTGTCCTCTCTGAAATCTTATTTAGGAAAATAGGTCATCCTATATATCAAAGTAGATAAATAAATGTTCCTTTTGAATGTATTCAAGATCCAACTGAACAATGAGTAAAACTAACTTTCTCTATTTTAATTATATGTTGCCTAATAAATAGAATTTTCTCACTGATAATCATCAGAAATCATTAAGAAAATATCTAGTTCACCAAAAGTGCAAAATCTTTTAATCCAGCATTTACTTTCAGCATCTGCTTTCATCATATGAACTCACGACTGTTAGCTTCCATATTTCAATCTTTTATCAAATCATAACTACTTTGTTTGATATTCTGTTTCCGCTTTGCACCCATTAACAAAAAAATCTTTCAATAACATTTATTGGAATGTGACTGCTCAGGACCCACTGCATGATTACATGGCATATCATGAACCTTGTGCATTAATATTCTTTATCATAGTGTATACTGAATCTAGGAACCCTCCATTCATTTACACAGGAAATAAGCACATTTTATGACTACCTTAATCTTTTGGTAATCTGTACTTTCTGCTTTTGGTTTTAATATTTTATTTTCTAATATAGTTCAGTGCATATGGGATGCAGAAAGTAGATTGATTGCTTGATAAGTACATTTAGAAAAAATGAGGAAAATAAAAACAAATCTGGAAAGTAGATTGCTTGATAAAGTCATTTAGGAAATATGAGAAAACTGAAATCAAATCTGGAGTGCTTTTCTATGTGAAATGCAATCTGAAAGGTTTGGAAGAATAAAGTTGTTGAGTCATTTATAACACATCTGCGAAGCCCTAACATAAGACAGCGTTATCTAGAAGAATAGAAAACAAATAGGCAAAGAAAAAAAAATCACTTAGGATAAAATAATCTTCAAGAAATAAGATACTGTTCCCCACCCTCAGTAGGAGATCTGTGGCTCTTTGAGGGACAGGTTTGGCATGGGTATGGACATCAGAAAGAGTAGGCTCTTAGCTCCCTAATTCTGTCATCTTCTCAATAACTTCACCCATCTGGGGAAAATAGTGCCTACCTGACAAGAATCACAAGCCCTTTCTCCTGCTTCTTCACTGTTGTCCCAGAGAGACAGCAAACTGATATCCATCAGGTGCTGATCCAGGTACCTTGTGTATCTTGGTCCTCAAGTCAGACTGCTCATCAGAATCACTAGATAATTTTCACAAAAAGTGCTCATGCTTAGGTACACCCCGCAGGGCACACAGATTCAATTTGCTTGGGGTGAGGTCAGATGGAGGATTTTCATTTTGTATTTATTGCTTGCTTGTTTAAAATGATTAAGAACTCATGCTGTAACTCAAATATACCACACTGAATCCTGGTCTCTGTCATCTTCTCCAGCCCCATGAGTCCAAACAGAAAGTAGGGAACAATCTTGATGTGAGTTTCAAGAATCAATTTAGGAATGGAGGATGGAGGATGGGATGAAGGGATGGGATGAGATGGGAGGTTCTCAAGCAGAACTACAGTTAAACCAGAACAGGAAAGCCAAGCCTTATATTCACTAAGACTTGCTCCTTGACTCAACTGCAGTCCGTCTCTTCAAGTCCCTTTCTCTACCACCTGTGTCTGTGACCTGCTGGGCCCAGTTTATCAAGAATGCCCTGCCCACCCCCAATATCTAATCCAGTTCTTAATGACTTTGTTATATATTCTCCTTTGATAAAGTAATAGTAAAGAACACTCCATGTTAAGAATGAATTCCAATACTTATGGAAGTCCATTGAACAAGGAAAACAGGTCCAAAGGGCAATCAAACCACTAGAATGGTATTTCAAAAATAAAAGTGTCATATGCTATTTCATAATTCCTCAGTACAAATTACAGAGTTTTAGCATCAAAAAGTTTGAGGAAAATGAATAAGCATTATCTCAGAAAGGAAAGATACTAGATCTCACACATTTTAAGATTTAATGCTTAAAATAGTATATCAGACTAGTCAAAACAGAAAGCATTTCTGCAACATCTCTACATCTCAATCCTGCTTATAAACTGAGGCCCTTATAACACTTTGAATAGGTTTTCACACACAGGAAAATACACAGTGACTCAATTTTGATTTTTTCAGAAGTTTGAATAAATTATGTGTTATTTTTATAAAACTAAACCAAATTTATAAGAGGAAGCTTTTTAAGGGTGTTAAGATTGTTAATACAATCTTGTTCCTTCCACTAATAAAGTTCTGATTGTCTGATCAAGTGAACAAACTATCAAGTCTATTAATGTGATATTGCAAGACAGTTCACCATATATAGACATCAAGAGAAGCCCAGCTGGATTTGGATCTGGCTGAAAGAACCATCCTAACTGGCCAAAGTCAGACATCCACTGGCCACAGCATGTCCCAGGATGTTTCTGTCCAAAACACTCCAAGTGTACCAAAGAAGTAGGAACTGTCCTCGTGACATTCTCCCACACATTTTAAGAAGGAACTGTCCTCATGACATTCTCCCAGTTATCCCCAAGCTAGAAATAAGCACATCTCCTAGAACTGATTGGAGTAGAGTAATAACTGAGCCAATGTTCAAATACCAGCCAGTGGGAAGTCACATTGAAAATTCAGAGGTATAAAGGAGGCAACTATCTTTCTATACATCCCCTTTCCCTTCCTCATCCCTCACCAATACAAACTGCAGTTATGAACTAACACCAATAACTCTATCAAGCTCAGCCTGGCAAAGGTATGGAGAAAGTCAGTCTGATTTTTATGTAGCATAAATAGCATGACTTTCCCACTCTCTAAAATATTCTTTTTTCTCACTTCTGCTATTTAAGCATATTTATCACTCATTGCAAATTCTTCTTTGTCTCTGAAAACTTCTCAAGTTCTCATCAGAAGGAACGAGTAGGACATTTCCAAGTGTCACCTTTTTGGGACAAATACTGTCAATATGTGACTCTTGCATGAAAGCACCAGAGTTCATACTCTGGGTACTCTGAAACTATGGAACCTGAGTTCTGCACTCTCACTGCCAAGAAAAGTAACATCTGGTTAGGTTCTCAGCCACATTTATTGGGTAAATGAATGAATGAGTGATTTAGCAAAGTTGTCATTAAAGTAAGGTCTGACAATTGAACAGGGTAGGTTTTCACATAAAACAATCATTTAAACAAGTAGAGGTTTTCTTAAATTCTGTATAAATTTAGACAAGAATTGGTCACTGTCGTCTCTCCACGACTGTTCACATTTGATTCTTAAACCTCAATCTATAAAAAGAACTTGTTGAATTAACAAATGATGAAAGAAAACCAGATAAATATTAACACATATCTTTGGTAATGCAGCACCAAGTCACAGAATCTGAATGTAAAGGGAAAATATAAACACCTGTAGAGGCAGTAAAGCTTTGCTTTCCTACTATTTTCCTGGATGTGCTCCTCCTATGGAGCTAAGCATTAGTGATTTGGCTCTGTGCTGTCACTTGTGTTATGTAAATGGTGACCTTGGTGTGCATTTGGAGATAAGAATCCCTCTTTGCCCTGCAGGCTCACTATCTTATTTCACTGGAAGGGAAAGTTTTCCCAGGTGCTGCTATGCTGCAGCTTGTTGTAGATGTTGATGTTAATTAATTTATGCAAATCAGCTAGATACCATCCTTGATTAATGTCTTCACTGCTTTATTAATTTTGAAGACTTTAAGAGGCTGTTGGACATGTATGATGCAATATATGCTTAGAGAATAACCATTCATATGATTAATTTGGACCCTGAAGAATAGTACTTGATCTCTTCTAGTTGATACTACTAATTACATATAATTTATAACTTTAAAAAAGTAATTGCACCAAAAATAAAACTAAGTTTTGCAAATTTTCTACATGTGACGGTGGCATATAGCACCCTTAAAATAGCTACATGCATTTGCAATCTAAAATTAAGGGCAGAGAAAATGTAATGAGTGCCTGTTTTGTGCCAGGCTCCGTGCTAAGGGCTTTACATGTTTTAACTCTCTTAATAGAATAAGGTGCCCAAGCAGATATACATGGCAGCTCTGGGACTCTAACCTTGACCATAGCACCAGAGTCCAATTTTTAACCACTATTTTAAGCAAACCAAAATAGCTCAGACATTTAACAAACTTCATAAAGAATTCAAGGAAGTCATTTTTGTTATCGCTATTCCTTCCACATTTTCATGTTTTCAGACTCTATTTGTATTAAATGCTCCTTCACTAAGTACTAAGCTTCCCACCAGGGCTGAATCTTATCTTACACTGTTCTGTACAGCTCACAAGCACACAAAACAATAGCTTATATTGAAACCTATTTTATTAATTTAATTTTTATGGTTAAAATATTTTCTGCCAATTTGCTGAAAGTCAAAATCATCTAATTCCCCTCCTTCAGGGTTTTTCTAAGTGTTCAATGGTCACTTAAAGGTATTTATGAGACAAAAGAGGTCATTTCTAGAGAACCCAGGACTTTCATAGAGAATGGTGGAAGCAAAATGTTGAAAAAAATTCACGACCCTATGAGATCAAGTCTTTCCTATGTATGGACTGACTCAAGGCACTGTAATCCAGATGGCTGTACCATGTCTGCAACCAGGAATCCACAATCTAACAGATGTAATAAAAGAAACAAAAAAGCATTATACTAGACATCATGTGACTAATTCCCATTTCAAAACCAAAAACCAACACCAAGAAAAGTGCTATGTGCTCCCAAGAAAAGTGATTACATCTGCTCAGAAAGACTCAAAGACACCTAACCCAGGCTCCCAGAGACATGGAAAATCCACATAGGACAAGAAGGGAATAATAAAAAGAAGAAATACCAGGGCATTGCACCCAGCTGGAGAGAAGGTCAAGCATTCCCCCAGCGCATGAGAAACTTCAAGAAGAAAAAAGACTGGGAAGGTGAGCAGAAGCAAAATCCTGAAATCTGTGAATACTAGGTCAAGGGACAGGGCTCTTATTACAGTTTATCACATAAAATAATAAATCTGGGCATACATAAGGGCCAGGGGACAGGCTGCCATTACTGATGTTTAATTCTCAAAATTCCTTTTAGTTGAAAATGAGATCAGTCTGCAGGTAGATTTTTCCTTTCTGCCAAGTGCTCACGTCAGCACTAAAGGAAGAGCCTTTGATTTATGGTCCAACAATCCTGCTACCAAGAGAGATACTACTTAAAAAAAAAAATCACAACTTCTTTCTCTCTTTTCCAAATGCTTCATTTTTATAGAGGGAGGGTTATGCCAGCTGAATATGATATTTAATATTTCATATTTCACCAGGCCAACAATGGTGGCAATAGCACTAGAAGTCTTCTGCAGTGATTGCCCTGAGAAAGACTCAGCCCCCATGTCACCTGCTTCTAAATTTCTTCCTCCACCCCTCAGTCTCATCTCATTTTCTTCCTCTATAAAAATTCATCTGAGTCACAGAATCTCAATCTATCCAAAGAGAAGACCATAAATAAAGCACTACATTATAATTTAATAGGTCAAAACCAAGTGGTATGATAGCGAACCACAGTACAATCTAATCCATATTTGGTGATATAATCCTGGAGAAGGTAACATTTTAGCTGAGGTGAAGAGAACAGGATAAGGATAAACCTTTTATTTAAGATCTTATATCTCTAAAGAATAGTCTCAACTCAAGTAATTTTAAGGTAGGGTGGTGAAATAAAGGGTTAAAATAAAGATGGATATGCCAGAGAACCCAGGAAAAACCAAATATATCACCCTCAAGAAAAGTACAGTTGATCCTCCGACTGAGCTCAACCAACCACAGATGGGAAACATTAGGAGAAAAACTTGCATCTGTAGTAAACATACACAGACATTTTATTTTTTCTTATCTTTATTCCCTAAACAACATAGCATAGTAACTATTTACACAGCATTCACATTGCGTTTGGTATAGTAAGTAACCTAGAGATGATTTAAAGTATATAGGAGGATGTGTGTAGGGTGAATACTAGACCATTTTACATACAGGACCTGAGTATCCATGGGCTTTGGTATCCACAGAGGCTCCTGAAACCAGTCGCCATGTCTACTCAGGGACAACTGTATGCCTCACAGTCTAACTCTGACATATGACTTAGCATCTTTCTGGTTTTCCAACTATTCCTCCTCACTGACAGATATGTTTCCAATCCTCTATTCTGTATATCTTTTGTCCACCTCATAGCTTCTCCTCATGTTTGTACCTCATTGTCACCTTGGCTTGCTCTGTATCCAATCAGTTATGTCATAGAAGGTAACAGACATTCATTTATTTTTTCTTAACCAATATATTATGAATCATTATTCTCTCATAATGGGATTTCTCAACTAGAGAGTAGCTATGATTGGGTCTTGAATGTCCCCCAAAGATCTATGTGTTAGGTAGGACATAGTAGGAGCTCTTTAGGTCCCTGGGAATATGCTCTTGAAAGGGGCTATGTTAGTCAGCTTTCTGTCTCTAACAAAATATCTGAGAAAATCAATTAAGGAAGAAAGATTTATTTTGGCTCATAGTTTCAGAGGTCTCAGTCCATGGTCATTTGGCTTGCTCCAAGAACAAAATATACATTTCAGAGGCATGCCCCAGTGACCCACCTCTTCCAAACAGGCTCCACCTTCTAAAGTTTCCACCATATCCCAAAACATCACCACTTGAGGTTTCCTAAACCCCAATGTGATAGTATTAGGAGGTAGGACCCTTGGGGAATCATTCAGTCATGCGGTGGAGCCCTTGCCGATAGAATTAGAGTCCTTAAAAAGAGAGCTTTCTCTTTCTCTTTTCCCAGAAGCAAGGACTTGACCATGCTGAAGCCCTAACCTTGGACTTCCAGCCTCCAGAACTGTGAGAATAAATATGTGTTGTTTAAGTCACTCAGTTTGCAGCATATTTGCTATAGCAGCTTGAACTGATCAAGACAGGGAGGGAGGTTATATGGAAACAAGCAAAAACAAAATGGATGTGGAAGAAAACCATGAGAAGTTCAACTTGAGCCAAGCTTAAGGTGGTTAATGTTGATCCAAACAGAATAACCAGGAGATAGTTGGACATGCAAGGTTGAGACACTGAGAAGGGTCTGGGCCACAAAGAAAGGTGTAGTGACCATCCATAATTACGTTAGATGAGAACTCTTGAGATAGTGTGAAGAAGGACAAAATATAGAACCCTGACTGGTGCTTTCACTTCTTTCTTATCACACACATGTTCCAGAGCTATAGATAAGACTCTAGATTTGAAACAACTTGAGGAGAAGCAATGTCTCTTCCTTAGCATAGTATGTGACAAGCACACACAACATCACACAAGAGGCGAAGGCAGGAACTTCCTTAGGTAGGCACCAAATTGACTACTTCCTGAGAGAGGTGGTTTGTTTGGTGTTTTTTTTTGGGGGGGGGGATTTTTAGGAAATCTGTATTCCTTATACACTAATGACTAAACATCAAGCAATAGATTCACTATTAAAGAACTGGTCTCATCTAAGATTGTGTCAAATGAACTGAATAACCAAATTTCCAAAATTATCTTTGGAAAAAAATATAATTTTTCTTTTCTTATTGAAAACCTGGTTATAAGACACAAGTATATACATTTGCCAAAACTAATCAATTGTATAAATAATAACGGTGAATTTTGTTGTAAGTAAACTTTTTTAAAAAAAATCAGTGGATGTCTGAATCAAAAAAAAAAACATTCATTTTTTTTTTCAACAAATACCCATTTAGGAATATGTCAAAGTTCTTGTCCTTGAAGAAGTCAGTTTAGTGTTAAGCCAGACAGGAAACAAGGTCACTGCAATTGACCATAATTAAACAAAGTTCCAAGGGTCAAAAGGACTGCATGAAAAGAATACAGTCTTTTTGTTTCCTCTGTGTTCCTAGGTCAGATGGTCAGTGGGAACTGGAGCTGAAAATCTCACTTCCTAAACTCATGAATGAATATATTACCAAACTACGTGTACTAATTACATGTGCAACTCATTATACAGAGGCAAGAGCAGCAAGACAATCTTAGGGAAATAATACTGTGCTTCTGAGTGTGCATCCTTCTGTCTAAACACATCCAGTGATTCTGCTCTCCACTGTATATACTATGCCGTGCCAGGGGAGGGGAACATGGCAGGATTACCCACTATAAACCTGAATACAATAAAATGATCATTACACAAGTCATCTTCCAACAGTCTCACTCATAGCAAGTTCCATTTCTGTTCAAACTCAAGATCTAAACTGTGAGTGGAGGCCTGAATACTATGCAATCTTAAAAAACTGACTCATGCTGAATGACACAGTCCCCACTCAGAAGAATAGATACCAGCTCAATTCTGAAAAAATAAAAATCTCCTATAAGAAGGTACCTTTCATTTCCCCTTAATTTTCATTGAAGGAAATTTCCAGAGCCTTCCCACTCTATGAAGCTATTTTTTTCAAAAATTAGGTAAAATCATTACATCTTCTTATAATTTCTGTTACTGTAACAGTACAGCTACTCAAAATAGGAATCTATAGGGAATATAACTTGACAAATGGCCAAGGACGAGTCTTTTGCCATCCACACTAGTCAATGGGGTAACTAATCTTTTATTAACTGATTGCTTTTCTAGAATATCTTTTCAAGAAGTATTTCTGAAGCATCTTTTATCCTTTCTAGAAGAGTTTTCTAGAGCATCTTTTGGTGAATGACTAACTATAGAAACTGACTTCAACAGAGGATTTAAAAACTGAATATTTGAAGGGCTAGGATTGTAGTTCAGTGGCAGAGTGCTTGATCCTCAGCGCCACATAAAAATAAATAAAAATGAAGATACTGTGTCCATCTACAACTAAAAAAAAATTTTTAAATGGAATATTTGAAAACTTGAATGAAGATGGCCATGAAAAAATCATCTTGTATTTTACTAAAGAGAAGATAATCATAGGAATTATACATTTAACTATATGTTCTAATAAAGACACATCAATACACTCTGTATAATTGTATTGATTATGATTTATTCTATAATATGTTTATTCTGCTTCACAAATATATATAGGAATTTATGTTAACATACTATGGTACCTGTCATGCTTTAGAGAGACTTTCTTTAAATACATTATAGTGTGATTGTATTAATGAGAGTACTTAGTATGTCAGAATTTCATTTGAGGTGTTGTTTAAATATATTTTGAGATACTATTACTATATCTTTTCATTGAGAAATAATAATAATTACTGAAATTCCTCCCAACTCTCAAAAAGCATCTGTTCTCAGGAGATCTTCCCAGGGAAATGAGTTGCCACTTAATTTGGGCACCAAATCATGAATCTTCCTAGAAGGATCCACATGATGTAAAAGTCACACATCTGCTTGAAAACATCACACTATCTTACTGCCTTTTAAGAGCGAGGATATCTAAACTTTTCTCCTCCTGACAAATAGGATGAGAGGGAGAAGAAGAAACTCTGAAATATAATTACACTATTAGTTAACCATTGGCAAGCTTGCTATAAAATTGCCTTATCAATGACAAAATCAATCTTCAACTATCTACCTCTAGCTGTTATCATCAAACATCACTTAAGGATTAGGATTCCTAAACTGACCAATAAAACTCAACTACAGCATTTAACATCCCCAGCATTTTAAAACATTTATTTTCATAGCATATTGAAAACCTTTACAATTTCTTTTGCTTTCTGACATCTACACATACAACAAATGAACAAAAGATCAACTAAAATAAATTAGGTCTTTTACAAAATAAAATCTTCTGAGTGGGAAATATCAGTCCACATTCTACTGATGTTATTCCTCATCAGCCACATGCTGGATGTGTTTGCTCATGCTCATATGAACTTAACTAGGATAGGTTAAAAATTAGTTCATTTTGGTGTTACTGTTGTAAGGATTATTATCCAAAAACTAAACAGTAGGTAGACAGATCTAGCAAAATGCAAAAAGGGATTACAGTGCTCAGGTCATGAGTGGTATAATTTTCTGTTGCCTGATTATAAAGACCACTGGCTAAAGAGCTACTTAAACTATAATAAACTGTTCTGAGCCTTCAAGAATCAGAAAGCTATTACAAAGAAGTTGAATCATAGGCTGAGCAATGACAAGCCCCAGTTTTGGCCTACTTTATTTTGTTCAGAAACCCTCTGAGGAGCAATGCATATGGACTATGGGTAAAGCCAAGCAAAACAGCACTGTATAATCACAGTAAAACAGAGGAAAAAAAGCTCAGCGGAAATCAAGAGACAATGGCATTCTTTAAGAACACTGGTTGGAAGGGAGGGGGATGGGAATAGGAAAGACAGTAGAATGAATCTGACATAACTTTCCTATGCTTATACATGAATATACAACCAGTATAACTCCATATCATGTTCAACCACAAGAATGGGATCAAGATTGTAATGTGTTGCATCCCATGTATGTATAACATATCATATACACCCTACTGTTATATACATCTAAAACAACAAATAAAAAAATCTAAAAATTAAAAGAAAAAGAAGAACTCTTGTTGCCCATGTCACTTGCCTCATTCTGCCAGCACTAAGGCAAAAACAATCACTTCACAGATCAGATTTCCAAAGTAGAGTTCCAGCAATCAAGTTATGTTTGGGGTAGATCCTCAAACTATTGGTGATAAAAAGTTTATAATCCCTTAGTCTGGCAGTTACACCAGCCTGTCTGGCTTCAACCTATACCAATGCTGCAATCTGTCAGCATTCCTATCAGCCATGGTGTGTCTAATTTTAAATAGAGATTTGTAATTAATTTTCTCAATAGACAAGGATTAGTTTCTTTAACCAAGTGGTTTGCCACAATTAGTATTTTATGATGGAAAAACTGCACAAAAAAATTTTTAAATCACCATAGTGAAACATTAACTATAATAATGAGTATACTTTTAAATATGATTACTTTTTTATGAAAGCCTGTCCACATTTTCTTAAAGACATCTTATTTACCTAAGTAGGCTGACTCTTCACAGCTGAGTTACAAATCTAAGACCACATGGTGTCTAGTGGATAACATTATCATGAGATCAGTATGGTTCCCAGAAGTTTCATTTCTCTCAAAGGTTGGAACAAATGACTCACCAATGTTATACTAATTTCCACAGCAGTGGGCAGTATATCCGTATGCACAAAAGTATGGTATAAAATGCATTTAGTCAGCCTGGGTGATGGTAATTCTGGTGCTGAGGAGGGAAAGGGGGGTTACTAATCTATGTCATTTTGGAAATCAGATACATCAAAGATTATTATTTCTGTACAATTTCCTGAGTAACTGCAGAGAATGCATCATTGAAATTTCCATCAAATTGTTTGATTACTATAAAATGAACCAATTTACTAGTTTTATTGTCTCCATTTTTTCCCTCTGCTAAAAAGAAAAATAGGAATGTATCAGATGATGGTTGCATAGTCCCTATTATGACTGTACTCCTGGACAGCCTGTGGAAACAGTTCCTAATTTATATGCCCAGTGTACAATATCATCTCTCTTTTCTCTTGTTCATTTGTGTTATTTTGATTTTATTTCAACCCAGCAACCACTGCCTACATTTTACATTTGCGTGGTTTTAAAGAAGTCACATGGAAACACTCCAAACTGGGGCAAGCTTTTAGATGACTTGACAAATTTGCACCTGAACCTTATCAAGTCAGCAAATGGTTCTGCATGATTACCAAGAGTCTTGTTAAATTAACTTCTTTGCAACATTTAGAGCCCAGACCAAACAGCAGGAAACAAAAATGAATGATCCCACATACTAACTAAAAAAATACTACCATATTCAATTTCTTGCAAAGTACATGTTCAGATGATGGTACAGCTAATAGAAAGTGTCTTTACTTTGCAAGTCTATGTGTCACAAAATGGTACTTTCCAAAACAGGGGCTATTTTTTTTCCCCATGAAATATCAGCCTTGCATGTCCAACAAAAACAATGCTGTTTTCAGAAAATGTAAAAGCAGCTTCAGTATTTATTTTCTGGCTGTGCCGCTAACCTCTTGATCCTGAAAGCAATGAGAGCTGTACACATAAACAAATCCTTTTATATAGATTGCAATTCTCATAAATTTGAGATGGCTCAAAATCAAATCAAATCTGTCTGGCTCTGTTTGTAGGATTTGATCATCTAAACTGAAAGGCTGAATTCTGCCTAAATATTTTATCAACATAGTACATATTTTCCATATACATATATATCTTAGTCTGTAAGTGAATATGTAGATATAAATACAGTTATATTAATGATTCAAGGAGTATAAATATATATGTACTACACATAGATTGTTCTGCACTGTTTTTTTTTTTTAAAAGGGATCATTACCTTTTCTAAAAGTACTTTAAATACATCTTATTTTTCACCTGGCAACTATCTTTTAGTGAACCAAAAATAATCAATTTAAACTTATTTTAATATTTCAATTATGATATTGAATACATTGTCACATTTCAAGATAGTGGGGTACATATCATAATCCACATTTAAAAAAGATAATGTTTAAGCTAAAAGAGATCAAATGACTTGGGCAGAATAGATCTCAGGCATTCTGACTCCTAAGGTAGTGTTCCTCCTCTTGCCTTCTGCCATTCTTCATTGAAGATGTTGAGCTGTGAGCATTAATAAAGCTACTGGTATTGGTTACCCTACAGCTTAAACATGGTACTTATAAAATCCACATAGCCAGGTCAGTATAATACCATCACTATTTATGGAGATCATAGCTCTCAACTCTCATCCTTTCTTTCTTTTCCATTTTGGATCAAAACAAGCAGTTCCCAACATGGTCAAGATGCCATATTCAGATTCTCATTTCAACATCATCGCTATAACTCTTTGGCTACTCATTTCATTAGGGGAACCAGCCTATACTTAGACTCCCCCAAAAAGGTCTGCACAAAGATTTACATTTATTTATGAGATGGTTGGATCACCCAGAAAACACCTATAGCCTCATCAATCACCTTAGATTTATGGCTTGAGCTTCTGTGCCTAAAAACTGCCTTACTAAGCATGAAGGACCCTGTGATAATTACCCATACATTGTAAATTTTTTAATATAAACAGATTAAAATGTAGCAAAGCTCTAAAACAACTGTGTAATACCCATGTTTTTATAAAAAGCATTTTTAAGTGTTAATACTAGCTAGCATTTTTACAGTTTACAATGTAAATTTTTAGGAAAATCAGAGAAAATTTTCATGCTACCCACATGCTAAATATCTCAAATGTTTTTAATAAAACCTATCTCAAAAACATTCTTTCATCATCTTCACAGAATCCTGAGATTAGATTCTCTGATTAACAAAACAAAAAAGAAAGTTTTTAAAGACATGGAGGAGATGTTAATGTTAATTAAATCTCTTTTATCTGGATTGATTAGTGTAATTCATTATCCACTAGTCTTCTGGACAGATGTGCTAAATTACAGTTGATACAGAACACTGTTGATCATTTATTTGATCACATTACTTCAGGCTTAAAAATATCCACACTTGAAATTAAGAGAGAGCACACAAATTTCTAAAGTGTTTTCTCTGATCAACATCTTTTTGGCATGATCAAGCCCAAATGTTTTTGATTGTCTTATGTTTCTGCTAGTTATCTTTTCTAATTATTCCAATTTTACTTTGTAGTTTCAGAAAATTGGAACATGAGAATCTCTAAAATCAAACAGCTCACTTTAGAGATTTTACAGATATATTTTATTAAGAAGGACATTTAGTAATCTTGACTTAGAATCAAAATTGATGAAGCTGGAACACAGCTAAACAAAATGCAGTAAGATCAAGAGTTTGTTTAGGAGCAAATCATGTTGAAGATGTGCACTGGGTATTACCTAGACCTATTTTCCATAGAAACAATTAGCCAAAATTCTAATTATAGAAAAACTTACAAAAAAAAAACTTCATTTCCTTAGAATGGACATTAAGTGTTCTCACTACCAAAAAGAAAAAATAATACATTTGTTAATTACCTAGGTTTAACCATTCCATAATGTACCTACTTCAAAACATGATGTGTACATAATAAATACCATTTTATCTGTCAGTTTAGAAACACTTAAAAGGGATTATTTTTGAGAAGAAACTTTTAAAGCCTTTTCAAATAGTCCTTTAAATATATACTTTAATGAACTGTGCAAATGAATCAAACATATGGATATCATTTCCTCTGTCATGCATATGGGTTTAAAAAGTTAAAGGAAATATCATTAGCAAAATGTGTTGCAGACTTGATTACACCTCCTAATATCTAAAAAATAGTTTGATGTGTTTTATAAAGGCAATCTGTGCCACATTCCTAATTATTACTCAACCCCACATCTTCTCTCCCATATCTTCTAAATATGTTGAAGCGATGATAATGCTCAAGATGAAAAGGAGGCATGCTCTGTAACATCTGAATCACAATGGCCTCTCCAAGAGTGAGGAAAAAGGAGGAAGAGCTGCTGGCCAATCAATCTCCTGGGTGAGCACCAGCACCAGGCAAGGAGATCTTCCAGCAGGCTCTGCCTCTCCAGGAACCAGCCTTCACTCCTAAGAGTATAGGGCATCTCTATGACATTGGCTCATGTTGAGCCCAAAGCTTCTTAGGGAATGCTTTTTTAAATTCTCAATGGAAAGTTTTTAATTATGTAGACATTATTATGCTGTAAGTCAATTTTTTACTGGGTTATTTTGTATCTCTAAGTACTAGGAGCATCAGGAAGGAGGGATGGAGTGAGAGAGGGAAGATGGGAAGATGAGAGGGTGAAAGGAAGAAAGGTTGGGAAGAGGGAGACAGGGAGGGTGGGAGACAGAAAGAAAGGGAGAAAGCCAGGGGAAAGAGTGACCTCATGCTCACCACCACTGCCAAGTGCTCAGGACAGGAAGGACAGCCACCTCTTTGAGCTCTTCCCTCGGGACATACTGATCTCCTTCCCTGCAGTGGATCAGCATCGGAACACTTTTCAATAACCTTCACTGAATGCCATACTTTTAATTTTAATAGTGTAGGGATTATCAAAATATAAACTATATATGGGTGTTTAAGTCACAGACTGATACAGCATTCTTCAATTTGGGAGAAAACAAAACATAGCAACGCCCACACGAGATGTCTTTTCATGAAGAGCATCTTATGATCAGATCTTCAAGACTGCAACACCTTCTGAGCTTGTTCTGCTGAGGTTATGTTGAGACCCCCTCTATGAGTTCCCAGAGTCACTCATTAGAAATGGCCCCTTGAACACAGGATTCCAGGTCTAACTGCAGACCTGGTAGAACTTTGAAAATACATCCTTGGTCAGTAGTCCTCTCACTTGCTTCTTCTCTCTCCAGGCTGTCAATTTCAAGTATCTTTAAATATACCTATCTCCTAAATCTGTTTTTATTACGTAAGTTTGACTTTATATAGTACACATTTATACGGACAATTGCTAAATAAGAAAAGATACATTAAAGCTGCAACAATTTTTTAAAATGTCCTCAAGAGCAGTGGTTTTGTCCTTGCAATTTTCATGAACACTTTCTGACCTGACCTACAAAGACCCATCCTGAGTTTTGCTCATCTTTTAACCAAAGCGAAGAGATACAATTACCATTTTGTCTGTCGACTACCAAATGCACACACATACCTACATTCACACACATATATCTCATGGAAAACTATTTCTCAATTTTGGGTAGGGAAAAAATATACAAAATTAATCTTTTGAAAAGAGCAAAGTATATAAAATACATAAGCAGTCCAAGAAAAAAGTACCTGTCTACAATATTGACTTACTATTATCTACACATAGCTAAAAAGAAATCACAAATGTAGGGCTAGGATGTAGCTCAGTGGCAAAGCATTTGCTTTGCATTCACAAAGCCCTGGGTTCAAAAAAAAAAAAACAAAGAAGAAGTAATCATAAATTTAAAAATTAAAATGAAGAAGTGATAGGTAACAGCAAAATCAATGAATTTTATTTTCCTCTCTGTATACTGTAGTATTTCCAAAATTCCTGACAACAGTCCGCATTATTCCAGAGATGAAGTCCAAATTTATCTCTAAATAAATTAAGCTGAGCTCCCCTGAGCTCTCTGGACTTCAGTTTCTTCAGGTCCCTCTCTGCTTAAATCCCAGTAGCTTCCTTTTATTTCCTTAAAGAGGCCTATAACCCTTTCTCCTGCAGAACCTGCAAGACTGCTATTCTCTCTGCCAGAGGTTCTCCTCTCTGGTGTTTCACCTTAACTTAGTTAACTGCTAGTGAGCCTTCAGGTACTTTGCCAGGAAGGCCATTCCTCATTTCTCAGACTTCACTACCCTCTGCTTCCCTAGGGCAGCATTATTACCATTTATATTCAAGCATTATGTTCACTATTTTATTTCTCTAAGCCATACACTCCACTAGGCTCTGTTTTGCTCAACACTGTTTCTCCAGCAGTTGGCACACAGTAGGCACTCATAAAATATTTGCTGAATGAATGGAGTGAATGTCTTTGTACAACCTAAAGTAGTTATGTATTGACTACATGGCCCTTGGACACGCCCAGGGTTAAAAGTGCTTAACAATGTTCTACATAATGGTTTCACAAAAATCTGATAAATGTATGAAATACGAGGTCTCATATCAATGAGCATCTCTATTACTGACATTTTTACAAGTGAATAAAGAGAATATCAAATGACTACAATGTACATACTAAAGAATTTCATCAGTTAAGACATTTCTGCTCATTAACCCTGATAAAAACTATTAAATATTCTCTGTTGCTCAGACAAAGCAACTAACTACTAGTATAAATCTTCATAAGATTCTAAAAGGACTTAAAGGACATAATAAACCCTATTTGTAAGACACACACATGATTTGAGGCTTGCTTAGTTTGGGTGTCCAATTAAAATTATTGCTAACTGCACTGCTATTGTGCCCTGAGGGATTTTCCTCTGGTTCTCCAACTCAATGGCCCTGCTACTTTCTTCTGCTGTAAAAATACTCTTTTAAACATAAAATCAGACCTGCTTGCTAAAAAAA
>CM053404.1:127612169-127740705 GCA_028644305.1 Xerus rutilus | reverse complement strand
CATATAAAGATGTTTAATATGAAGAACGTAATCTGCTTATAATTTTGTGCAATGTTAGAAAAATTATGATTGTAACAATTTTTTTCTATTTGCCTCAACAAATGTTTTCAGTGAATAGTGTGTACAGCTTCTGATAATTTGTTTTTTTCTGTTATGTTTGCCAACATGTATTAAAATGCAACTTTTGGGAAAAAAATAAAATAATAAAAAAAAAAAAAAAAAAAAAAGAAAAGAAGCCTTTAAAGAGCCTATTGAGGTAATGAGACCACAAGGGGAGGGCAGGCCCTGATGTGGTCTGATTTGCTTATCAGAGAGGAAATTCAGACATGTAGAGTGTTTTAGTCAGCTTTTCACTTCTATGTCTAAAAGATTGGGACCAGAACAATTTTAGGGGAGGAAAAGTTTGAGGGCTCATAGTTTCAGAGGTCTCAGTCCATGGACAGCAGGCTCCATTTCTTGGGGCTCAAGATGAGGCAGAACATCATAGTTGAAGAGTGTGGAAGAAGGAAGCAGTTCATATGATGATCAGGGAGCAGAGAGAGAGGTCTCCACTTGCCAGATACAAATATATACCCCAAAGCCATGCCCCAATTCTCACCTCCTCCAGCGACACCCTACCACTGCAGTTACCACTTAGTTAATCTCTATCAGGGGATTAATTCACTGATTAGGTTAAGACTCTCACAACCCAATCATTTCTCCTCTGAATCTTCTTGCATCATCTCACCCATGAGCTTTTGGGGGACACCTCACATCCAAAACATAACAGAGATATCAAGCATGAGCACACAAGGAAAAGAGCATGTGAGGTCATAGCGAGAAGGCAGCCATCTGCAAGCCACAGAGAGAATGAGAGGCTTCACACAGAGGACAGGCTTCAGAGGACAACAAACCCTGTACTTTGATCTCCCAAATCAAGAGACAATACATTTCTACTGCTTATGCCACCCAGCCTGTGGTATTTTCTTATGGCAGCCATGGCAGACTGATACGCCCACTAAATCCTATGCTCCTACATATATCATGTTCAAATCCAGTCAAGCATAGTATTCTAAAGAGCGAAGCTTTCTTCTTCTCATTTCCTTGCTTCATAAAATTGTGTCATGTCTAAAACAAAAGCATTTTTTGTACATATTGCACATGTGCATGTACAAGGATCAATGACAGAAGAAACAATCTCATGTACCATTTTTAGAAAAATAACCATTAAGACCTTTAAAACAGTCTTGCCCCAATAAGATGAAAAGAGTTTGAATGTATTACAGCATCTGTTTGCAACATGTCAGAGTTGGCAGACAGTTGGTCTCTAATCAGAAGCAGCTTTCAGTTTGGAAGCTGAATGTGTAATATTCCCCAATATTTTGTCTGATTAAGTGCTTAAATTCAGTAGGCTTGAATATACAATCAAAATAAGTGACTATGGGATCTTGTGATTAAATCTTCCCAGTGTTTAAATCCAAATTCTTACTAATTCCCTGTTCAACACTTGCTTTCTTTAGTCACTGTACAGCCTTAGGTAAGACCCTAATTTGTGATATGACATTGCATCTGAAAGCACAGGAAACTATTACATCAAAATCAGAATTAGTTGCATTATTAATGTTCATTTCCATGAATGTTTATTGAGAAAATCTGAAAACAGTGGCTTTTCTTTTTTTTTTCTTTTTTTGGTACTGATGTTTGAACTCAAGGGTACTTAACCACTGAGCCACATCCCCGGTCCTATTATGTGTTTTATTTACAGACAGGGTCTCATTGATTTGTTTAGTGCCTCACTGTTGCTGAGGCTGGCTTTGAATTCACAATTCTCCAGTCTCAGCCTCTCAAAGTGCTGAAATTTCTTTTTGTTTGTTAAAAAGACATTTTGTGTATTAAAACAGATCTACAGTATAAAATCATAGACACCTCCTAAGGAGAAAATTGTCAACAAACCAAGTAGAACTATCTGAAATTAGGTTCTATGTTTTGTTTTGGGCCTTTGTGTATGTTTTATGTCAGATGCTTAGCAAAATTCCTGGCACATAATAAGTACATAAGCATACTCTAGATAAATAGATAGATAGATAGATAGATAGATAGATAGATAGATAGATAGATACACACACACACATATATATGTATAATTGAATAAATGAATAAAAATAGTAATGCTGTAAATATTGAAATCCCTATGTAGAAAAGAATCATGTCCTCCTTTGAAATCCATCTATTATGGTACAAAATTAAAATATCAATAATGAAAATATTATTTTTATGCTGATAATAAAAAGACACTTAAGAGAGTAAGAAATCATGCCTATAATGTCATTCATATCACTACATTCCCACAGTGACATTATACTCATTTTTTATTTGGCATCGTTCACCATAGGGAAGCCATAATACGATGTCTCAAATATAGTTCGTATGGTTGAAGCAAGCAATGAATGTCTAGGTGCACACCTTTTACAACTCCCTTTTAAAGTTTTAAGTTAACTTGTACATAAACTGTGTGAAGGTGACTCTATGCATTTCCCTTGAATAATGATAAAATCAATCTGTTGATTCTAAAGGGAAATATTATGCTCAGAAAATTTCCACGAAAACCAGGAAATTTTTGATAATGTGAAGCATTCTAATTTTTAGGCAAATTCGTTTAATTGGCTTAGTGGCTAAGGATTTTGTGAATTGATTGTTATATCAGAAAGATTACTAAAGGGCTATGTATTCAACTTCTTTAAAAATCTCTCTCATCGAGTGAAAAAATCTCATTCACCCCAGATATGATTCAGACCATAGTTTTGTGAAGATAATTTAGAAAATTTATTCCTAGGTTTCAGAAAACTAAAAGGTTTTTCCTAGACCTTAGGAGAAAAATAAGCCTTTCTAGGATATACTTCATACATATTTGCTTTAAAAATCATGTGTTAGGTCGTAGCTTTTTTTGAGAAGTTGACAAAGAACTTTGCTCTCTTTCTGGGACACTACCCACCTTCTTTTGGCCTATGTTTTTATGAGAATCTAGCCTAACAGCTGGCACTTTTTGGATAAACAGGTAACAGCTTTCCAAAATCGAACACAAAGAAGTCTAATTTTGTTTCTGCAGCCAGTTAATGTAAATATCCCTGAACTGCTTGCTGATACCTACAATGGAAATAAAGTTGGAAAAGTCAATGGGTAAGCCCCAGCATGCAGGAGCTGGAATCTGCAGTCCACTGTCTGTTCAGAGATTCTCAGCTGCTGCCAGTGATAAAACAGATGAATATTTATAACCTCATTTACTGAATCATTCACAGACATTATATCCAAATAAGACTAGAACAAATTGTTGGAGCTCCACTCTGATATCATACATGAATTATTTAAGAATCTTCACAACCTGGATTGTTGTATTTCAACAAACCTTGTTTTGCAAAACTGATAAATACTACAACTCCATTTTAATCACACCATCCAAACATTTTCTAAGATAGATATACAAAGACAATGAATTGCCTCATTCTTCAATTTCCCCTAAAAAATTTTACTGCTCAAAATCATTTCCATTTATTGTTTCGTAAATTATTTCTCAAATGAAGTGACTGTTGGACTTTTTAAAAGACAATGCAGAAAGCACAATAAATTCATATAGCATGTTTAAATCCCTAGGGAGTTTTAATTTTGTTTAACTTATTCACTTGGTAAACGTACCATTTAAAGATGACTTCCATGTTCCCAAAGCTAAGTCATTAAAATAACAGCTGAATTATAATTATTATGTCAAACTAGTCACATTTCTGAATTTTAAAATAAGATGCCCTAGAGTGGCCTCATTTACATGACCCAATTTATCCTTTTATCATTCATATGATAATATCATTAGTATCAAGTATAAAACTATAGATCATCTTTCTGCATTAAAAACTGTTCACTATATCTTGCAATTCAATAAGTGACTATAATCTCATCAGCATGGCACAGAACAAACTTCTTAACTCCAGCTTTTATAAAGTTTGAGATGTAATGTCATATGGTTTATTAGTCACATTTTTTGTAAGTAACTAAAGAAATTAATTCTGGTCTTCAAGGACAGTCAGCAAGTCTTGGTTCTTAAAATCTGAAGGCAGTTATCAAATTTTAAAAGCATATTAAAGGAAAATTAGTCTTTGTTTATCAAGTATTGCTATTTCCCATTTTAAGAATTTTGTTTTACAATATCACTCCAAATATTCAAAAGGCTGAGATACTCCATTCATATTCTTTTCCAAATTATATGGTATCTCATATAAAATTAACTATGTATCTAAAATTCACAGATTTGCTCAGGCTCAAGAGAAAAAACTGACATTGAAGTCACTCACTTGACGGTCCTCAAGAAGTCTAACCAAGGTTATATAAGTTGCTCACACTGGTCCATTTGCAGTCTTAAGTTTTGCTTTCAGAGCCTGGTGTGGAAGTCCACATGCACTCTGAAGCCATACTGGATTCATTTCACTTCTCCATTTTATCAGCTGTCTTAGGCATTAACGTGGACTCTAATTCTTATAGTGGAGGATTTCTGGATACTTCTCTTAAACCCTAATTGTTTCAGAAAGAAAAAGTTCTTATTCAGGTATGTTCAGAGAATACTTTCACTATGTTGGGGCAGGGTGAGTAGGGACAGAGAGAAAAACAGAAGATATGATAACTTCATCAATTTTAAGTGACTTAATTAAGTTAAAAATTGAATAAAACAGAAGATAAGGCAGAGAGATTCATGATGTACAGTTGGGCAGAACATTCTTCCCAGTCCTAAAGTTTCTTGGGGAGACACTTCTGATAGAATAAATCCTCTGCCAGTCTTGCCCCTGGGGCACTTGTACCTGGAGAAGAGGAACTATGAGAGGTGAGAAGTAGGGACCAACGGAGAAGGAACCCAGCTCACAATACAAGCTCCCCCTCTCCCTTGAATGCATTTGCTTTCTGTTCTGTTTTTGTTTTTTTTTTTTGCCTAAAAAAATAAAATAAAATAACAGAGGTCTCTAATTGTCCAGATGTGCCATTAGCCATGGGTGCAAGTCTGTTACAATCAGCTTTAATCTCCATTTGCCACTTTATTCTCCATGTATCTGTCTTTTCTGTACTGTTTCTCATTTAGTGCCAAACTGGGGAAGCAAAGAAGGAGGATCGTTATTATTGACTCTGTAAAACGCCTAAATTTATATAAGACACTAAGAGGGATGTCCTCCAGGGGCTTACTTCCTCTTGAGGGAAATAAACAAAAATAATTATAAAAAGAAGACAAATGTAAGGAAGCAATGATAAAAAGATATAACATAGATGAGAGCCTAGTCAAGGAAGAAGGAGGTTCTAAAAAAGGGATTTTGGAAGGGCTTCAAGGAAAACTGGAAGTAGAACTTGAAAGCACTTGGCATTTGAAAACTGATTTACAGAGAGGAGAAAAATATTCCAGGTATAGAAACCTAAAATAACTTTTAATTGATTGCTCAGTGGTGTACAAAGCACAGTGTTTACAATGCACACACACCATCGGACTCCTGATATGTTATATCTGTGTCTATGAAGAAATACATGTGAATGTGTGTGCATGTTTGTACACCCATCTGTGTCCACCCTCAGGAAAGGCTCTGATGGGAAATACACTGTGTGTAATTGAGGAGAAGAGATGTGAGATTGTAGGTGGCTATGAGGACTTTTAGCATTTACTAAAACTGCTGATGTCATCTACCACACATATTTCTATATGGTGGGGTTACATTTAGATACTAACAAGTTATTCAACTTATTGAACTTGTAGAGAAGCAGGGAGAAGAAAGGACTGGGGTAGGGAGACAGTGAGAACTATAATGAGAAACACATGACAATGGAATTACACAAGCCTTAATTTACTTCTGTATTTAGAAGTTACCCTAGGACGGTAAAATGTCAATAGGACATCTTTATGACAATCCATATTCATTGCACTGATAAATACAAAAGTTGAAATCAATACCCAAATTTTCAAATGATAGGACATAAATGTCATGTAGATACCCACTTCAAAAATTACAGCCTTTATATATTTATCTCAACACATCTGAATTTAATTTTATTGTTTCTCACTGATATAACCCTGAATAAGTTGATTTTACATTGGATTATTTCCAAACTTATCACATGCCTCTAATTATTCAAGTACACAATCACTAAGATAACAATATTGCTAGCAATAAAGCAAGGCTCTCTAGGGTAAAATCTGTAATTCCAAACCTCTCTTTAACCCACTTCTTCTATTTCCATGATAAAACGTTAATTTATTGTTTATGTTTTGTGAATTTAATAATAGTTATGTTTATTCCAAATTAGGGCAACTGCTACTAATGTGTCTCTAAGATTGAAATGGGAAGAAAAGAGATGCTGACCTTGGCAAAGCACTCCAGGCAGGCATCCCAGAGGACATGGGGCTTGAGCTGAAATCTGAAGGATGCACAGGAGGTGGATTGCTCAAGGGGAGGGAGACAGCAAAGTGAGCAGATGGGTGGGTCCAGGATGGAGCCTGATCAAGAGCCAGGGAACTAACGTGTGGTCAGTATGTTGGGAGTGTAGAATGACTGATAAGTAGAGTTCTAGGGTCCACATTAAGCAACTGTATCTTCTTTGTAGAGGTCATGGAAGATGACACAATGTTTGGACTGGATCTCTCTGGCCTCAATTAGTCAATCTTATCAAAGAACTTCATATCCCTGTTTCCCAATAAGACTGACTTGGCTACAGCAAATAGAATCGACAAAAACATAAGCAAAATGCTTATGTGGGACATGCTACTACTCTTTTTCTCAAATTCATTTAGAATTGGTCTTTATGGAGCCAGAAAAGTTATATCCACCCTCCTCATTCCACAACACCTCCCTGCAGGCAAAAACCCTATTTACTAGTTCACTGCTATATTCTTAGATGAAAAGTAATACGTGGCACACTACAGATTTTCTCACTGATTGAGGAACCTAATATTCAGATTTTAATACTCTAAATGAAGATTATCCAAGACTTGTCTCTGTACCTCTATTTTGTAGATTGTCCATATGAACCGAGCAGAGTTTTTAATAAAGAACAATGCACATGCATGAGATAGAAATTTGCAAATCAAGAGAGAGAAACTGAATTTTAAAAAAAGTGCCCATGAACCACTGAAACACAGAAAGTAACCATGAATAGATGTGACTCCTGAGGGACATGTTCTTGGCCCACGCCCTTGACCCATGTCCTTTTCTGCAAAAGTAACATGAGGTCAACCCACAGTGCAGGAAAAACCAGCACCAAACTGTGTAACTCCACTCTCACTCCACCTGTAGCCCAGTCCAAAGCGACTGTTCTATAAAGGTTAACACCCTATACAAACAGGTTGCTTTCTCGCCCTCCAGAGATGGCTCACATTCTGCCTTGAACATGTATACCTTGCTTTAACCAAAGGCATTTCTGTCTTGAGGTTGCCCCTATTCTCCCTTGAATGTGTATCTACTCTCCTCAAGAAACCTCTGTCCTTGCCTTTGACTGGCATGTGCTGAAATTATTTACTGCCATGAATGCCGAGAACCCTGTTGGTCCTAAGTCAAGTTCCCCCTTCTCTCAGGAACTCCTAGGACCCTTCTTCAGAGATATCTCTTCTCCAATGACCAGCAAAACCGTCTTGAGCAAATGGCATTGGAACTACATATCAACTATCCAAAGCATACTTGCCGTATGTTCAACAAAGTATATATTTATTTCTCAAATAACCATTTCATAATTCTTCATCCCTACAGAAATGCACATAACCCACTTTAAAAGATCTTTAATGATACATACAATGCTAAAAATGAGCCCTGAGAAAACTATGCAATATAAATCATTTATTTTTAGGTTAAGGATAAAATCTAAATTAAGCGGCTAGTTACTAAGGTTACAAAAATGAGTGAAGAAAGTAAAAACAGTGTTCAGTCAGTCCTGTCAAATAACAAAAAAATTACTCAATAAAATATACCTTTGGGCTGGGATTGTAGCTCAGCGGTAGAGCGCTTGCCTTGCATGCGTGAGGCCCTGGGTTCGATCCTCAGCACCACGAACAAAGCAATAAAATAAAGACATTATGTCCATCTACAACTAAAAAAATATTTAAAAAAAATAAAAAAATAAAAAAATAAAATAAAATATACCTTTATACAACACAATGGTGTCCAAGAGCTACATGTCTGCTAATCTAAACACATTCATTCTTGTTTTGCATCTATTGTATGAAAACTCTGTTCCTAGACAAACATAAAATCCTTTAGCACTACAAGCTAATAAAAATCAAGGTAAAAAACCTAGTAAAATGTTAATTTGACCAGGTCACATTTGGCTTTAAAAGAGAAAACAATGCATCATGTTTTAATGATATTTGACTTCCTTTCCAAGTTCCAAAGACCATACAAACCATTTCAATCTTAAAATTCTGAAATTAGGTATTGAAAAAAAATTATACTCATTGAAAATCATATCAAACATTTGTGTAGTCCTTTACAATTCACAAAGTGCCTTAATTTACATTAGATCATTTAGAATAAAAGATCAAAGTGGAGGGCACAAGAATTTGATGTTTTTAGCCTAGAAAGTGAAAGAGTAGGTGTAACCTCATACAGATCTTGAAACATAAAAAAACGTTTTTTAAATAATCAGAATGAAAGGGTAAAAGAAAACATGGATGAAATTTCTTTATGAAAAAAGATATATTAAAATATTACCTTGCTAAAAACATCTGTTGAACTGTATAAATGAGCTGTCCAAGAGGTCAAGGTGGATGCAATGTCCTAATTTTACTGAGCCTTGTGTCTTCTTGGAAGAACCCATGTTGGTTACATTCTAAATTTCCATTCAAAAGAAAATCAGAGTTCTAAAAATTTGTATTCTTAAAACTTGAATAAAATAGGTTATAACAAATTTGAACTCATTGGTATAAGAAATAAGTGTTCTTCATATTCTCAAAGATCTATGCAAACCTCCATATTTTAATGCTAAAATATCCTTATTAAAAGAAAGTAGCAGCTGGACACAGTGGCGCAAGCCTATAATCCCAGCACTTAGGGAGGCTGAGACAGGAGAATCGCGAGTTCAAAGCCAGCCTCAGCAATGGTGAGGTGCTAAGCAACTCAGTGAGACTCTGTCTCTACATAAAACACAAAATAGGGCTGGGGATGTGGCTCAGTGGTCGAGAGCCCCTGAGTTCAATCTCCAGTACCAAAAAAAAAAAAAAAAAAAAAAAAACAGAAACTAGCACAGCTGGCTTTCATTATTAGTGAACTATCATTACTTCAGCTTCATTAGGATTTTACAAGTTATTTTCTTTATAGATCAGTAAGTCATAAACTAAAATAGGTGTCACAGTCTGTTTATAATCTCTTCACTTCCAGAACACATGAGTGTCTCAGTTCATTTTTATGCAGGAATTCTAAGTCATCATTTCTTTGTGACTCTTGAGTAGTACATGACAGGGTACAGAATAATAAATCACATTTTACTACTTATAGAATGGCAGAAGCCATGAAGCTATATATAATTCTCCATTACTTCTGCCTTCTATAAGTGGTATTTACCAGCAGAGCCCCAACTCTGACATTTAATCCCCTTAAATTCTGATCAAGTTATTAATATTACCTGTATTTAACTGGATAACAGGTATTCTTTATTTCAACACTGAGGGGAAAACTTAACAAAACTACCTCTATATTTTACCCAACTTGCATGAACTAAGCCCCTCAGCTTCTATATTCAAATCCAAAGCATCTAACCTACAGGCTATGCTGGACCAGGGCAATTCAGATACTGACCCATATGAATTCTAAAAGCATTAATTCCCATTCTTCCTTCCTATAAATGACACTATTGGGTCATATGAACTTTAAACATCCCTCTATCTGTAAAGGTGGGTTTCTTTAATTTCATCACAGCACTTAACGCCAGTTTTTGTCATTCATAATATCAAATATTTGGTGACCTTTTTCACTTGCTGGGATTATGAGTTGCTACTGTGAATATTGGTAAATCATGCTATCAGGATGTCTATAATGTGTTATTTGCAAGAGATTCTGTTGGCATGAAAATATTCGCAAACAACCAGAAATCATACACAAGTTAAAAATTAACTATGACACATAAGTATATTATTTGTACTTGTGAAAAATAAAATTATTCTATAAAGTGCTAACAGTGCTTTGGTAAGAACAGAACTAATTCCCACCTTTTCTTGATCATTGGAAATCAGTGAATATAAACATCAACAGATTAACTTTAATAATTCAAATGGTTTCTCCATTTTTAGAGTATGTACAATAGTCGACTGGTAAGTATATAATAATCAACTATCCAGGAAATAGGCCTTGATTGTTAGTGCTTGCCAATTTCTGTAGTATAAATAAATACTCCTACCTTGGCTGATTTTGAGCTAAAAATGTGAGGTCAACCACTTTGCAAAATGCCTGATAATTTAACAATGAGTCTTTGTGAATCGATAAAAGTTGGTTCTAACACAACACTGCATCAATACCTGAAACAGAAATACATACACACATACCACAAGTATGTATACACACACACACAAATGTGACGGCAGGCATACTAAGAGGAAAACTTAAATATAGTTAGTAACCAAATTGATTTTTTCAAAGTTTATGGTGGTTCTTTCTAAAGGTCAGAATTTCATTTTATGTCACCTATCTTTCTAACCATATATCTTATTTAATTGCCTCTGAAGTGCCTTATACAGTAACATCAATGGTTTTTAAATGCATCAGCATTTACCAGGCAATTAGTTATGGCCATATGTTTGGTGTCTGAAAAAAAGAAAAGAAAAAAGGGGGAAAAAAAATAGCAGGCCACATTTAAGAACTCAGATAGTAGACTTCTCAGAAATTTCATAATCTTATCTTCTGATCCTCACAGTAAGAATGCCTGTTGGTGAATGAAAACTCTGCTTACTTGTATGGAGACTCACATATTCCAAAAGCAGAGATAAAGCATTTAGTTTTCAGTGCACCATTAATTTAACATATTTAATGAGTCTATTTTTATTTATCACAGACTTCTCCAATGGTGCATAATCCCTAAGGAGAAAAGTTGACTGAAAGAATCCCCAAAGCTCCCTCCAACCATCATCTTTCTAAACTGGTAAGCCCAAACCCTAAACAAAACCTCAAAAGGCCCTGTAACACAAAAGCAATGAGCTAATATCAAGAAGAGCTAGGCTAAGAGCTGCAGACACAGCACCACTCCATCCACACGTACCAACATGTGACCAGCACCCTCCAGGGTTGTGCAACATGGCGCCTCTAAGTGCTTGTCTGCTGCCGTTGGAAGAATAACAGCACAACATAGAAACGTGGCAATATTCATCAAAATGTTGAATGCCTATAACTTTTTTCCTAGCAATTCCACTTTCAGGAAATTATGTTAGCAATAAACTCCCACTTTTGTGAAAATGTGTTCATGTAAGGACATTCACTATAGAGTTGTCTACAAGTGCATCTGAGTTGTCCAGGAATAGACAGACCACTACTGAGTCAAGTCTGGTAAACAGGTACAGAGGAATAAAATGCAACCCTCAGGGTAGAGGAAAGTCTTATGTACTGAAATTAAATAAGCCTCAAGATGCATTAAGTGGAAAATAGTGGTATAAAAATGCATTGAGCATGGCAACATGTGGGTTAATAGAGGAAATATAAGTATTTGCATACACAGAACCTATCAATGGAAGTAACACAATTGCCTGTAAAAATATTTGTCTTTAAAGAGGTCAGCCCTGTTTTATCACTTGCGTATTTTTGTATTATCAGGTCATAAGTAAGTTCTAAGAGGTAAAAACTTCCAGAAGGTTTTGTCATGACTTGTCAAATGTTCCAGTTTCAATGTTCCTTAGACTCTCATTACATTTTTTTTTTTAACAAAAAGACATCAATATCACCAGGCATGAAAGGATCTACATTCTCACCCACTTTTAAAATGAATCTCTCCCACTTGTTCTCTGTTTGGAACCCTCCGTCCTTTTCTCTCTGAGGAGACATCTGAAACCACTGTCCCCAGAGTAATAATGGTCACTGTTGTCCCCTAAAGTGTGCACCTGATAAAGTTAAATGCTATTTTTGGCTTGAGAAAAACTATGAGCTAAGAAAAACAGTGAAACAGTGCAAAGGGCCAGGAATTCACCCAAAAATGTGAAAAGTTGAGAGTTGAGGGGGATATCTCCTGTATACTCATCAATGTTACAATTTTATAAAATCAGAATTATATATCCTGACTTTATCATCAGCACTCTCATTACTAACTTTATATTAAAAAATACAATATATACAAGAGAGTGTGTGTGGATACAAAGAAAAAGAAATGTGAACAATGCCAGAAAGACCAGTTACTTCATCTTTATTAATCTGCTTTTCTTGATCAACATTTGCCTATCTTCAATATATTTCATTAAACCCTAGGTTAACACCTCAAAAGTGAACAGATAATCAGGTAAACCTGCCAGTTAAGAGGCTTATCTGTTTATCCAAACCTGGGCAAAGTATATCTGAAACAAATGAAACTGCATAAGCCTATCCCTGGAGAAACTGAAAATCTTCAAGCAGCAACCCTGCTTCCAGGAAACTTTAGTGTGGTGGACTTATACCCAATTTCCCTAGGAATATGGAGTTGCTTTTATTATTTTCCCCATGCAAAGAAATTACAAAATTGATTTGCCTAGAATAGGCATATATACTCTAGATTCTTTTTATACCTTAAAATGTTAAAAAGCAATAATCACGCTGCATCTAAACCCAGCTGTTTCAAATAAACTAATATGGGAAAAAGTACTAGCACAGAAAGCTCAACTCATTTTCATACCATAGTGTATGTAACTATGTATGTAACTCTCAGAATCTAACTGCTACAGATATTCTTAGAGGAGCTAGGTGCTGCGGTGGTACATGCCTGTAATCGCAGGGACTCAGCAGGCTAAGGCAGGAGGATCACAAGTTCAAGGACAGCGTCAGTAATTTAGCAAGGACCTAAGCAACTTAGGGAAACTCTGTTTCAAAATAAAAAGTAAAAAAGGTCTGGGGATGTGGCTCAGTGGTTAAGTGCACCTAGAGTCAATTCCTAGCACCAAAAAAAAAAAAAAAACCCCGAAGAACAAGAACAAGAAGTATTCTTAGAAAATGAGAACCCTGGGAAAGTCTCAAAAACAGACAATTCTCTGAATTTGGAATAACTGTATTGAAAGCATCAATAAGGGTCATTTTGCAATCCAGCTTTGTAGTCCCTTCTCTTGCTTCCTGAGCCAGGCTCTATAAGTTCTTTTCTTCCTAACTGCCCACACCTGATGGAACTGGCTTCCCAGAGGGAACAAAGCACTCACTAATCAATACAGTCTTCAGTCTTCAAAAGGGAATCTGAAGACAGTAATGCATCTTGGTTCTTGCCTGTGTAACAGTAAGAGCTTCCCTTTGGTTCTGGAAAAAATTATCTGTTAGTGAAGGAATTTTCTTTGCATTTCAAAAGAATTTGGAAAAAGTGTCTGACTGTAAGTATGAAAAAGATAATGGTGCATCCCCCCATCCACCTTGACTATGCATAATTAAAACTTAGACCAAACAACAATTTCATTTTGGCACTTGAACAACAAATAAAATGAAAGGAAATATAATCAAATTCTAATTGTTAACATGATGACTACTACATTGCTTAAAATATTATTTTCCCAAAATACTTCTGGTCGCCCTATTTGTTGGTGTCCTAAGTGCATTCCTGGTGTGTTTACTGGGTAATCCAACACTGCCTTTCATAATGTCCGCCACCAGCACCATAATAAACAACTCAGAAGGAGTTGAAATCCAGAGGTTAGCCAAGTCTTCAAAAAAAGAAAAAGAAAGAAAATTTAAATCTTATCTTTGATTTTCTTCATGTAGGATAATGCTTTAGCAAAACATCCTGCAATATGATTTAATATAACAACGCTGTTGGTACTGACCAATAATATTATAAATTGAGGAAATGCATAGTTCTTCACTGACAATCTCGATTATTATAAATACATTCTTCTAAGAGGTAGAAATAACAAGTCCCAAGAGTGTCTACTAACAAAAGGTATTTACTTTGATATTCTTAAAATTTCAACTTCTATATTCCAACACTAAGGTACTTTTCCATATTTTAAAAATTTTAGGTATAGATTTGGCTGAAATGCCAACTGACTGAATTCTATTCACAAAGCCCAGCAAAGTAAATGATATTACTAAAATTCTTTTAAAATAATGGCTGAATTAGAAACAAAAACACTGAACCATTAGCTAATGTGAAATTAACTGATTTATGGGTATATATTGAATTTCTGCAAATATTCTTACAAGTTAGATTTACTAAAATGAAGGTACCATTGCAGAAGCCATCAATAATTAAGTTATGTTGCTTTTTACATCACTACAAACATTTGTAATTTTCTTTCTTATTTATTCTTCCTTTAACACTATCTTCATATTATAAAATATGCCATTCCACTGATGTTTATACAGTGCCTAAAACTCAGCTATATCAAAGTAAATACATTGAAAACTTCAAGTCAATTTTAATTTCTTATTCTCTTTTGAGTTTACACTGAAAAGACAGTTTATATATGAAAAGATGTAATCAGTGACATCTAGCAACTGTGTTGAAGTAACAACAATCTCTTAATGCCACCAAATGACATATCAAAATTGACAATTTTAAAAAAGAATTATGCAGTGGGAAAGCAATTGGCATGTGTATTGTATACACCTTCTATAGTCCTGAGATTCCCAAGTGTCTGAAGGTCAGCACAGTCTGGTGACGATCTTCATTTGGTAAGACTAAAGATAAGAAGACCATTCCTGAGAAAAAAATTGATGCTAATTCCTAAGAAATATCCAATGATATACAAAGCTTTAATTATTTTCCCTCTTTAACTTCCTGCTTGTCTCCTACCCTTACAATAGCTCAGCTTTTAGGACTCAACCAGCTCTAGAAATCAATGAATGAGTCTCTCCAGTACCTAGACCTGTTCTGAAAGCCAGGCTCAATAAAAGCCTATGTAATGGAACTCAGCACAGTATCAGGTATATGTTAGTTCTTAAGTAGAGAAACACAGATGAGAAATCACAACTGAAAGAAATTTACAGCATGTTTCTAAAGTAGTATCCAAAGTGAACAGTAACTTACCACTAAAATGCACCTCTCCCTCAAGTCTGTACTCATTTGCATTAGCCAGATACACACCATTACTTTCCACCTTCAGGAGCAATCTGGAGCTAATTTTGAACTAAGATGAACTCTACGGTTTTTTGCCTCCCACTCTCCATTGCACGTTTAGTTGTATGCAACACAGACCAACCAATGTTGATGTAAGCAGAAAAGGACTCACTGATAGAAACTTGGGCATGAAGAAGTAGGCTTAGAAGACAAAGTAGGAACACGTGAACCATCAGCCATGATCATTGCTGAATACCAACCACAGAGGGCACTGTTGAACACTTCAGGAAAACCACCCCAGGACGCTGGAGGCCGCTCGTGCCGCTAGGCCACTGCCATATCCAGAATGAATTCTTCACTTTTCCTGCATCTTTGAGTCACCACCAGCCAAGGAAAGGCAGGAGAGAGAGATTTCAGGTCATGGACACCATCCTGGATGAAAAGGACACTTGGGAAGCCCAGCATCTGCCATTTTCATCTCCTATAATTGGAGGTGAGTTCTGCCTCCATCAAGACTCAGAAGGATAGCGATTTCTCAAACCTAGCCAGGGGATTCAGATGTAAACAGCCTGAGTAACCAGGAAGCAACACTATACACTTTTACAAATGACAACTCAAAAGTCGATACTAATAATGAATTGTGAGTTACTCCTACATTCTAGAGATGTCTCAGCCCTAGAATCATTTTGTGCTACTTTTTACTTTGTCTAGTAACTTAGATTAAATGCTACTTAATATTTGGAAAGAATCACAATTAATGGTACATATGCCAATAACTTGAGAAAATTATCTAAATTCTTAAAGGTAATTTCCTTACTTGCAATAGAAAAATCATATACTTTATCTAGATGATGATATAATACATGGGCTTTGGAATCTGCTAATTTCTTACCTACCTATACCCATGAACAAGTTCACTGTACTCTCTGCCTCAAGTTCCTCACCTGTAAAATGTGAATAATTATACCTATGATGAAAAGATGTTGTAAGAATTATGCAAGATACTACAAGAGTTTAAAATCTCATAGCCCTAGCTTCATGTATGACTGCATATATGATGTGATTCTAAGTCACATACAGCCAGAGAAATGAAAAGTTATGCTCCATCTGTGTACAATGAATCAAAATGCATTCTGCTATCATGTATAAAATACATAAATAAATCGCAAATGTGCTAGATTTATAATAGAAGTGCTTAAAATCAAATATAGTAGATTTATAATTGCAACTTTAACATGTTTAAAAGAATTTTTATTAAGTGTGTAAAAGAGACATTTTTTTAAGAGGAACTTTGGTCTGTTCCATTTGAGTTTATGAGCAATACTAAATGTCCCTCTTATTTTAAATTTAAAAAAAAAAGAGTTTAAAACAGTATGTGGAACCTAGAGAGAGCTCAATAAATGTACTATTTCATTATAAAACACAAAATTCACTTTTTGAACATGAAGCCCATTTTTAGCAATCTCACTGCAATATCCATGGTTTATCTCAATCTGTTTCATCTTATTAAAGGGCAAACTTCAACTATATGGAAAGGTCAATCATTTGATACTTTCATTATAGCAAAAGAAAAAAGACAGTCTATCTTTTCAAAAAGATCAATGGACTAGACCATTCTACTTACTGTAAAAGTAATGATTTTTTTTCCAGAGGCAAAGTTACAGGTAAAATACAAGGATGATCTCTCTCTAAAAATTAGGATAGGGACAATAATATAAAATGTTTAGCTGGATTAGTTCTAAAAATAAATTTTATCTCCTATATTACTAATTTACATGGAAAAGAAATGTCTCAATATCAGTCTCGATTGGAAATACCTTACATTACACTGTACACTGTCCCTCCTACAATGTAAGCTCTTTGAGGACCAAGAGCTCATGTGCTAAAAAAATCTGCTGAAATTAAAATGGAAACACACTGTGTGGATGTTAGCAAGTACCCAGTAGTATACAGAATGCTGTTCATGCAGAGAGGATGTGTGAGTTGGTTGACATCTACCTGAGGATGGCTTTCTAAAACTCAAATAGAAGACCAGGTTATAACACCATTTGGTACATGTGTATGTACATCGAATGCTTTATTTGTGCCAGGCACTGAGGTCGATGCCAAGATAAGGCAAACATGGTCCTTCTAGGAGTTAGACTAATGGACAACTCATCAAATACACAAGGTATTTATATTTCCTATTTGTAATAACAAGTTAGAAAGTGATTTCTGCTCAAAAATGTTCTAATAAAATATGAGACATAAGGGGAGAGGGGAATTATCCCTACTAAACAAAGCCTAGGAAAAGAAATGAACATCTGCTGTCCATAGGAAAGCACCGTTTAATCACAGTGACTTTAGTCTCTGTCTCATTTTACCAAATGAAACAGAGGAACTTTGTTTAGAGATTTAAAAACGTAATTAATATGTCTATCATGACTGAAACAAATGCTTCAGCAATCAGGCTTCACAACATTAGACCTAAGCACAATTTTGATTAAGTTATTTATTTACTGTGGAGAGTGGCAGATCCACACAAAAACAACAGTACTTTCCAAACTCAAGAATTGTATACTTTGTATACAGGCTTATATTTTCTAGGTTAGGAAATAAGTCCATTGTCTAAGAAATGGATTTTCTAGAGTGTGCGTTCAATGTTTTTGACAGAATATTCTTTCATTGAGAAGTCAGCATACCAATCAGAAAACAAACAGCACCTTCAAGGTTACAACTGTTCTGTTAGGAGATATGCCACAAGCATGGAGCCATATGCCTCACAAAGAAATACACACATGCAGAACTTGAAACCCACATGGAAATAAACCAAAAAACATTTGATCTTTTGTTCAGAAAGAAATACTAACCTGTACACATCCACTAAAAATAAAATATGGGCTAATGTTTGCTTTCCATTAAAATTGTTTCTGGGATTCACTTATTGCTTCAACTGTTGCATTCTGAGAAGACAGGTGTTGTTTCTTAATACATCTGAATCATGCTTCAGTTTAACGCTGCAGGACAGTAGCACCGTGCTGGCCAAGCAGAGCCTCCTGGAACAGCAGAAAACTAGAAGCATCCTGGCTCTTCACCAGCTCCATAAACAGGGGCATGCTCCTGCCAGCCTAAATCTCCACTGAGCTATCAAAAATATTTTACAACTTAGATTAGTGTGTGTGCCTTCTTGAGTGTTTTTTATTTGTTCGTTTGTTTTTGTTTTGCAGCTGCTACTTTTAAGACTGAACATCTTGCTGTCAGCATGGGAATGGAGACTTTTATTGAAAGGAAGAATTGTTCTGTTTGCTGTCATCTGGGCATCCTCTCTCTATATTATTTATAATTTTAGAACTTGCTTCAATGTCCTATGCAAACTGCAATAGCACAAGTGTTGATATGCTCAGTTTCAAACATCACGGAGAACATGCAAAAGAACTAAAACTTGCACCAAGGCAGAACATGGAGGGCATTAAAAAAAAAAAAAACCAACTTGTTTCACCTTTTCTCTATGTGTGACTGCGTAGTACACCATCTATGTAAGAAATTGAACGAGAGTCCCAACATACATTGTTCCTTTTAGTTTCCTTTGGCAAAAACAGCCACACCATTACTGTCATCTTGGATTATCAAAATATTTACTTCTTTAGGCAAGCTTACACACTTTCAGAGGGTAGCTACAATGTCTGTGAATTTTCAAAACACAAGGTGTGCTAATTTTTGCTAAAGGAATGTTTGTATATGAAATGGTAGGATTAAGTGTCACTTAAAACTACATCTTTAGTAGGGATAATCATATATGATAAGTAGTTATTTTCCTAATCTCCCTCTAGAAATTTGATTAGACATATGGGAACTAATATAACTTGGGATTAAACACCTTCTCTGGTATTCTGACACAATTTCCTAAGGATAAAGCATGTTCTATCTACTTAACCAAAGATCAAAGGACAGCTCTACAAAACACCAGAGACATTTCTGAAGGAGTTCCCAGGGCATGAACTATGTAACAGGGGAATTTAATCTCCATATTTACAATATAAGTAGAGTCCACCCACTTATCTGAGAGACCTGTTAATACTATACAACAAAATAAATTATCCTACAAAAGAGAAGAAAGGACTTCAGAACCCCTTGACTCAGCCTTGACCCCCTCTACCCTCTCCCTTCAATGGGTTACCTTTACCTGTCCCCTGGCGACCTACGTCTTCATCACTCCACTACCACATCACAGAGAAGTGGCTCATCTGTATGTCTGTCTTCACTACTCCATGGGCACCTCTAGGGCAAGGAAACTGAGTGCTGCTCTTTGAGCCAAGCAATTAAAAATAAATTGTTACTAACCTGTGCTGATATATGTAAGAGGCCCTAAGTAGGTAACAGCTAAAAATGGAATTCACAAAATTATAAGTGGTTCCTATGTCCATGCCAGCAGCACAATTTATTATTCAAAGCTTGGGCCGTAAATAGATCATTCCAAAGGCAGTACAACTTGATTGCTTTATCCCTAGGCCTGACTTTTTAAACTAACTTTCCTCTCTATCAACTTCTTTATCTCCCAGGAAATGTCACTGCCATTTAAAGTACTCTTTACATTTAACTTCTCTAATCTTTTCAGGTATTTGGAAAATGGCTGTCAGTGATAGCTAAAATATGCCACAGTTTTTAAAAACATTTTGCTAGACATATACCTATATATGGCAGTGCTTCTGTGGGAGAAATGTTATGCTTTCGTATAAAATGACAGCAACAAAAGGCATGTTCCACTTAATAAACTCTGCTGGTCTATACTTCTTCCAATTGATTTTCACTGGCCTCAGCTAATAGAGCTTATCCGTAGCAATCTTTCTAAGGAAATATAAGGGTGTCTTTATATTGTACCATTTAATTTTGATCTTACTCAAAGTTGTCTGAAAGCCCTGCCAGGCAAAAAGAAAAAAAAAAGTCTTTTTAATAATTCCAATCAAGGAGTAGTTAATTATTTATTGAATACCTACTATGCTCAGGCATTCTGCTCCAGGAAAATAAGTCCATGTGAAGAGTGCCCTCAGATATCCCAGAGGCAAATCTGGGAAACAAAAACCAAGTGCCTTATTTCAAAGGATACAAGAAAAATGAGAGTAGAACTTGATTCGTTTACAAAAGAAAAGATAGACACTCCCTGTTATGGTTTAGATATTACAGGTCCCACAGAAGCTCATATGTGAGACAATGCTAGAATGTTCAGAGGTGAAACGATTAGATTATGACATCCTTAACCTAATCAGTGGTTTAATCCACTGATATGGATTCACTGGTCAGGCTGGATGAAGTAGGTCACTCATGGCATCCCTTTGGGGCTTATATTTTGTCCCTGGTAAGTGAAGTGTTCTCTCTCTCTCTCTTCCTCCCTCCCTTTCTCCCCTTCTCCCCTTCCCTCCCTCCATCCTTCTCTCTCTCTCTCTCTCTCTCTCTCCCTCTCTCTTTCTCTCTCTTTCTCCCCTTCTTTGTGGCCATGTTCTGAGCTGCTTTCCCTTTGGCCATGATGTTTTCTGCACCTCAAGTCCAGAGCTATGGAGTCAACCAACCATACCTTGAGCTCCAAATAAACATTTCCTCCTTTAATTGTTCTTGTCAGGTCTTTGGGAACAAAAAAGCTGACTAAAAGGCTACCCAGGCTTGGCAATGGAGGAAACTAGAATTGAGTGGCCTTGGACAAATGAATCTGAAGAGGGTTTTGAGGAGAATTTGAAGAGGAATTTTAGCTTGGTTGAGCTTTACTTGAAAGAGAAAAGTAGGGAAGACAGTTCAGTATTGTATTGAGTGTGAACAAATTATATGAGTACAGAAGAAAAATAAATTTAGTGAGGCAGTTTTTATCAGATGGACATTTCTAGAAGAGTGCTTGGCATTAAGTTAGAAAGACAGTTTGAGCTCTTGAAGGTTAAACCAAGATGTTTAAACTCTATTTTTAAGCCACTAGAGAACAAAGTAGACTGATGATAGAAGGTTTAAATTTTAAGACAGCAGTTATCAAAGAGTGGTCCAGAGCCCAGCATCCCCTGAGAACTTATTAGAAACACATGTCTTAGAGTACCTTCTCATACCCACAGAACCAGAAACAGGGTGGGCCCGGCAGCCCACGTTTGAGCAAATCTTCTGGGTCATTCTGACTCACACTCCACTTTGAGAACCACTGGTTTAAACAAATCAAAAGAGCCAACAAGTATATGAAAAAAATGTTCGACCTCATCAGGGAAATGCAAATCAAAACCACAATGAGATATTATCAAACCCTAGTCAGAAAGACTATTTGCAAAAACAAAAACAACAAAAAAAAGAATTTGCTGGAAATTATTTGGAAAAAAAGGAACTTATACACTGCTGGTAGGAATAAAGATTATTATAAAGAACAGTATAGAAATTCCTCAAAAAAATTAAAAATAAAACTACCAACCAACCCAGCTATTCCAATTCTGGACATATACATAAAGGAAATGATATTAGTGTATCAAAGAGGTACCTGTGTTTCCATGTTTACACAACACTATTCACCAAAATATGGAATCAACTGAGGTCCACTGGCAGATCGATGAGTAAAGAAAATGTGGCATGTAAACAATGGAATATTCTGCCATATATGGCAAAATGGAGGAACTGGAGGATATTACATAAAGTGACATAAGTCAGGCACAGAAAAGACAAATACCACATATTCTTGCTCTTATGTGGAAGCTAAAAAAAGCTCATCTCAAAAATAGAGGAGAATGATGGGCTGGGATTGTAGTTCAGTGGTAGAGCGCTGGCCTCGCATGTGTGAGGCACTGGGTTAGACCCTCAGCACCACATAAAAATAAATAAATAAAAATATTGTGTCCATCTACAACTAAAAAAAATTTTTTTTAAATTAAAAAAATTGAAAAAATTGAGGAGAATGAAATAGTGATTACAAGGAAGGGCGGGGGGAAAAGAGGGATCAGAAGTTTGATAACAGGTACCAAAACACAGGTAAGTGGCAGAAATAAGTTCTAGTGTTCTACAGCACGGTGGGTTGACTACAGTTCATAACAGCCTACAACATATTTATGAAGAATTGGAAGGGAAATATTCAAAACCTCCAAATCCAAGGAAATGATAACTATATGAGGAAATGGAAATTCCAATTACTCTGACTTGATCATCACATGCTATATACATGTATTGAATTACTGCACTGTACCCATAAATGTGCACAATTGTTATATCAATAAAAAGAAAAAACAAGCAAATTAAAATAATCAAAGTGCAGCTTAAGGTAGATCATTCTGCCTACAAAGTACAACAGAAACTTGTAAAAATGGCATGAGAGAAGCTTCAGTGCCATTTCCAAGCAGAAAACCAAAAAGAAGAGAAAATAAATGTTTTTAAAAGCTTTTCTATGTGACATTTAATAGCACTTCAAGACCACCTTTTGAAGTTCTCTTAGAGCTTCTCTTTCAGAAGCACATCATAAAAGGAAATTAAAAATGACTAAGTCTAAAGAGGGAATTGCAGCCTACTAGGTTTTCTCTCAATTCCGACTATGAAATAGAAGATCTCTCATACTAGCTACATGTCAGGAGGGAACTGGAAAAAGGAGAAGTCACATTTACTGTGAGGCCTCTCTTTGTCAGGATGGTCACATGCATTATGCCCCTTAAACTTCACAAAAAATGTTAGAAGTCAGGCAATATTATTTCCCTTTTATATAGGTAAAGAATCTGGAGTTCAAAGAGGAAAGTAAGGAAAACTTAAAATAACCAATTCTGAAGCACAAAACAAGGAATTAGGTTCTTTTACTTCTACGGCATCCACCAGGAAGCCCAAAGATTCCCATTAAGTAAAGACTTCATAGTCTTTCCAATTTGCAGGGTGTATCAGAGTCTTCAGAAGTTTTCATATTGCTTATATAATGGGGATAATATTTTACAAAGACTTAACTTATTCCAATTGTTTGCCCCTTAAATCGCTGTTTCCTTATAGGCTCTAAGGGCAACAAGGTCTGCCGGGGGACGTTTCTAAATCTGACTGAAGGGCTTGAGGTCCAGCCAGGAAGGAGAAAAGCAGCAAACCCACTGGGGCCCAAAACGTCCTTGGCAGAAAGAAGAAAATAGAAAGTAATGTTTGCCAAGTCACCTAATGTACCTCCTTGAGTTTTGACTCAATGTGAGGAAGCCAAAGAAAAGTAGGATTTGGGGCCTAAATCCTGTGTAGGACACTGAGAGATTACTTGGTGGGCTTCCTGGCACCAACCCTAGGGCAAAGTCAGAGCAAAGGCTAAACCCCACACGATGGTGGACACACCAAGCCCAGCAGTCCCTGAAGCCTCTTGGGAAGACTCAGAAAGCAGCCAATTTGCAAACTAGAAGGCTTGTTATGGTCCTACCACACAAGGTGGGCAAGGTTGGAGATGTTCAGAGGCCAACTAAGTGACAGGCCAGGAGGTCTCTGGACCAGAAAGGCCAATGTGAAGGACAAGACCAGGTCACAGGTCAGCAGTACAGACCAGCCAAGCCTGGGAATTGGGATGAGCTCTAGGGACAGGTCTTCTCTCCTGGTGGAGTCACTCTCTTGTCCCTCCTGCCCTCATCACAGATGTTGATTTTCTTATCTATTATTTGCTAACTGACAAGCATTTATTATATGTCAGACAATATTCTAAGAATTTTGTAAATATTAATTCACTTAATGCAATCACAATGATGAGAGATAGGGATGGCTATTATCCCCATTTATAGATGGAAAAAAAAATGGAGGCAGGAATGAGGTTCAGAAAAGGCTGAGGAAAGGAACCAGGTGCACAGTTTCAACTGCAGGGACAAAGATGGTGGTGGTGGTCCACATGCTTCCTGAAGGTCCTTCCAGAGCCTGTATAATTGGTGAGTTCCTGGAGAGAGGACCTACAAGGCTGTTTTTCTCTTACCTCTTCTAGTTACTGCTGGAGAATGGAAATATGAAGCCTGCTTGGAGCTATGTGAAATCAAAAGACATATGATTTCTCTCATTCTTAAAATGGAAAAAAAACCCCTCCAATTTGACAATTTTTCAGTCATGTTTAACTCCCCCTTATTCCTCCACATGAAAATCCACCTCCATCAACCTCTTTCAACTTGGCCTTCAAGTTCACCCTGCAGAGGAGCACACACAACTGCCTATACGGGAAACATTTTACAGTTGTGACCAACAGAGGACAAAGCGTGCAAAAACAACCTAAGGGGAAGCCAAGGTAGACAGGAAGAAGTCTAAAAGTTAAATGTGCTCTTTTCAGAAATATACCGCAATTTTTAGGATTGAAATGAATTCACTTAAACTAAAGGAGATTTTAGAAGCTTCACAGAATTCCATTAATTATATGTTCCCTGATATTGTATTGCCCCATGGGACCACTATAACTGGTGAAGGTGCATCCTCAGTGACCTCAGTTCCTGGTGGGCAGTAATCCAGGAAAGAGAGTACAACAAGGTGGCAGATTTATGGCACTCATAGTACTTTCTATTTATCTGGGATTTGTTTCGGTTTTTTAAATCTAACACGCCACCGAAAAGATCCTAGGGTATGGTGTTAGTACAATGTCTGTAAAAAATGATTCTTCCAGGGAAGGGGAAAAAAAAGAACAGTGCTTTCAACATTCAGGATCCTTTACATCTGCTGCTCAGCTGGAAACACTGTTAAAAGGCCATTAGAACCTTAAGGTAACAGACCTCGAATGCTATGAAAGCCATGGAGCAATTTGCTGTTTGTGTTAGGAGTACCAGCCCCAGCCACTTCCTTTTCATGGGCTGAAAACAGCTTCTGTCATGAGCCGTGAAAATCAATTCCACAGCAACCAGGCTGAAATGTGGCTTAAGGTGGTGCATCTACAGACTGGCGCTGTACAGCAGAGCCTCCTTCTGGGCATCCCTGGCACCTTCCAGAAGTCCCAGACAGCAGCTCCCCAGTAGTGCCCGGGAGGGAACAAGCAGCTCTGTACTTGCAGGAACCTTCAGGCTCATCTCTTTGGAGACTGGTTCTCTCTAATGCTTAATTGGGTTAAAATCGGAATTGTCACCCTGAATGAAGACAGCTCTCAGAACTGTCAAGCTGGGAAAAGCCTGCTCTTGCTTATTTGTGTTCCATCTTTCTATATTTCCTGATTATGCTAATTGTGAGAAAGGCTAATTTTTTCATACTGTTTCCAGGCCTTTTAAAATATAGAACATTTAAAAACTTTGTTTCAAATATCAAGTCTCAGTTTTGAAAATAAATACTTCAGGGGTAACAATGGTTCTTGTCAAGAGGTGTGCTTCATATATTACTGGTTAGAAAGGTTGAAATTTGTTTTAAAATGTGTTATAGGTTTTTCAGTTATAGGAAACTACTATTCCAATTACAAAATGCAACCTTGGTTACCACATATGATTAAGATTATTCTCACCAATATTTCTATATATAGTCAACCTTTTGTTAAACTGAAAACCTTTGCATAGTCTGCTAAGCATGTTCTGGGTAAGAATAAACTGCCACTCAAATCACAGAAATCAGCTTATATTTATGCAATAACTTCCTATAACGTCATTTATCTTCACGTTGATAACCCAGGCTGAGCAACTCATTCAAAGTTCATTTGTTAAGTATTTTAGTGAAAAATAAAACGGAAAAAGTATCATTTCATTTTTTGTGCTGTGAATACCTAATGCACCTAACTTGTTTTCTTAGCTGAAATTTAAATGTGATGACTCTGTATGACACATATTTTTTGACTAAAACAGAAAACTGTACGTTTGTACAATTTTGTCTACTATACAAAATAAGTGATGAAGATCTCTAAGTGATTCTAAGAAATTTTCCAGTTACTGTTTGAAGAGGGAAAAGTAAGAACTGGGAAGGGAATATTCATAGCAGTTTTGTTTGTTGATGACATAAGACTTGCCATTTTGCAAGGTATTTGATATTCAATTGAAACTGACCTTTTAGAAGAGCCATGTGGTAATGTAAGTGAAATGAATATATTCTTTATTGCAGTCATATAAAAAGGTTAGCTTGAGTGTTTAACATAGTACTTGACCTCGTGATGTCTAATACCCCCAAGTCTCTCAAAGAGTACTGAGTAGGATACCACATAATCATGTGAGTAGTAAAAGCACAATAAAAGCCTTTCACACATTAGCACTTGATAATGTAAACTTAACAGTAAACTATGTTTCTCAAGTTCGATATAAATGTATAGCTGGAGAAGTCCTAACAGATCAGAGTAGGAGTGCCAGGAATCCTACATTTCCGGTGTTAGCATTTTAGAATTACAAATTCCTATTTTCCACATAGAGATCCTAAATTCTTCAAAAGCATTTGTTAGACAAACAGAAAAACAGAAGTCCATGATAACAACTTGATTTGGGTATTCATGATTTTTTACAACAGCTTATCCATAAAAGTTCTTTAAAAACTGACTTCTAAAATTAGTTCATTAGTATGAATATCTCTTCAAAGTAATAGAAATCTTGCAGATATAAAGCAACTACAAAGATATAAGTATGGTTAGTTTTACAAGTTAGTCCCCAGGAGTAGTTTTTTTAAATATAATAACTTACTATACTGTATTTGAAGAAACTTTTGGTTAAGTTTTTGTGTTAAAAAAAATTATTGGCTGTTTCAAATTTTATAGTTTTTGAGGTTTTAAAAACTCCCAATCATTGGGATTTATAAAAAATAGGAAAAGCAAAATAGCTAAAGGACAGTATTTTCTTTTTCTATTTTTTAGGAGAAAGTTAAAACCTATTTTGTGTTCTCTATGTGGGCTGGCTTTTTTCAAGTTCATTTCTCCAGTGCTATTGGCTTTTGAGTTATTCTGATCCATTAATAAAATAATAAGTGAAAATTATTCATCATTTTTTAAAAGACCTCAAAGTGCTTTCTTGGCAAAGAACATCATTGCCTCAACCAGAGCAGCCTTAAGAGGAAATATCTCTAGTTCCTTGAAATTCAACTGCGGAGCACTGTCCCCTGCTAGCCTCTCAGCTGTCCTAGGGGCACATAGAGAAAGTCAATTTCTTAAGGAATTTAAGAACCTTAATAAGGAATAAACAAGCAAGTGATAAAGCCTACAGAACCCAAGTTTGCATGCCCAGAATGGATTATGCTATAACTTTAATTAAATGTCCGTAAAATGGAAAGTGACCAGCTCTTAAATGCAGTCTCCTTCCATAAGACCTAGAGGTCAGGAAAAATGGCTAGGTCTGCACCCAAGAGGCTAAGGTGGAAAAAATAACTCAAAGAGGACATGAAGGGATGGGATTCCTCTTTAGCCAAAAATCTAAATAGGGAAGACATAATACGAGGACATATACCCACAGAAAGCATGCCAAATTACCAAAGAAGATGGGGATCTTGTAGTGAAAGAATGAGGTTCCTAAAGTGCAACTTTAAGTAATGCTGCCAATCTCCCCTTTAGGGCAACATGGAGATTCCCTTCTAATCATCAAGGCATCTGGGGTGCCCCTGCAGTTCCAGGTACAGACAGTATGGCTCTTTTCCTTGGTCCCTCTAGTGGCCAAGGTAAAATTTTTAAAGAAATCTGGGGAGATCAGTGGTAAAATGTGGAATAATAACCTATTTTCTAGATGTAGAAATAGCCTATTTTCTTGGGATTCTTAGCCGAGATCAAGGTAGAAACTGCACCCTGACAGAAACCTGTATTTGAAAGCACTTTGAGTTACACATGATGGTGCACACCTGTAATCCCAGCTATTTGTTAGGCTAAGAGGTTCTCAAGTTCAAAAGCCAACCTGGACAATTTAAAAGAACCTGTCTCAAAACAAAATGAAAAGGGATGGGGATGTAGCTCAGTGGCAGAGCACTTGTCTAACATGCAAGAAGCCCAGGGTTGAATCCCTAGCACTGCCAAGCATAAATAAACAAACCTACTTTGAATGGAATTTAGAATGTAGCCCCCAAAGATTCAGCAAGCAGCATTAGCATCACCAAAGAACTTTCTAGAAATGCAACTTCTCGGCCCCAGCCCAAAACTACTGATCCAGAAACTCTGAGAGGTGAACCCTAGCCATTTGTATTTAGCCAGACCTCCATCAGTGATTTCAAAGCCAGAGTTTATGAAGTATCTCTGCTCCAGATCACTGGATCTCAATCACATAATCACATAAGAATTACTTCAGGAAATATAAAAGAAAGAAGGAAAGGGAGGGAGGGATGGAGAGAAGGGTCAGGCCGCTCTTCCAAAACCAATTAAAATCAAGAAATCTCTAAAGATGAAGCTCAGGTATAGGTTTTTTTTTGTTTTTTTGTTTTTGTTTTTAATGTCCCACATGATTCTAAATGTACTCACTGCAATGGCCCAGGCTCTTTCCAACTAGGAAAAACTGATTATTTAATTTTAAGAAATTTTGTGAACTAGTTATTAATTCCTGGCAGCTTGAAATTGATCATGGTGGGAATGTTTATGTAATAGAAATTGGCAGATGCTACAAATCAGGGGCCCCCTGATCCCCTCAGGCCAACAGTTAAACATTTATCAGTTCACCACTGCCTGGGGTTGAGAAATACCAGATTAAAGAGACACAGCCAAATACCTAATTAATTCACAAAAGTCTGGGTAGTTTCTCTCAAATTTCTCCATCACAGCTCAATTTCTTGGGATTCTTAAGATTATGGAGATCAAGCAAGCAATGCAGTGGCTATCAGCTCCCTGGGAGGGCACACAGGTAACTAGTCCAGCACAAGACCCATGGTCCCTTTAGGTTCCCTTGAAGCCATGGGCATAGGAAGCAATTTTGAACTAAGGTGTGCATCAGCTGGGGACTTCTGAGGGCAGTCTCCTCCAAGAGACATGTAGGGACAAATTTTCCCTTTTGGTGGCTCTGGTCAACTGGTGCTCTGGCAGCCATCTTGAGTCCATATGGAGGTGATATGGTAGAAAAAGGATACAGGAGAGGAAAGGTGGAGAGAACTTGGCACCCTGAGGACACTATAAAATTACTACTTTCTCACTTTTAGAACTGCCCTGGGTTGGACTCCTGCTATGTGAACTCATAGCCTTCCCTGGTTGTGTAAGCCTACAGTCAGGATTCTCTGTGACCCTCAGCCAAAAGTATCTTAACTGACACAGGTTATTTCAGGAAAGAGTTTCAACAGTTCTTCCTTTTTAAATCCTTTTACTGGAACTTCTACACAGCACAGTCAGGTTTGTAAGTTTTTAAAATTAACTAAAATTTAAATTTTCTTTGCCTTTTCTTCTTGGATGACCTTATTTAGCCCCTTCTCTCCTTTACCCTCCTCAGGGCGCTCAGCATTTCCTGCTTAACCATCTGAAACAGCCTCCTTACTGAGATCCTTCTCTCCCCCTGGGGCTCTAATGCTCTCCCCTCTAATTCATCCTGTTTACAGGGCTTGACCAGTCTAAAACAATACTCTCATCATGTCACTTCACTGCCAGTAACCTAGAAGAATGACCTCATTCCTGTCTTACAAAGCCCAGGATTTCCAAGATCCTCCAAAAATCCAACCCCACCCGAGCTGCTCAATATTATTTTTCACAAGTTCTTAATAAGTTCCTCTTTGCTGTTCACACCCTGTTTCCTCACATATATGAACTCTCCCCTGAATGAACTCTCCCATGAATTCTTTCATGGTCTTGAGTCAAATGCTACCCATCCTTCAAACCCCAGTTGAATTTTGCCACCGCCTTTTAACAAAGTCAAAGCAATTGCTTTATTATTTCTTTGATTCATCATTAGAGCTAAATACTGATATTTGGTACTTATGTCAGTGACACAGCATTGTTTAACTCTTAGGGATGGATGATACAATTTAATTAATTTAATTAATTCTCTATCCTTTCGAAACTTTTAAGATTTTGTTTTTTACACTACCACAGCACAAAGAACCATGACTTAAACATCATAATGGGCATAGGTGATTACACACATTTTGACAATTCCATACTTCCTGACAGTTAATATTTCATTTGACCCTATTTGAAAAATCTCTCTGGGCTACACTGATAGTCTTAAAAATCCTTTGCTGACTCAGTGATACTGAGTTTTGTCCTTACTAAAAAGCACACATAAACTATGCCAAAGCATTTAGATTACCTTGGTAATTCAATTAATGTTTCCTGGACACCTTTCTCTTAATTTCATCTCACCTCTCTCTCTCACACACACAAGACCTATTCACTGTCAATCACATAGTAGATGTTAAATAATTTCTAATAGATTCATGGTTGTTTGGTGGTATCCACTGTGCCTACTAAATATTTCTTTTTTTTTTTTAAACAGCCTCAGCAATTTAGTAAGGCTCTAAGCATTTTTTTTTAAGATGGTCACAAATATCTTTATTTTTATGTGGTGCTGAGGATCGAACCCAGTGCCTCACGCATGCAAGGCAAGCGCTCTACCGCTGAGCCACAATCCCAGCCCCCTACTAAATATTTCTTGATCCTTCTTTTCATTCCCAGTTAGCATTCTTGTTCAAGCCTCTTCCTCTGCATTGCTCCCCTCCAGTTCTTTCTCTCCAGAGCAACCAAAGTAACACTTCAAAACCATGTCCATCCTGACCGGAACACTTCTTGGACAGCTTTTTTGTTCTCACGCCAAAGACGAAAGTCATCTGAGCCCAAGGCATTGCACAGCTAATAGGAAAAAGGCATGATCTCCAGGTAGCAGCACACAGTGCGCTTCATTTGAGAGGCACTTGGGTTGCAAGTAAGGGAAAGCCTCTGGCATCCACAGCCAACAGAGGGGCCCAGCCCAAAGGACAGAGGAAATCCCAGGGGAATGGGGAATGGGAGAAAGGGCATTATGTACCTAGGCAATGTCACTTAGCCACAAGCTGGGGAGTCCCTGGGGCAGAGAGCTGCAACGGGCAGCAGCAGCTTGCAGTTATTGCTCCAGGGTTTGTCTTATGCCTGGGGCGAGCAGGGCAGGTACAGTTTTGCAGGGCACAGAAGCAGGCGGGCTCTCCATGGTTAAAACTCTGCTCTTTTGTATTGTATTTAAAGCAACTGCATGTGTAAAACTTGAGTTTAAAACTGGTGTGTTTTTGATTGAAAGTTCCTAACCCTGCCATGAAAGAGTAAACACAGGACTAATATGCTGGGGCTCTCCTTGAGTCTTTCACGTAAGTCGCTAACCTGGCCCCCTTCCCAGCTCCCAGGCTATACCCAAGGTTTGGAAATCTTCTCATGTGTCCCATGTTCTCAGCTCACAGGACATGTGTGTGCCTTCCACTGTCCCCTTTCCTTTCTGATGACTTCTCATGGTCAACATCCCATGGCTTTTCCTCAAGGAAGCATTTCTAAAACCCTCTGCCTTGATCAAAGGCTGCTATAAAATGTCCCCACAGTGCCAGGTACCTTTAGTGCTGTGTACTTACCCCAGATGTAGTTAACTCATTTTGCCCTGAATTTCTGCCTCCCTGGGATCAAAATTCCATGAGAGTCTAGACCAAGCCAGTGGCACAGTGACTTAACATAGTAAGTGCACAATAAATATTTATTACATAAAGTTAAAAACAGCCAGAAGGAAGGGAAGAAAGGGTTACTAAAATGATCAACAACCTAGATAATGTATAAATGCAGAATCAAATGTCTGGGTTTTTTTATTACTACTGCACTAGTTGAAAAAAATACTTTTCATCCCAAGTCATTAAAAACTTGATATTTGCATCCAGAATATTTAAAACTTAGAAATCTCTACCTAAGACTTACCACTATGAAATCCTTTATTTACAAATATGCTATCCCAGGGATTCAATAACACTTTCAAATATTATATATAAATTACTGTAAACTGAATAATACTGGCAAAATCTATGAAACTAAACTAAGCCAAGTTATGTATAGCTAAAGAATTTAGTAGAGCAGAATTTAGAGATATAAACACCAAGTTTTTAAAAATATTAGACCAGTTGCTTATACTGACAACTCTGAATCACTTTACTGGCTTTGCTATAAATATTTTCAGAGATGAGAATGGTGGGGGCAGTCTTATAATCGTAGTTTAGTACATTTGAATAAAAGTTAAAATTAAGTAGTTAAAACTACTTTGTAAACAACTATTCTATTATAATCTCTATCCCAAATTCTATACAACTCTAGTGACTGAAAGTAGGTCACTTTAGCATAGAAGTACCTGATAATTCTGTATAAGTTTTCATAAATTTAATCCATAATTTTAAAGGAACACTAGCCACTTTCTTACATAATGACATAATCTTTAGACCACAACATATAATACTGTACATTTTAAATTAATTTTGAGAGTGGCCTACATTTCTAGTCACAAGCTATTAAGATGCAATGCAATTAAAAGATGAGTTTTATGTAACAAAAAAAGTATATCAGCCAACTTAAACGAACGCTTGTTCCCAATGATGACATATTATCCTCTAATTAAATTGGCTAAGATAACTCTGTTTGCAAGGATCACTCTAAAATTAATTCTCAAATCAAGAGTTTAACAAGTAGCACTCCTAATAGCCTGGATTTTAGATTGCTTTGATACCTGGAATTAATGTAATTCTTTTAGAAATCTAGTGACTTGCCAAATCATAAAAAAAAAAAGAAAAACATTTGAAGTTCAGCTAATTCATTTATAAATCACACTGTTCATCCAAAGGACTTTAAAGACATCAGCTAACTAAACAGAGGGCAAAGACCTCGGATTCTTTGAAGCAGGCAGATAAATGGAACTTAAATAATTTATCCCAAAGTAGGAAATTTAATATGGCAATAAAAGAGAAATAGTTTTTCCATTTATGTTAATCTATTATCTACATGCAAACAAAAAATGTGTTAGTGGCAAATGTATTAAATAAGTTGGTTTTCTGGGGGAGGAGTGGACAGGATACATTTCCAAAGAAATGTAAGGCCTATCTGACAAAGGTCAGGCATGTGTGTGTGTATCTTTGAAGCCAATAAAGGACTAAAAAAAAATTGTTAGTACATCAGCAGATATAAAAGAATGTCTTTTTTTTAAACTGTAGACTTTGTCATAAACAGCTGATAAACTGACATCAAAGAGATATGAGAATAGTTTAATGCTATCTTAACATCTAGCTGCAACCCAACTCTCAAAATGCCCGAGACATAAAGCAGGGCAAAGTAAATAATGAAAATAGAGTTTATTATAATTTTTACTTAATCTGTAGAGATAAACTGCCCTCCTCCTCTTACCCCCATGGATAACTTCCTGTCATAAATTTTGAAAGACTGATATTCCAGTAGGTCCAGAACATGGAAAGAAACCAACAAATGCACTTTAGTTTCTGTGTTTTATGTAACTATATCTATACAATAAAATGATTAGGAAAATGCATAAATATGTGGATATTTTAGTGGTGGTGATGTGGCCAATTTCTGAAAAGATAAAAACAAATTCAAAGTGATTTTGAGATATTATAGATATTACAAGTAAGTAGAAAAGTATTCAGTAATGAACAACTATAAGGATGCATATGGTGACTAATAAAGGAGGCTATATATGTATGAGATGGGGATAGAATACATTTGTAATGCATTCATTCAACAAATGCTAGAAGCTTAATACTATAAGGCTCTGGGCCACGCTAGGTCTCTGGACTCTGGCACCAGCCTGCCTCTGTTTGACATCTAGCCTAGTCACCCTTGCCAAGTTAATTAGTTAAGTCTTTTCTACTCAGTCCTTTCATCCATAAAATAGGACTAATATTAGCATGCACTAAATCATTAGAAATATTGATTAAGGTAATGTTTTCAAGGTGATAACCTCTAGAAGGTGATGGGCACAGCATTTCTCAATGAAGGATTGTTAAATGAAGCTACATGCAATGGAAACATGATCACATAAGCCACAGTAAACTACAGAATATTATAACTGATGACCCCAACAAGGCTTAGGACTTAAGATAGTGACAGTAAAAGTAAAACAACAGGATCTACTGTCAGCTGTGGAGTTCCTTGAGTAGTTTAGAGCCACCACGATGAGTTGGACTGGAAAATGGGATAACACAGGATTACTGGTGCTTGAGGCAAGACTGGAATCTGTCACGCTAAGGATCTACTGCTTACTCTCTTTCCAGAAGCTAGAACATGAGAAAATAAATGAGCATAAAACACCATGAAGGTTTTTGGCTAGATGTATGGAAATATTTCTATACCACAAGAAATCTGAAGTATTAGAATGGAGAGCTAAGAGAGCTTAGGAGTCCACTCTCCTTTGGAGGCCTTCAAACAAGGATGGATAGAGTCTAATCTGCCTGAGACAGGTTAAAATCAGGGCTGAGTAAAGATTGATAGATGTACACTGCCCGTTCCCAAGCACTCTCTGAGAGGAGAACTTCCTGTATTACCTATCACAGTCTCTCATCTAACCGTCTAAAGAACTCTTCTCTACCGTAGAATAGAAAGCAATACTATTTACAACTGCAAGTTCTAAGGAAAACCTTAATGTCATGATGAAACATAATACCCTCATTAATTCTCAGATATTTCTCTTAGCAAACTATGTGCAAACATCTTCAACCAGAAACAGTTCTCAGGAAGGTGAAGTCTGCAGAGCCAGAGCATTTGTTTGTTTGTTTGTTTGTTTGTTTTTAAATACAGGTTTCCTAGGGTACTACCAATGGCACATGCCAATTCTCAAGCAAACCACTGGATGTCTAAACAAGGCAAAGGACAAAAGGAGTTTAAGGAAAGGATAACCACCATAGAAACTCTCACCTATTCTATATAAGTGTAAATATTATCAAGAACTAGAGCAATAAATATTATTATTTATTTAATAACCAATCATATATCCTTAGTGATTATTCCAAAAGCAATAGCAAACCTAATTTACTTTAGCATTAAGTTTACTTTGAAAAAAAAAAAGACTTAAAAAACACAATTATTCAATTCATTATTTTCCTATCAAATGTGCCTCTTACACCATGGTAATCAGGATCTTGATTATATCCACCAGCATCAGTATGCTCTTTGTCCTGGAAAGTAGGTGAGTCTAAGAGTGAACACATTTTAGGAATTTATAGCTGATAAGCAGAACTTAATTGTAAAGAAGCAGGGAGGAGAAAAAATAAACAACAAAAACCTTCTGCTGTTAAAATACTACTAAAAGATTTATATAAACCACTGGGAATGTTCTCCAAGAAAGTAAATGTTGACTACAGAAATCATTTATACTGAAAGTCTTTGCTCTAAAGGAAATTTTCATAGTGGTGAGGATGAACTATGGTCTCCTGAGAGTCTCATTATCTACCAAAGAATACCGAAGCAATTTTAAAATACTTAACTATTTTCTTCTTTGAGATATCTGATATCATGTTGGGAAATATCTGTGTTTGAAAGATACAATTTGAAAAAAGACACGGATTAGAGGAGAAAAAGTTTCTAAAGTGATCCATACTAGAAACCCTTTAAAAGTTGAATTCCCTGAGATTGGGGGACGGGGGGCAAAACTGATCCTTATCAATTAATTAAAAAGAATGAAATAATAGCAGACAAAGAGGAAGGAGAGTTAAGAAACCTAAGGAGTTGTAGGGGCAGTTGCTTTCTATTCATTGATTAACAAATGAAGGAGTTCTGGAAAAGAGAGACACGAAGTGACAGGGTTGGAAAAGTAGTCTTCTAATTCACCCCAGGTTCCGCCTTGACTCGGAGGGAATGTCTGGCTGTGAACTGGAAAAGGCTCCTTCTCAACAAGGCGCCACGCTATACGATATATGCGCTTTTTTTTTTTTTTTGTAATGCCCAAATTTATACAAATTTGTTAATTTCAGTGTGAGTAAAGCCCCTCACTCCTGGAGTTTGGAGATTAATTACAATAAAACAGCAATTCCATAACGTATTGAAACTGTGATGTTTTCAAAACGCTTTTAATCCATCCACCAGTTCTTTGGCAAAATGCAGAGAGCGGCTGAAGGAAATCCAGCGTTTTGCTCGGTGATCTGAGGTCATTAAGGACTTCAGCTACCCAGTTTGAGCAGCCCGCGTCCTCATAGCATCTCCAGGTTTCCCTTGGCCTCTCTCAGTTCGCTTCTCTCCAGCCAAAGGATTATCTTTCCCCAAGTCGTTTCATTCACAGAGCCCCAGAGAAGCCGAGATTCGGTTGGAGCTAAGAGCCGGAAAACAGGCACCCAGTCTCCTGTGCAAGTTGTTGGAGACCAAGTGCTACACACTCTTGGCGCGGAGAAAGAGGGTGGGGGCTCTTGAGCTCTGGACCGAGGAATGCTAGTGGCGGAGCAAGCGGGTGACACGGGGTCTGCAGACCTAGAGCCCAATCCCCAGCTGAGCCACCCGAGCAAGTTGGCTAAGCTTCCGAGAGCCAGGCAGGCTGGCGAGGCCGCGCTCCGGACCCGGCGCCGCGCAGGGTGGCTGGGGTGTCTACCCAACACGAGTGACCAACCGCAATCGGGGAAGCACCGAGGAACTGTAACAAGAAAGCCCGCCCCAAATCTGAAATAGGCAGTCCGTGAAGTCCCCAAACGAGCCCTGAAACGTCGCCGTCCGGAGGCCGGGGCCCCCGGCGGGTGTCCCCTCAGCTTAGCCCGCCCCCAGCACGGGCAATGTGAACTCAGCCTCCCGGAACGACCGGGAGAGTAGAGAGAGGGGCTGGGGAGCCCTCCGCTTCTCCCCGCCACCCGCGCCGGCGCGAAGGCGGGAGTGGAGAAGGCGCCACTCAGACTGTGGCGCTGGGCAAACTGCGGTCGCAGTTCCTCCAAGTTTGCCCGAGCGAGAGGCGCAGGGTGGGCGCCCCGCTCGGCTATCTGCCCTCGGCCCGCGGTCGCCCCAGAGTGTCCCCGGCTCCTCAGGCCGCCCGGGCCGTCCTAACAACGGAGGTAGCCGGGCGCGAGAGCAGAGGGAGGGAAGGAGGGAAGGAGGGTGCTCCCGCGTGTACACACAATGAGGCAGCTGAGACGCACACCTTCCCCCGGGAGAAGCCGCGGGAGCATCCGCCGCCTAGCCCGGAGACGCAGTGCCCCCAGGATCCCTGACAGAAGCGAACACACCAACTCAGCAACAGGGGGGAAGGAAGAAGGCGTGCGGCCGCCCAGGGCTGCAGCCTGCCCCGGCCGCGCGGCCGCGCTTACCTGCGATCTCCTGGTAGGGGATGTCCGCCAGGCTGAATCCCTTGGCACCGTACGCCTGCCGGACCTCGCTGCAGCTCCGAGCTTTCACATCCGCCCGGGCAGGGAGGGACAGCAGCAGCCCCGAAAGGGGAAGAATCACAGCCCCGATCCAAGAAGGCATGGTGCAACATGCAAATCCAGCTCGGTAAACCCCAGGGCCCGTGCGCTCTTCACCTTGCCCCTCAAGCCGAAAGCCCGCCAGAGCCAGCAGCGCGCTCCTTGCCGCTGCCCAGCGTCACCCCCTTCCGCCAGCCGAAGGGACCAGCAGCGCAGCCCTCTGGACTGCGCTCAGCAAACTTTTATAAGCCAGATGGAGGATGGCAAGCCAACCAGGGCTGGCTGGGAAAGCAGCTGCCTTGCTTCACTATCCCCTCAGATCGAAAACGGTGCGATACAAAACGAAGAAGAGAAGGAAAAAATGTTTAAAAAATGACCATGGGGGTTCAGAGCTGCGATCCGAGTCCCGAGCCGCAGAATCCTAGAGCGCTGCGAGCTCCGCTGGCTAGAGTGCGCGGCGAAGGTGGGAACGCGCGCCGGCTCTCCCGGGAGGGAGGTGGACTGGCGAGCGCGAGTGTGTGCGCGCGTGTGTATGTTGGTGTGAGCGCGGGGTTCTTGGGGATGTGTGTGCGTGGAGGTATGTGTTGGGGATATACGGGATGCGGAGGAAACCTCAGCTTCACACAGACTGAGGGAGCCTGTGAGAGTCCTTCTGAAATAGGAAGAGAGAAATCCTGGAGACAGACACGAGAGGCAAGAGGGAAGGAGAAAGGAGGGGAGAGAGAGGGAGAGCGAGAAACGTGCTACACATTGCACAGCCGAAATTCAGAGGCAGAGTCGACAGCAAAACCTGGACTGGATCGTATTCTACTCGGTAGGAGGGAAAAAATTTAAAAAAGGAAAGGTCCCTATTTTTTCATTCACTTCACATCTTTCATACCGATCCGACATGCTGCCTTCAATGGCATAAATAAGAAATCCAAAAGGACGAAGTTTTTTAAAATCGTTAACTTATGCTATTAAGCTGTATTTTTGTGGAGATAAAGGACATTGGAATTCCAATTGTTGCTCTTGTCCTAGTGAAACACAAAGCCAGGGTAGAAATAAACATATAGAGGAGTCCCTGGGTAGCAGTGCACAACCACCGCTTGATTTAGATGTCTAATTTCTGTTTGGTTTTATTGTGTTTTGCTTTCCAAAAAACAGGTAGTTTGTGCACATATTAGAGACCAATTGTCCTTTCTTTTTAAATGTTTGGTTCTGAATTCAACAAATTACTTTTTTCATTTCAAATACATAGTCTTGGGTCAAATATACTACGGGTGTGGGGAAGAACTAGAGAGCGAAGAGGAAAAGAAGGGAAGCAAAGAAAAAGGAGAGAACAAGGGTCAGGTGCAGAAAGATACTGAGGAGGGGGCCCTGGCTTTCCTTTCATCAGATACTGTCACATCCCAGATTTAGCTCATTTTCTTCCAAGTAAACAGTTCTCAACAAGGGAATACACTTTCCTCTTTACACTGAAGTTCTGTGAAATGGGATAAAAGTGAAGATTCAGGTTTGCTTAATTTCCATTGACTTTCTCATACTAATGAGCACATTGAAGTCTAGAGGTGTTGAAATCCTGAGTACCAGCCACTACTGAGTGGTGTAATTAAACCAAAGCCAAAGGTGGGGGTTGGGGTGTGATGATGCTTATTCACTTGTGAGGCCATGGGTATATTAGGTCAGCATTCTGCAGAAGTTACTAATTTGTGAAGCAAAATGCCTTATTTGTGATGCTCACTTACATAGCTACACAAAGATATCTTTCTGATGATGCTGTTAATGACCAGAATTACCCGTGAAATTTATTTTGCCATCTTCATCACCAGCATCTTCATCTTCATCCCAAAACATTAGGTACTTCTTTTTCCTCTCTTTAATAATAAACTGCTTCTCTCTTAATCCACAGGAAAGACTCAAGTTTAATATCAAGGATCGTTGAAACTTTGGAAATGTATTAAAAACAAGCTTGTTCTGAAAACAACTTTTATTTTTTCTCTTTAAGTTCTAGCACAATTTTTGTCGTCATATTTGTGCTAACTGGCAGACCTTAAGTTATAACTTGTTTCCTTCCAACTCTGAAATTAAGATAATAAACTATACTCTAGTATCTTTGTGAGCAAGGAGTGAAGGTTGACAGGAGCAGAAAATGAAGTCATTACTTCTGTGATATCTGGTAACATGATCTCCTTTGCCCTTTTGTTTCTATCACAGGTGATAGCCATTGTGAACTCTAGTGGGAGACCATAAATGCACATGTACTCTACCTTATTATCTCACAGTGGGATTCATTGTAATTTACTAGGAATTAGCAGTGTATAGCAGATAATCTCATAAAAAGGACATTTGAGGTGGAGGAGAAATGTGTAAAAACATAGTATATGTGGCTTTAAACTATCTGAAGATCAACTTAATACTTAAGTTTAATGAACGTAAGTATTCGATGCCACTATATAGTACTAGCGTCTTCTACACTCATGAAATGGTCCTAGGCTCAAGGGCAAGGCTTAAGGGCATGGAGAGAGTTACTAGCTTAATCAAGCATAAATAGATTAGCTTAATCCCCATGGGAGGGTCAAAGAGTTTAGAGTAGGTTTGTGAACTTTAGTCAAACCAAAGAACTCAGCAAGTTGGTTGGTACAGTTATAAATTAATGTAGCACTATTTGAATTGGTATCAAAGAGAAAGAAAATAAATAGAAGCTAGAGAAAGGTAAGTTGAGGAAACACATAGAACTCTGCTACTATGGTAAAGGTTTTTGGTGACAGAGGTTTAAAAGAGGATGGAAAATGGAAATGAAGCTAAATGTTGAGGAAAGGATCAGTATGATATGGTGCTTGGTTCAATACACAAGAAAAATCACCAAAAATTTATAAAGATTTTGTTTCTTTGGGGAAATGTGGCATATTTTCTATGTAAGACTTCTGTTTATATAGCACTTTCACATCCCAGCTGGTTTTCCTAAGAACTTTTCTTGGGCATAAGTTGAATGTAACCTTAAAGATTTGAGTTGTAGAAGAGAAAAAGATTTAGTCTTGAGCAGCTGTAATTGACAGTAGAGCAGACCCTGTCAATCATCTATTGTCCTTTCTTCTTACTACCCTAAGACAGATAGTGTTTGGGGGGCATTGTGTCCACCACCAAGTGATAAATCACAATTGGTTTAAGTCTTTGTTAGCAATTTCTTCCTTTTTCTATCAGATAGTACAGGGGTAGAAGAAGAACTGTTTCTCGTTAATGTAATTTAAGGGGAAGATTTTCATAAAATACTTTTCCCCCAATTGAAAAAACAGAAGGGTCTTTTGCTTCAACCTCCAGCCTCTTTAAAGCTAGGTGGCCATCTTGTGAATAAGAAACAAAACTCTGCTGACAGAGAGTCAATGGCAGAACAGAAGACTAGAAAGAACCCAGACCCTTCAGTTCCTATTTCAGTTACCAACCAGTCCTGGACTTCTTACTAAATAATCAATTAATATCTTGAAAGTTTATGCATCTGTCATTTGGCTATCCTGCTGTTTACAAACGAAAACAATATAAGCATATACACCAGACTAAAGGAAGAACAAGAAAAATTGCAGGTAAGTGACAGGGATTGATTGCAGCTGTAAGAAGAGAACAAAAATTAGGTAGCGTCATTATAGAACCCCAGTTAGGAGATTTTTCTAACATGAAGAAAATTGCAGTGAACATCACAGACAAAGAAGATGGAGAAAATGATACTTGGGTGATGATAAAGAGCCTTACTGGAAATTTTGAGAGAAACAGTTTAGTAGAGTAATTAGGTAGGTGCCAGACTATGTGGAATTGTATGTGAAATGGGTAGAAAGACTATGGAAATGTTGGGCACAGTTGATGGCAGTGTGGTAACTTGCAGGAGAGGTAGCTTGGGCATTGGGCATGTCTTCCACAAGAAGCTTCTAAGACTTCAGGGAATACAGACCAGAAATCAAAAAGAGGTAGAGTTGGCACAGTGGCACACGGCTGTAATCCCAGGAGTTCCAGAGGCTGAGGCAGGAGGATCCCAAGTTCAAAGCCAGACTCAGCAACTTAATGATGCCCTAAGCAGATTAGTGAGACCCTGTCTCAAAATAGAAAAGGGATGGGAATGTGGCTCAGTAGTTCAGCACCCTGGGTTCAATCCTCCATACCCCAGTACCAAAAATATAAATTAATTAATTAATAATAATAATAATAATAATTTAAAAAATAAAAATTCAACATGAGCTCACTTATGTTAATTTTTTGTGTTTTTCTCTTTCTTATCTGAATTTTCCATGTTTTCTACAGGAAATGTGAGTTTTTCTATGTTGAGAAAAACTAGCATTTTGAAATGAATGTCACACTTTTAACATAAGTATATATATAACATTTGTGTCATATTTTCCAATGCAAAAAGTTCTTGTCATCATCTTATAGATGACGGCTCTTAATATTTTTCTGAATAAAATAACTTTGGGGCATGAAATGGTTTTTTGTTAATTTTTTTAAAAGCCACGCGTTTAGAAAAATGGAAATAAGACACAACAGCATTCTTTTGCTTGTTTTTTTTTTAGATCAAAGTAGAACAAATAAGTTCAAATGAAATCTTATGAAAACAAGAGAATGAACTTCAAGTGTCTATTCCACATCTCAGCTTGGCACAAATCAAAATTGCTTAGTTAACCTGCCTCTTGAAAAACAGAACCTGTAATGAAAAAGCTGTCAGAAATCTAACAACAGTAGCTCTGCCAGGTGCCTGGATAATGGGAAGGTTGCTGAGTTACAGAGAAAGAAAAGGTAAACTTGGGTGAATAATGACCAGAAATGGTAAAAGCAGTATTTCATTTTCTTTTTATGGCTTATGCCCAACCAGGTTCTAATAGTTCATTTAACACTTTTTTGAGTCTTTAGAGTATAGCTAGTACAGATATAAACCAATAAAAATTATGTCTTTAAGGCAGCTGAGAACCAGTGGGGCTGCTTGGGATAAAGCCAATCATGGAGGGACAACTGATTTCTTCTTGTCTTACAGTATTCCTCTAAGACTGTGAGGACAGAACTGTTTAGCTGCAAAGAAGGGAATCATGTGATCTGCCTAATCTGATTTTTGCTTAATAGTTGTGATGGGGTTTAACGAAGAGAACTGAAAGAGCTCATAATTATTTAATTGTATTTTGTTTTCATGGATGCTAGAAACTTAGACAATGAAAGTATTTCATGTATTCATAAGCATTACTCATATTTACTTGAAATACTACTACCAGTCATCAAGAAGGTATAAACAGAAAATATGTTAAAGTATTACAATGATTTAAAATGTTATTTTCAATTTTTCATATTTATTAATGATCCATTGGTTCTAAGTGATTTCTCTGCCTAGAAATGCATCTTAGGTGATAAAATACATTTAAATATTAAGTAACAAAATATTTACTTTAAAAACCTAGTGTTAAGATTACTCATTGGAACAATCTCGCAAATGTAGTACTTGCTAAGCATCACTCTATACCATCATTAGAAAAGATTATTGTACAGCAAGAAGACTTTTATTTTAAAAAAAGGGGGTTCCTTTTTCATTTGATGGCTCACAATATTAATAAATGCTTTCAACAATATCATTACTTAAAGCTCACGTATTTGTGAAGTATGTCCAAATCAGATATGTAAATGTAAGAATGACACAAATGAAAATTCTCTTGCAGATGCATCAACTTGCATTTTTGTAGTTCATAAAAGGAGACCATTTAACCTTGCCTCACTCGTTATAAATTCAGATATTAATGTTATGGGAGATCATTCTGCAGCTAAGCAGTAAATTTGACAGACCTAGATTATTGGAACCATGCATCTTGGCAGTCATTCCTCCAGTTCTTTTGCTTTTGTGAAAGATGAATGGAGCGCTGCCTAGTTTTCAGATCATCTGGCACCATAAACAATGACATTCCTTAAGGCCAGCTCCTCATGTTGCTAACTTTCATCAATAGAACACATTTACTCTTCATGGAAATGATTTCTCAGATTTTAAAAGGCCCTGGGTTAATTACCTGTCATTAATTATATCAACATTAAATAAGCAGTATGACAGACTTGATTTTGAAAAGAACTGATGACTAACCCACAGAATATTGCTATTAACTCTTCTAGTATATATAGGCCTCCAATATAGCAGTAAGGTAAATAATTCTACAATGAAGCTGTTTTTCCACCTAGTATCTTTACATAGGATGAAAACAAAAATCTCTTGGAAAAATACATTTCAAAACAGAACTTGGGGATTGATTAGAATCAGAATAAATCTGAAGAAATGTTAAAATGGTAATGTGATTACTACTATCTCTGAAACAATCTAAATTTTCTACAATTTAATGATCGACATATTCAAAGCTCTTAATTTGGGAAGTTTTCTAAAAACTTCGAAATACAATGATTAAAGTCATTTGAATTTATTGTAAATTGCCCTAGATACTAGCAAGGAAAGAAAAGTGAAATTTTTAAATGGATTCTGTTTTTGTTACTTGTAAGTACAAGTCAATAAAACTTCTCTGTTGATGTCACACCACAAACCAGTGGTATGTTTTTGTTTGTTTGTTTGCTTGTTTGTTTGAAGGAGGGGACTAGAGGCAATGTTCTTGAAGCCAAGTGGCTTTTTTTTTTTTTTTTTTAGCTTTTCTCTATTCATTGGCTACAGTCACAGGCATCTTAGAAACCACACAAATGACTATTGTTAGTACTCAGAAAGACAGTGTAGGAGAAACCAGTCAGGTTGGTATTAATATACCATTCCACCAAGAAAAACTCCAAGTCTTCAGGTAACCAAGTCAACGATGTTAGTCCAGAAACAAAGCAATAACTACATTGATAGATTTTACTTTATCCTTTGACAAAAAATTATGACTCTGTTATTTGGTGATTTCATTTGAAGACACCATCAGGCTGATTCCTAAATATGACTGATTCTTTAATAATGAGTATCATTTCCTAGGCCAGTTGTGAGGAGAGTAGTTTTACTAATAAATCGTATTCATGTAACTTTTCAAATTCTGACCGTTCACCTTCACAGTTGCAGTGAATACAGATGGACATCAGAAGTGCAAAGAAAATCTGTTTCCTCAGCTTACTCAGTGCTATGGGTAAGTACAAGAACTAAGCAATAAAACGTGCTCCATACTAAGTCAAAAAACAGCTTTGCAATACAACCCAACAAGTCCTGTAGCATCTCTGTGGATGCTAACATTTTCAGTTAAAACTTATATGCATAAGTGCTTTTTGTTGTTGTTTAGATTACTTAACATGTTCACAAATATACTCCTAACTTCCACATGGAACAACATCTGTTTCTTTACCATCCTATGCCTGCTTTAAGCCTCACTTTAAGCTTTAAGATCAGTGAAAACTACATAGAAGAGTAATAAATCATTAGGTTTATGACCTACATAACAAATGCAAACGACCAATATTTTTAGATCTATGGTTAAGAAAATACCACTGATTCTGATTTATGTCATTTATTGGTGAGTCAAAAATCTAAACAAACTTAATGACACTAAATTTACATAAAACACCTATAGCCAACATCCTCCACTCTTTATCAGCCACCAAAAAAGTAGAATATATTCCATTTCATATAAAACATCATTGTTTCTTACTTGAGGAATTGGTCTAATTTCTCTTCATGCCCTGTATTTACTTCTAAGCAATCATTTCTAACACTGGCTTCTATATTAACTTCACACATTTTATTACATTTCAGGGGAAATAATTAAATGTTTGTGAGAGAATAAATCTAGTATATTTTTTAAAGTTACTTGGAGGGGAAAAAAAGGTCTAAGCTTGTAAGTTGGAAGTTCCATCTACTAATGATCTGTTCCAGGGAGGTGTCTGAAGCAAGCAAGCAGAGAGACAGGAGGCAATGTGCCTTTGGTTTTCTCCTGATGTTCATTTGCAATCACAGCCAATCAGTGTTAAGGACATTACTAAGCAATCCAGTGCTGTTTGCTTTTAATTGGTAAACTATCTTCCAAAAATAACATCTTTGGGCTTCACAACACCCTAGTCATAGAGCCATTAGAGAATGAATGTCTTTACTGTACAAGAGGACCTCTATGAATAATGAATAGAGCTCTATTTTTCCTGGGAAACAAACATGTACCGGCATGTTCGTAGTAATGAACAGTATTGTAACTGTGCACAGCTCAGAAGGACACTAAATCTGCTCTGGCTTCTACCTTAATTTAAGTTGATAACTGATTTTTAAACTCCAAAGAGAGTCAAACAACCCCATTTTAAACTTGTAACATGCTGCCTGGCTTATATGTTGCTTTCACAAGTTTGAAATGATGATTTAATACAAAAATTGAAGAGATGAAGGATCATGTTACAGTCTCCAAGGAGCAAGACAGGCTTACACAAATCTGAGAGGAAAATAAAAGAACATTTGAACATGGTATTTTAAAAAACTAAAATTTCATCTTTGTTTTAAACTCGGTGAAACCATAGTTGAACAGTGATTCTTCCAGGCACACATAAAAAGTAGTCTGTGCTGTGCAAAGTATAACCAAATTTAGATATTTGTGCAAGAGATATTTCACAAAATAACTAATGACAAGTAAGCTGTAAGACTTTTAAATGATAATGACCTTGCAATGTGTTTAAAACTACTTGGTTTTTTCTTTAGAAAGATCATGAAAGGGCTTAATGTATTTTGTAAATTACTTTCATAATGATTGCACTTACAAAGAATATAATTTGCTAGTCTACTTTCATAATGAATGAGAGCTTAATGAATCACACATACTTCACTATTCATTGGAAATACGGGGCATCACAACATTGAACTAAAATATTCATTAGAAAAAGTCTTTGGACTTTGTCAGGAAGATGTCTAGATTGTTTTTCGTTCTTTTTTGGGAGTGGAGGGGTAACACATGTTCCTGTTCAAGTTGACTTAAAGGATTAGTTAATCATCATGCAAAATTATTATGCATTGCAATTGGTAGCAGCTCAAATGGAAAATTTTATGTCTATGTAATGGTCATGCATTTTCACAGGCCACAAACTCAAGTGTAAGTAATGAAACTTCCTTTATTTTCCTGTAATGGAACTTAATTTCTATTTCAAGTCTCTCTTCTGCTCAGTAGGAGAAAATGTAATCTTGCCAATTCCAGGTAAATTTAGTTGCATAAGAATTTTCTTAGACAAATCTCCCTGCCCAGAGAGAGTTTATGGTTTCCACGGGGATATGGTGAGACAGTCAAACATTGGTGAAACAGATCGTCTAGTTGGCCACTGTTATATTCTAGCATTCTCTGAAATACAAACAGGTCTCTTTCCAGGCCCGAATGACCTAATCTATGCAATGTCTTAGGCTGTGCTTTCTCCTTTCTCACACACCAGCTTGAGAACCCCATCACACATCAGTGTGTAAGACTCCCAGTAGCAGTTTCCTTTCTCTCAATCGATGTCTATCACTCTGTAGATTGTACTGGAAGTTTAGATTGCCCATTTCATCTCTCTGAAGGTCCTTTCCTCTTTTTCACTGCTCCCATGCCATTGTAGTACCAGGGACATCGTTGAGGCTATAGAGTAGGAGTGTCTCCAGATAAAAGTCTCACTGCAATGCACATCTGTACCCCTGGGGACCCCTATTCCTACCAGGGTGTGCCCAGGGACAGGACTTGGCTTTCTCCAGCATTGTCTTTTCCCCTTTGGTCAATATTTTTATCTAGGATGGGACAAGAAAATGGTCCTTGCTGCCCATATATTTTGCATTCTTTCTAATTTATTGCTTGTAGCCTACCTAACAGAGCTTACTCCTTCAGATGTTAGACCTCTTGGGGGTCAAGAGAACACTTTCCTCTTTCAGAATGCTTCTAGCTTTTACAAATCAAAAGTTATGACTGCCAAGACTGCTGTCTCTGCATTAAGTTTAAGAGATTCTTTAGAAATTCAAAAGATGGGATTTGACTTCTTTGTGACCTCAGCTGACAAATTGTCCACAAAGTGGAGAGAAGTTGTTAGGACAACTAACATGCCGGGGGGGGGGGGGGGAATAATAGTTAATTTCTGATCTTAAAAAATGTATCTGTATGTCACAAGGCAATGTGCATAATGGTTTTGGAGAACACAGTAGTTTATAAAACCATAAAGACATTTAAAAGGACTTTCCGAAAAATAAGTCCTTTAAGCAGTGATCAAGTGCACTATGCTACAACAGTGAGCAAAGTTTGGTCTCAGGTATTCAACAGCTAAAAAAGCTACTAGAGACCATCAAGATACTCTGCTGAGCTAAGCAGAGCTGGGTAGGAAAACATATGGCAAGTTCCTCATTATAGATTGAAATTATGTATATCTCATATTTTCCTACTTCAAAGAGACATGTGCTCCATAGTAACCTTGATCACCCAAGAAATACAAATCAATTGGAGTCACTAAAGGGAGATTTGTCTCCTCCCAATATGTTACTTCTAGGAGAGTATGAGTTCCCAGGGCCCTAAAGGTATTTGAGAGAACCTGCCTTAAGAAGAATGAAATCAGCTCCTGGTAATCATTGAGGTTCAAACATACAAAATGGCGATCCCAGGGTCTAATTTGATACACATACACGTTTTGTGGACCTTAACATAATTTGGAACAGTACTATTGCTTTAAGTCGTGCCTCCTGGGTCTGCTTGATGAGTTGGGGTCCTGAGAGATGAAGAGGGGTCCTCCGGGAAGAGGAAATGGGGTCTCACAGGACGAGGTTTTGGGGTGGCAGTCTGCGGAGTCACTCCACCCAGACTCCTGGGGTAGGGAAGACTGCTCTGCCAGAGTGAGATGCAGAACTACCGTTTATTCCAGAAAGTATAGAAGCTTATATACAGTCCTGGACCAATCATGGCCCAAAGTTACAAACAAATGGGTCACGGATCCCAGGCGGTGCCATTCATCAACATAGAATGGGGCAAGAGGGAGGGGAAGGGTTGAGGGTCAGAGAGTGCTCCTACACAGTATCATCATTTAAAACTGGGAGATCTCACAAAGGAAATTTAAATTTTGTGCTTTTCTTGAAAGTTTGAAAGATCCAGCTGATGCAGCCCTTGGCACTGAGGCAAGCTGGACAACCACTTTTAGTCAGAGTTGGCACTCAGCTTTGACAACACACCCCTCTACTTCCTGTCTGTATCTGTCTGTTTCACACATTGACTTTTCCTGCTTACCCTGTCATGCTCTGAGTTTGTGAATCATGATAATCCCAGAAAGGAGACCCAACTTTTCAGATCCCTGAAACTGAAAGGAAATAGAGTGGTAGAATATGTGGGGTGTATAGTGTATACAGGCCACGAGTCATTGGGGAAGGAGAACAGGTTACCTGCCAAATCTGCCTTTAGCATGTATCTTCAGATGAAAGCAAGGGCTGTCCCAACCTCCATGGTCTTTCTCTTGCCTAGAGTAACTCTGCCATGACAGATGTTCCCAGGCCCTGAGCTGTATGTGAATCAGTAATTGCAGGTACAGAATGACACTATTGTACTTACAGCCAGGGACAAAAGGAAAGACTTTCCAATATATCATAAATAGACAAGACATGACCCCACAATGACCACACATGTATGAGTCCTTAAGCAACTTGAAGCATCTGGTCAACCCACATCAATGTGTGCGTTTGTGTGTGTGTGTGCATGTGCATGCACACATGCACACATGTACATGTATGTGCCTGTATGTGCATGTGTAGGCTTATGTATAAATGTACACATGGAGTATGAGTAGGAGTATAAGTTTGGAGAGCATACCAAATCAGAGAAATGGGACAGGGCCTACAACATAGCCAGGTCTAGCCTTGGACACCACCCTGAGGGATATGCCTGTCCTGGTCATTTGTAAGATTAAAAGAAGATTTAGAAAATGTTGAAAAAGATATTCTAAAATCCAGAGGTCCAGTGGTTTATAGTATGAACAGGACAGGACCTCTGCTTATCAGTCTTGCCAAAACTACAGGCATTATTCTCTGTGGATTTCTATCTGTACACTTGCCTCAGATCCTAGGAATGTTGCCACAGGCCTGAAAATCTTCCTCAGTTTAACATTTTAATTCCACAATTTGTTACTACTTTGAGTTCTGTAGACACCTTGTTGATTCAGTCACACATGCATGCACACACACACACACAACACACACACAAATTGCACAAGAACATCATTATGAAATTGTGAAGATGCAGCTGCTTCTGTCCTTCTAAGCCTCCAGGTTAGGGCTTATAGAGTTGAGATCCTCTAGAGTCTATATTCATTAAAACATATACTGGATAAAAAGTAACAAATGGTATTGTAGAAAGCCTCAAGAAAGGCAAACTGGCTTAAAAAATTCTAGGTTTTACTATAATTTCTCTAAGAAATATCACTTCAATCCTCTTTATCTATATTCTATATATTTAACATAAATATGGTCCACGTTATGAACTATGTCTTATGAATTTACAATTGGCTCTGTAAAACTTTTTTCATATAACTTTTCTTAAAGGCAATCAAAGCAGGGGGCTAGCTACGTTTAGAATGGTAATTTTGGTACAGTTTAATTGAAAAACCATTGGTTCAGAAAATACAGAGAATGAGACAGAGGAATTTGCTTTCGTTTGTGAGAATTGATTATTCCAGCCCCTAAAAAAAGATCTTACCTGTAATTGGCACTCAATTAGCATTTGAGAAACTAGCAAACTCAAGAATACATAAAAAGATCAGTTTAATGCATTTTTGCTTGCCCTCCATCAGCTTCTTGTACTCCTAAAATTTACCAACACTAAATATTTTCCAACACATTTTGGAGAAGAGTTTAATTTCTCCATAATTTAATTTAGCATTTAATTGGCCATAAATAGATTAAACTTTTTTCTTAACTATTACCTTGCCAAAGAATCTAAAATTGTGTTTCTTGCACTTTACATTGTCAAGTCCGATTCAAATGCATTGATATAATGATAAACTTTTAAGGAAATGAAATTTAAATTTGGATAAGAATACTCACCTAAGATTTTCAGAAGAGAGCTAAGGGGAAGCAGGAGAGCTTGCATTTTGTAAATGAATTAATGCACACCATTAGAATTCATATCCAAGGATATAATAAGCTTGTTGGAAAATGGTAAAGATCCCACGTACATGGTGTTAGTAGCGGCTTTCATATATGTAGACACGAATAATTTTTAACTTTCTCACACTAGCTAGAAAAAGAGAGACAGTTTTAAATTGTGTGGCTATTTCAGTTTCAAATTCTGCCTACCACACTACTAGCTCTGTGACCTGTATAAATTAATTTCTTTGAACCACAGATTCTTTCTCTGGATAATAGGTTTAAACTCACACCAGCAGTTCATTGGACTTAATGTTATAAAGAATGTTAATTGCCTAGCATACTTCTGGTATGTAATAGAGTCTTTATACTTCTATACAATAAATAGTATTATGTTGCATTATTCAAAAAATTTGACACATTTATGATAAATGTCACCACACACTATGATCAGAGCATGCCACAAATTTTAAATATCTTTTGTGAAGTTAACACATGCAATGCTTACATCATAAGCATTCAGTTCAATTAATTTTCATAAAGAAAGCACATTTCCATCTAATAGAAGTTGGGTTTAACACCATAATGAGTAAAGTTAGTCTAAAATATGCTTTTATTATATGCCATTGTGGTTTTTATTACTTCAGTTCTTATTCTTAGACACAGACTTGTTTCATTTATTTTAAATTTTCTACAGTATTCTATGAGATATCACACTGTAGCCAAATGATAGACTTAAACACTGGTTCTGAGTTTTCTTTCTCACAACTGAAAAAAGTATCATTTTTATGTTCCTGGCTTCCAAAAGTGTTTCTAAACATTATCAATGACTTTTTCTTTACTGGCATCTATCTTACTTGAACTTTTTATAAGGAATAAAGAAGAGATATAACTTGCTACTTTATTATATTAGAGGATGTGGTATATATATTTTTCATCCTCAAAAGAAAACAGATTTTATATTTACTTCACATTAGGATAAATATTACTAAAACCTCACTTTATTATTTGACTCTTGTGGTTGGCAAAGTAATACCTCCCAAAATGTTCCAATCCTAATCCCTGGAACCTGTGAATATATTGTCTTTAGGGACAAAAGAGACTTTGTGCTGATGTGATTAAATTAAGGCTCTTCAGATAAGAGATTATCCTAGATTATTGGGATGGGCTCAAGGTAATCCCAAGGGACCTTATGAAAAAAAGTCTGGATGGTCAGAGTCAGAGAATTAGAGGGACAAGTGATGTGATTGCAGATGGGAGCCACAAGTTAACAATGCAGGTGCTTTCTAGAAACAGTACCACACCAATGGATCCTTTCCTCAAGCCTCCAAAAAAAGTGCGGTCTTGCCACCCCCTGAATTTTAGCCCCATGTGATATACTTTGATCTTTTGACCTTTTGTAAATTTTTAAAACTGTTAATACATGTTTGCTGTTTTCAGCCTTAGAGTTTGTGATAATTTGTTACAGTAGCCATAGGAAACTCATACAATTGACTGAATTCCAGAGAACAGCAACATTAAAAGCTGCTTTGAAAATGCAAACTGTTAATATGTTGAGTGAATATTCTAATTATGCCTCCTCTAGCATGTCACACACCTGAAAAAGTAATGGGAACAAATCAATAAAATAACAAGAGGTATCCCAAACTGAAGAACCAAGTTCACAGACACTAACATTTCTTTCTAAGAATTAGCTCTATAATTATCTAGTCAAGGATAGTCTTTCTCATTCATTCTCATCTGTAGTCTATGATTCTGATAAATTATCTTTCATCAAAGGTATAAAAATATAATAGAATCAGTAAGGAAAATCTTTCTTTGCTAATCCTTATATTAATTTGTTATCTACAAACCCAATTCATGACTGCATGACATTTTTGAAAGTCCAATGTACACTAAATGTTCTTGTGTCCAAAGGTTTTTTTTAAATTAAGATTCCACAATATTAACTAATGAAAGAAAAGTCATGAAAACTAATTTCCATAAAATGAAGGGAAGTAGAATTATAGGTTGTCTTAGTCTGTTTTGTGCTACTGTAACACAATACCCAACTTATTTTTGTCTGTGGGTAATTCATGAAGAACAGATGTAGAAGCTGGGAAATTCAATATTTAGAAGAGAGAATCTGGCAAGGGCCAACTTACTATGTCATCTATGCTGGAAGGACAAAGGGGAAGAAGGAAATAGGGGAAAGATAGGGAGAGGGAGAGGATTTTTGTATGGGCAGTAGTGAGAGTATTGCAGGCATACTTGCTATAAAGGTCCCACCTTTCAAACCTATTGCTCTGGGAATTCAGTTTTCAACATATGAACCTTAGAGGACACTTTCCAACCATAGCAGAGATAGAACTAAGTGTTGCTAAAATAGACTGGCTTTATGATGGAAGGAGATATTAAGTGACCATTTATCTGGGCTTTTTCCCTTGGTTGTGACATGGGTGGGGGTAGTCCCTGACAAGTGGAGTATTCTTTGAGTCTACAAAGGCAAACAAGACACACCACAGGAGTTTGTAATAGCAGTGTAGACTTCATCAGGGGTCCCCTCAGAGATTCCCTAAGCTGTCCATCATCACAGACTGCTTATTTTTTTTCTTACAATTTTTTATTCTGACAAGGATGGCCTTGTTTCCTCTATTTATCTGATTTATCACCACTGATTCAAAATTCCTTATTATTTTTGTCTTAGTCCACACAGTCCACACACATAGACAAGTTCCCGGACTTCAAGGTGCATGGCGTAGAGAAAGAGATGATGATGCTCTCTTCAAGTAAATTTTCCGTCCCATCCTTAGGACTGCACCATTAATATTAGGCGAATACTAAGCTGTTGTAAACAATCAGGACATTCTTATCCTTCCACTAGGCAATCTAATCAGCAGGTCATGACTTCAAACACATTTATCGAGCATAGTACCTTCCTAAGTATGAGGAGGCAGTCATGAATAAAGACTTCTTGCTCTCCAACAGCTTGTGGGCTAATTCTCTGCAAAATGGAAGGCATGGCAGATAACACTTAGTGCATTACTTGAATTTTCCTGGATTTTTTTGTTTTTTTGTTTTTTGTATTTTTGTATAGAGAATTGAACCCAGGACCTTATGCATGCTAGGAATGTGCTTTATCATTAAGCTACACTCCTGGTCCCCTGACATTTTTTATACTCTTTCATCCCAATAAAAACCCTATGATGTAAACACTATAAGTCATACTTGGGATTTCTCTTACCTGTACATGATTGTAAGAGTCATGATTCGCGTGTTCAGTATCAAGAACAGCATTCTGGCTGTACAAAACCTTTTACCTTTTTACTGTTTTGTCTTTTGAGTACTTTGACTCTATTCATGTGTAGAACCAGTGTAGACATCTAAAGATTCTAGAAGATTTGTCTCTGCTATGCTAAATTTATATTTTCATGCATGTAAATAGCTAATACAAATACACTTACACATGCTTAATGTGTTTTGATTTCTTGCCCTTACTTAGTTTTTCTGATAAATACATCCTGTAGGCTGGGAACTGTACATTTTGCACTATTCTTATAAAATCTACAAATGGTACAACTATATCAATCAATATCTTCAATAGAAATATTTAGAAAGAAATTATATCTTCAATAAATTATAGGAAGTATCAAAAGTAAAGAACATGTAAAACTTAATCCTATCATTATAGTCATTACATACTAACTTTTATTGCATATAATAGTTGTTTGGGCTAACATTTATTTTTCCCAGTAGTGTAGCAACATCAGAGAAATAATGAATTCTATTACATTGGCAATGAATATTATTTGAAATAAAATTTTCATAGTTAAATTATTTGATTCCTGCTAGACCATTAAATTAGAGCTGGCAAATAGCTTTTCTTTCACGCGTTAACTCCAACTGATTTAAGGATAACTCTGAGGTCATTTTCAGCCTTAGAGAAAAAAAGGTGCACTACTATATCAGTAATGTTTAGCATTGGGGTCTAATTTTCTAGAATGGAAAAAGGTCAGGTAAGTGGTGGAATCTATGCTGCCTATTTGCCCTTCCTGCTCTCAGCTTGCTCTTTTAATGTAAAATCAGTTTATCTGTTAGGACAGAACAAACTGGTTAATTTTGCAAAAATAGGAAATTCATTTTCTTATCATAAAGAGAAGCAGTAGAAAGAACCTGTGATATCAGGTTTCCTTGATAAAGATTATTTTAATGAAATGTGCTTTATATTTGAAAGTCATATCTTCAACTCATGATTGAAGATCTGAAAAATAAAAGAGCAGTCAGCTCTGCATTTATTGCAAGGTCTCATTGTCTTTTTTATCAGAATTTTCTAAAAGCAGGGAGGGGAAAGCTGTTCATATTTTAAGAATCAGCAGTATCATAAACTATTTCTCCTGACTTAACATCTTTATAATAAAAATTCTATAATACAATCTTTGCTAGGTTGTATTTTTATTACTACAATCTCCCCCATGAGTTCTCTGTTAAAAATATTCTGGGGGAGGCAGGGAAATGTCATTTGTGTCAGAGCATAATTCTCTGCCTGCCAAAAAGAGGTACACAGTTTGTGATAGTTGTCTATTACTTTTTTAAAAGATTAGTATATAACCTTATATGTTTACAGCAAATTAAAAAATAAATGGCAGTGCATTACACTATCAAGTTATTGTTATGAAGTAACTACCATAAATTCTGAATTGTCAAATGCCCACTACAAGCTTCTATAAGAAGAAAAAAAGTTCCAAATCTCTAAGACAAGCCGTATAGAAAAAATAATAATGGTACTAATTCATAATGTTAGTATCTACTCATGAAAAATACTCATTTTATTATGAAATACAAACGTATTGATTAAATTCTACAGTCTATTAATTTAAATTGTGCTACTTCTGAAACTTGGATACGTGCATTCTGAATTAAAACAATCACAACCCAAATCATTTTCTTGGTGGCTCTGCTGTGTGCGAACTACCCCAGGTTGTCAAGAATCCCCTTTGAAAAAGGGCAACTTCCCATATATGCATTTAAATAAGTCACAAGCCATCAGGTCCAGATATTCGTACCCAGTTTCACCCACTAAATTCAAATGTACTTGAACACTTACTAAGGGCTCAGGCAGTAAACCAAGATGAAAAGGGAGGGGTATTTCAGCTCTAGGTTTAAGCACACTAATCATCAAGGGTAAAAATTATGTACTCTCTTCCTTCTAAAGATTCTCAAATTCTATTCCCTATCCAGAATTGGTATTGACATTTCCTTTCCATCCCACCAATGCAACCCTTTTCCATCTACATATTATACCTTGATGTATATGAACTTCACCACCTGCAGCGGGTGGGGGGTAGGGTGGGAGTTGTCTCTGGAAGGGAGATACCCATAAGCTTACATTCACTGCTCAAGAACAGTAGTATCAGAGATGCTTCAAAATCCAGCTTCAATACACCTCTCCAGTGTCATTTTCCTTGACTGAAATCTCACCCTTGAACTGTACTGGACTTTAATACCTTGCCCTGTTTTGTGACATTATGTCTTATTCAACTCTACCTCTCTGCCATCTTTTCCCCCTCGTTGTTTTAGTAAACACATTTTCATCACCTTTCTTACCTTGTTTCTGTGGGTCAGTACTTTTTTTTCTTTATTTGGTTCTGCTAGGAAACACTGAAATATTTCAAAATAGGCAAAATGAAATGACTGGGTAGCTCTCAATGGAATGTCGTCATTCTCTAACTTCTGGAAATGTTTCAATCTACGGCAATTCCAGTGTCTTTGACTAGGTTATTTTATAACTCTGTAAATTGTAGAAAACTTACAGTAACACAAATGATTACTGTCCATAGAAATACAAACAAATTTTGTTCTATAGAGATACGATTGATTTCTGCCTTCAAGAAAAGATGACTTTAAACATTACATTTTATTGCCCTCTAGGATATTAAACCATTTGGCACCTATTATACAAATTCAAATCTTGAAGAGTAGTTTTCATTTGTGCACACAAAACTCTTAGTTGATCTGGGCAAACAAAGGAAAGATAAATACACACAGAAAAGAAAAGACATACGTACCAGATTCCCTGTCAATGCACGTTTATTACCAAATGCATTACATTTTTAGCATTTTGTTTCAGCATTGATGACATATGTATCTATCTATCTCTCTATCTGTATCTATATATATACTTAGATATAAAACAAATTGCTAAAAATATACATATCTATTTAGATAAATATAGATATATAGATACATGCACACCAACTTTGGATTCTACTTTAGACCTTTTCAAAATCTTACAGGTTTATTAATGAATAAACTAAATAAAATATTTTAAATCTATCTGTGAATCATAGATTTATGGTTTTGGAAGTTAATATTTTATCAGTTTTGGAGGCCTAACGAGATACTCAATGGGTTCACCTGAGAAGTTAGGTTGTTGGAGATGTGAACCTCATGGGCTTTGCTCAGGTTTTTATGTATATATTTTTTTTATTTCTTCAGAAAATCCCCAAGTGACAATAAAATTTCAGCTTTGCTGATGATTCCTACTTTATCTTTTTACTAATTGTGCATGTGATTTGCACAATACAGTAACTTATTTCACCTTGGTGACAACAATGATTAAAAAATTGATTTTATGGTGTGACTATTCAATAATCTGTCAGATGGATAATAGAAACATGCTCTCTAATAAGTGAGAGACAACATGGACTCTTCTGTGTTTTTTTCTATTCATATTTTATGTATTGTGTGCTCAAATAAATTAAGAATTTTTTGTTCACTTATCATGAGAACAGCACTTAGAGGTCTGAGTTTTGAGTTTTCACGTTTCTGTGTTTGCTGTTGACCTTGGCCTGAGACTGTAAAACCGAAGCTGTGTACTGTCAGTGTGCAGGTGTGTGTGTCTGTGTGCCTGAAACAGAGGAAGGCCTTCTCTCTCTCCTACTGTGTGACTATGGAATGCTATCCTATTTCTGGTGGGTTTTAATAAATTAAATTCTAATCTCTCTGAAATCAGGAGTTCTGTTTTGACATTGTTTCTCTGACTAGGTTTACAGCATCAGAATGGCTTGTGCCTTTGAATAACATTTTACAACTCAGTAAAGAGTAGAAAACTGGTAGTAATACAATTTATTCTTGTCTACTGGAACAAAATTGATAATTGACATCTTCCCAATAAGAAATTTTATTAGTAGCTTATGGGTAGCTTTGCATCTGTAAGCAAAATCCTGCCAACCTTCTTGAATGAGTTTCATATTTGTAGCTATGTCTATACTACCTATTCTTAGTTTTAATGTCTTGCAGTAACTTATTTAGTTAACGAACTCAACAAAGTCTTTGTTCTATGTTCATATTATATCTCAATGAGTCAAGGTTTTAAATTTTAAAACATTTATACATTCAACCTCTCTCTGCACTTTGTTCATGTATTGCATTACATAATAGTTTCTCTATTCCTCCCCATCAGACTATGAGCCTTTTAAAGAGACAATTTTTATATTCATAAGTATAAAACAAAATATCTGTTTATAGTTGGTAGTGGCTACTCTATATTTTTTATCATTAAAGAAAAAATACAGAGCCTGCAAAGGAATTAGTGAAGAAGAAACGTAAGATTCTTGAAAGTATGACTGAGTTTTTTGATCACCACTTTATATTAATGAGTTGACCAATATGTAGCTATTCCTATTTATTCATTGTGTTAGACAAGATTTATGCAAAAATTATTGATTGAAAGGTTAAACATGTTTTAATCATTGTCCCACCAACAAATTTCATTATGGAGAGTTTGAAGAATTGATATCTTTTTCACCTATAACATCATTTATAAGGTCAATTTCAAATGTTTTCTTTTTTTTAATATTTATTTTTTAGTTGTAGGTGGACAGAATATCTTTATTTTATTTTTATGTGGTGCTGAGGATCGAACCCAGTGCCTCCCGCATGCTAGGCCAGCACACTACCACTGCGCCATAACCCCAGCCCCAAAATGTTTTCTTTCTTAATGTCTGATTTTAGCCAAATAATTTTAATTTCCCATATTTTTAAGTGCTGAAAATTAATTATAACTGAAATTGCAAATTTGATTTCTAACATTGTATGTTGAATTATTTGAAATTACTTTTTAACTTTAACTCTCTAAATTCATTTTGTTAAATATTTTCACTGATGTCTTTATTTCTGAGAAATGTATAGAAACCTATATATCTGATAAAATTTTGGTACAATACACTTGTTATTTCTCTTGAACTTTATTTTTTACCACAGTTAGATATTATCTTCTTAAAGTCATTTAAAAAGTAATTTCAAATTTTTATTTTTATTCTTCCTATAAATGAGTAGCCACATAGTATCCTTTGCATATTCAACATAGAATAAATTGCTTTCTGAGAGACAGATAAATACATTGTTTTTTAAAATTATTTTTGGTCTATTAAAAGCTCTCAAAAATTGTAAAAGATATACACAAAACTGGGAAAGCATATGTATAATTCTCTATTATGACATTTCTAACTCATAAAGTTAATGGATTACTGATTATAAATTCCTATAGATGTTGAAGTGCTTTACACATTAAACATTTAACTTGAACCTTCTTTCTAAATAACCTCACTTTGTTTTCATTTGGAATACTTTTTGGAAAAATCCTAGAGAATCTTGTAGTAGTGACATTTGTTTTACATTGCATACCTTGCTTGTTGGTTAAAATGGAATGTTTTCCATAAGTTCTTTGAAAATTAGGAATAAAAATTCCCAAGATAACAACTTTTTTTCATTTATATAAAATGAATAGAGATAACTGCTTCTCTTCATAAAGGCTCATTTATTACTGTGTCTAAAATCCATTATGAAATGATATTACATTTAACTTGTAATGATAAAGTTTTATCTGAGAACATCTGAGCAAATCAGTATTTTAAATAATTATGATCCAATTGTGATAATCTTTAGCATGACCATTGAACTTTCTAAATATTTATGAATACTAAAAGGAAGCCCTTCCATATATGATTCTTGAGGGGAAAAAGTTTAGATATTTTAAAAGTATAAAAGGAAGTCCAGCAAGTCACTCATCATATCAAAGACTTACAAATCAACTCTCTTGAATGTTTTGGTAAGTTTTCTTACTGCACAGAGTACTAATTTTTAAAGTTAGACAATAATACATTGTAGTAATAAAGAAAAAATAAACTGTACTCCTTTGTGGGAATATACAAAATTGTCAGAATTACAAATATCAAAATGGAATTCCATACTCTCCTTTTCATAGATGCCAATTTCTAGAAAACTAGACACTGTATATGAATGGAATTTAAGATTAAATTAAATAATAAAACTTTGCTATATGAATGTATCACCATAGACAACAAAATTTACCATATTTTATCATCAATGTTTTTTAATCAAGAAAATTTATCTTTCACATTTACTCATGTAATTATAAATTCTGACCTCTTTATTCTTTTGTATTGAGCTTATTTCTATCTGGTAGAAGTTTCCTTCTGGGATCTTCCCTGTAAACACTAGTTGCCTTGGTCTCCCCAAGACTTCCTGTCCTCCAATCAGCGAGTCAAATAAGCTCTGTATAAGTCGCCCCTCCTCATACAGCCTGGGCACACTTCAAGGGCAGTAAGCTGGGGTAATTATAGGACTTCCCTTTTTCATTTCTCTCAGGGACCACTATCCTTTGTTTCCTGATATACAATGCTTAAACCTATCAGTGAGAGGGTAAATTTAGTTCTGTTAAGTTCATCTTGGTCAGAAATGGAAATCACTGTCAGAAAACTTTAAAGATCATTTTTATTTTTCCTGAATGTAGTAAAAAACTAACATATTTTTTACCTCACAACACTTGAAAATAACCAAGATTGAGCAAAACCCTGGGAAAACTATTCATCTGTATGTGGTCAATGAATTTACCATGCCTTGGATCTTCATTGAGTTTTGCAATAGCAGGTAATATGATAAGGATCCAGGTAAAATTATTTATTAGAATGAGTTTCCAGGAAAAAAATATGATGAAAAAACTGCAGAACTCAAAGAAGCCAATTCAGGATGCAACTTAAGTGAAGTCTACAGAGAGTAACTTTGTCTCAATCCCATAGAAGAACCATAGAAACAACCAAAGAAACAACACCAGCATTGTATTAATCACGGTTCCAGAGAATCAGAGCTAACAGGAGATTGATTGATTATAAAGGATTGGCTTTGATGAGTTAGGAGACTGAGAACTCCCTAGATCTGCACTCAGCAAGAAGCCCAGGAGAGCTAATGTTATAGTCCCAGCTCAATCTGAATGCCTGGGAAGCCAGAAAGCTGGTAGTATAAGTTCCAGACTGAGTCAGAGCCAGAAGATAGGAGAAGACCAATATTCAAGTTTGAAAGCCATCAGGTAGAGAGAGTGAATTTATCTTTACTCAGCCTTTTGGTTCTCTTTATTCCTTCAATGGGTTCTGTAAAGCCCTCCCACACTGGGAGCATAATCTGCTTTACTCAGTGTATCAATTGAAATGCCAATCTCATCCAGAGTAACGTTAACCAACATATCAATACCCATGACCCCATGAAGTTGACACAGCAAATTAACCGTTATGATGAGACTTCAAAATTGAGTGATAGGGGAATAGAGTATTTATACCCCTCACCTGTCCGTCCCTGGTTAGCCATTGCCCGATGGGAGGTGTATGCAAATCTCTTTGGATGGCTACTTCTTGGCAGGCAAAGTATGTTTGGCAGCCTGAGGAGGTAAAACCTGGTGTTGCATGTTGGGAGTAAGTGACCTGGTAGCAAGTATGCACAAAAATAATGAAAGTGTTCTAGAGGATTGTGAGAAGAACAGTAATAGTAGTCAACTACCCAGTGCTTCCTGAATTTTGACATGCACATGAATCACTCAGGGATTTATACGAAAGGCTCCAATTCAATAGATCTGGGCAGGATTCCTGAGTGACGCTGTTGCTATTGGTTCACCAGCATACCCTCTCCACTCCTGGGAGGTCTAAAAAGGAGCGAGGGACAATTTTTATTTCCTCATATCTCCTTACTGTGGCTTATCCTTTCAGAATGCTTTGAGGTCATTCAAAGTTTCCTCCAAGGGAAGTTGCTTGATAAACTCTACTCTGATACCAACATAAAAAGGACAAAATGTTAGATCAGTAGTTGTTGAAGTTTTTAGACCAAAATCCACAGTAAAAAGTATACATTGTGACCCAGTATGCATATATATGTGCTTATTTTTACATTTATCTACTGAAACAAAGATGTGACACATCGTAGTTGTAAGTGCATTCTGTTTCTTCCTACCCTATTACCCTATTCATTCTATTTCATAACATAAATTTCATTTTATTTTCTAGCACAATACTAAGTGTCAATCTACAATTTAAAAAAAATATGACCTATATTATGGTTGGAATAGAATCAAGATTACTGTAGATAGTATTTTAATATTTTTTCCATTTATGAAAAACTGTGTTCACGTATTCATAGTTTGTCTGAAACATGGTAGTAATTTGAAGTAGTTAGGATTATGGAAATTCTTCAAGCTTGTGTTTATAAAATATTTGACCTACATTCATTTGGAGAAGAGACTGAGTGCTGCTAGAAAGAATGGTGGAGAAGTAAGAGAAGTGAAGTTGTGCTCCAGCGGAGTTGCTATGCTCAGAAAAACAAAGCTTCTGCAGCCTCCTGGAGCAATAGGCCTTAGATGGAAACTAAGTACCATCTGTGTCCACAGACACACCTGGAGAAATCTCATTTCCTCACCCTCTGCCCTACTGCCCTGTGTCTCATCCAGGTATTTCTTCTAAATATTTAGTCTCAGAGAATTCTGCTAAATTTATTTTCCTCCATTTTGCCATAATCTAGATGACGTTTCTATGCCTCTTACAACCTAGAAATTGTCATACTGTACAGCTGCTCCATGCCATAGATTCTGAATTCATTCACTTAACATGTACATACTGAGCACATTTATGCATCTGGCACTGTGCTATGTATTGGGAATTTTCAGGTTACAAGATAGATATATCCCTGCCTTCAAGCAGCTTGTCATTTGCTGAAGATGAGACATAAGACCTGAGAAAAGTGATGATAGTCTGAACACTGCCTCAGGAGCACAAAACAGAAATATCTACAACAAAGGCCAACAAATATTTTCTCTAAAGGGTCAGATAGTACATATTTAGAACTTTGTAGGCCTGATATAGTCTCTGTTGCTACTACTCAAGCCTGTAGGGTAGCCACAGACATCAGTGAACTGTGTTCCAATAAACCCAACAAAACAAAAACAAAAGGCAGCTGGCCATATTGGGCCATGGACTTGTTTGTGAACTTCTGATCTAAAAGGATCTAGGGAAACTCACATGAGACTTTCTAGAGGAACTGAGCTTTCAAACAGATTCCCTAAGATTGGTATGAATTACTCAAAAGAGAGGCTCACAATAAATAGCCCAGAAGTGAGTGTGAGATCATGTTGAGAAGAGAACCGAAGGAGCTCAGTGTGAGGGTAGTTCATAGTTTTTAGGGGTATGTGGGATATTTGTCATTCATCTGTATGCCTTCCATCTGAAGCCCATTTTCATGGTTAGGGAATCACCCCAATACACACACACCCAGTCTTGGTGTGGGGTAAAATGCCCCCACCTTTGTAGGCTGAAAATGGCAGGTACTTCCATTCCCGGTCTTTCTTCTGCCTAAAGCACAGGCCTGCCGTCTAACTCCCAACAATCAGAGATGTCCACATCACACTTCAACTTACAAGCCAGTGAAGAATGTAGGAAGGAAAGAAATCAGTCCGTCTTTGTCTCTGTCTGTCCGCTGTCTCTCTCATATGCATCTGCTTAGACTTAACAGTCCTTGCAGGAGTGAAATACAAAGCCTGATGTGGCAACAGAATAATTCAAGATCTGGTGCTTGGTTATGGCAGTGATTTCTGTATGAGACCAGTTCAGCAATGAGATTTTGGGCATTGATCCTGGAAACTAAATTCATGACTCGTTCTCCAACACACTGACAATCTTATGGAGCTATCCTGAATCCTATTAATTACCTCTTCTATAACTTCAGCCAAAATCAGCTTTTATTGTTTGCAACTAGGAAACTGTTTGATGAAGGGAGATTAAAAGAGAGGTAATGAGGAACCAGCTTGTGAAGGGCTCCTCAAACTATGTTAACATGTTTTAAATTTATTATTGGCATTGTCAGAAGCCATCAAAAGATATTCTGGGAGAGAAAGTTAGAAACAGATCTATAGGGTAGAAAGTTTGCTCTGTGAGAGTTTTGCTTTACGTTTTTAATTCTATTTACTGCTTTCTGTTAGGTACTTTAAACAGTGCTTGACGTACGTTAGTCCTTGACGTAATAAAAGGTTTTTTTTTGAATGAATGGTAAATTTAAAATATTTTATTTTATTGTGGTAAAAGCACTTTCCAAGAGCACTCTCCAAATGATTTAAGTGTAGAAGACAGTATTAATGATGGCACAGTGTTGCAGACAGATCTCCAGAATTTACTCATATTGTTTAACTGAAACTTGACGCCTGTTGATCGGAAACTCCCAAGCACCCCTTCTCCCAGCTCCTGGCAACTACCACTTCACTCTGACTCTGTATATTTGACTAGTTTTAGATACCTCATGCAAGTGGAATCACATGGTATTTGTCTTCCTGCAACTGACTGATTTCGATTAGCATAATGTCCTTAAAACTCATGAAATTTTTAACAAATATATTGGAGGAAAGGGCCCAAGTGGGAGGTTATGGTAAGTTAAGTAATCATGGTGACCTAGACTAGGTTAGAGGATTCAGAGAAACACATGAATTCACACGATAGACATGTAGGAGGTAAAAATCTAATGTGCTGAGAATTACATATTAATATTTTAAAATGCAAATATGCTTTGAAATGAAATTAAACTTACAATGGTATAAGCTTCAATAATTAAATGTAATATTAATAGGGAGGGAATGCAGGAAGCATGTGTTCCAAAGCTTTTTTTTTTCCATTCCCTGCAAGACAGTCCTAGTAATATGGATACAGTGATATGGAGAGGGGATGTATAGAAATAACTTACAATGCAAGAAAGCAAACAAAGTAAAAGTGTAAATATCATTTAGTGCTGAAGAGACAAACATCATATCAACTACAGTGTTTAAATCTCCTCCTCCTCCCTGCATTATATGGGTTATCGAAGGCTGTCACTTTTTTAATAAGCCTAAGAATGGATTCAGTTAAGTAGACTAGGAGGATTTAAAAGATAAAACCAGATTGGCATTCAACACTTCTTTCTCCTAAGCTCATTGGAGATGATTTAATAAAAAGGAGACAGAATATTAATTTTTTTCCAAAATCTTGTTTGGTTGAATGACCTTGGTAAAAGCAAGTGGGTGAATTTAGAAATTAGTTTAATTGACTGTTATTACCATTCAGCTATTTCACTGGAATAATTCACAGGTCATTCAAGTTGATTCACTAATGGAGCAGACGGAGAAAGTATCCAGGGCCAGAATCACCACTGTAGTTCAATAATTTCCCTCAAAGCCACCTCATAAATTGCAAATCTTAACACAGAATTGCATTTAACATTCTGAAAACAACACTCAATAATATAGAAAATGAGGTTATCAGTGAACTATTTGCATAATACTTTTTCTGCAATGGTGTGCAGCCATTGGTGTTCTGGAAAAAAATTCCCTATGTCTTTTGAAACCAACCAAACTGCTTTGATAAAATTAAGATGATAATATTCTAGTGTATACAATGGGAAATGCATGTTGCCTGGGTTATGAGAGCCAATGGACACTAATTGTGAATAAGGCATGGATTCTTAGTCTCTTTTTAGCTAGCCAACAAATTTGGTCAAGTCTTTAACATCTTCAGGCTGCAGCTTCAAAATCTAGGAGACAGGTTAACAATAAACTCAACTTATCTCTTATTACCATCCAGCAACCTCTGGCCTTATATACATATGGAGTGGGCAGGGCTTGTTGGGATCTAATCTGATGGCTCCAGAAAACCAACCTGGACCCTCCCTTCCCCTACAGGCCAGCCCACTAATAGCATCTCTATTTCCTTTAAAAGAAATCTCAGCTTTAAATTAACATATTCACCAGCCTATCTGCATAGAGATTAGCCTGGAGATCAAAGAGAAGGCAATGGGAGAGAATTCTGCTTCTGGAGGGAAATAGAGCGATGGAAAGGAAAGGAGGTAGATTGTTTCACCGCCTGGTTTCATCAGCCTTGTTTCCAGACTCTGTCAGGCTCACTGTGATTTATTTAATGAGGGTCGGTGAGAGAAAACATTAAATGTTTTAACTTGAGAAATAAAGCAGGGAACCTATGTGTACCACTATAATAAAACAACAGGCTGAAAAGGGAAAATTGCACACAGCCAATAATTTTGTCTACCTGCCACTGACTAATAAGTTGTTTTGTTTTTTCTGGAGTGACTGATGGTATGTGCCTCAGCCACAATAACACAAAGCACCAACATCATTAACACACCTGGATCCCTGCAACTAGCATGGTGTTTTACAGTGGAAGGTACTGAGTCAATATTTGCTGAATGAATGAAGAATCTTACACATGACCTTCCTGTTTTCATGTTCCACAAATTCATAATCCCTATCCCAATCCCCCAATCCCTGCCATTACTGCTGTCTAGAAACCTGTGTTTCCTATCTCCCTGTCAAGTGTTTTTCCCCCAATAAATATTCAAACCCTCCCCAATTCTCATCACAAGCTGATGCTACCTATGAGCCTCTCAGGATCTCTTTCAAGTTAATTGCCATCACCTACAAATGCACCCAAAGCCACACCACCTTGAATTCTTCTCCTTCAGGCTAGGAAGACAGGTACCCCTTCTTGTTCAAGTCAATCTATGCACAGGTACTCTTCTTTGCCTTGCTATATTGGGCTACACAGTCTTCTTTATTCTTGGTGTCTGCCATTTCTTCTCCTGTCGATTTCCTTCTTCTCAACCTGTGAAGAAATCCTCTACCATGAAATCCTCTTTTCCCCCCATGTGCTCTCCTTAGCTTAAGGCTGTTTATTTCTTTTAATTGCTCTTTTTCACTAAGAACTACTCCAACCACACTGGATTTCATCTAACAGTTCAAGGTGGAAGGGATCTAATTTCGACTTATCAATTCAGATGATCTCTTGAAACATGTATGTCCAAATGTCTGCTTGTCCCATTACCCATAGTTTCATTATTTATAGTACGAGTATTTTCTTTATTTCTACTTCGTGTCAAGATTAGCTTAGTGGTAAGGAGAGAGTGTCAAGTTAAAACAGATAAAAGTTTCTACCTTCATGAAATTTTACAGTTTAAAAATCATGTAATTGAATGTGAAAAATATAGTGAAAGAGAGGACAGTGTACCTTAAGTGGAGCATTCCAAGCTCCCTGAGGCTGTTTCATGTCCAGCATTCCCTCTTGGAGATGCCATTGCTGGGCTTCCAAGTCCCTCATGATGCATGGGGGCTGGTGTTGATCTGTTCTTCACTTTGATGTCAACCTATCCTCAAGTTCTTCTCATTTTACCTCCTTTAGTACTTGTCTGCTTTAATCTCCTTTCATACAGTTGGCAGAGGGACTTCTACAAGCTTCAAATCTGACTGTGCCACCCAGCTACTAATTTGGTCAGGGTAAGTAATACTGCCTGCTATGACAAACAAGACCAATATTTCAAAGCTCAAAACAATAAGGGAGTATCAGGTACAATTCTGTATATCTGATAGATGTCTATTGTTTCCCAGTGATTTTGTTCTTTCTAATTTGTCAGGCTGTCACTTGAGGCCATGTCTTTGGGGGTCACTGCAGAAGTGAAAGGGAGTGAGCTGAGAAGATAAAGGACAATTTTAAGGGCAGGCTCAAGGAATATTTCCATTTATATTACTTGTCCAGAAAGCCCCACCTAACTGCAGGAGAGACTGGGAATATAGTCTTCTTGGGTTCCCAGGAAAAGCAAAGACCTTGGAACAGTGAACACCAAGTTAATATTCAAAAGCCTTTATTAACTTCTCATGGTATCAAAAACTTATATTCTGGTCCTTCAATGTACATATACACTTTTACAGCATCTCTATTCTCCTTTTCTCTCTTCTTTATTTGCTTTTCATACCCTTTCTTGCCCTAAATTTATTTATTAATTATTTATTTGGGTCCCAGGGACCCAAATAAACCCAGGGTACTTAAACCCAGGGTACTTAATTACTGAACCACATTCCTACATTCTTTTATTTTGAGACTGGCTCTGGCTAAATTGCTTAGGGCCTCATTAAATTGCCAAGGCTGGCCTTAAACTTGTGATCCTCCTGCCTCAGCCTCCCAAGTTCCTGGAATTTCAGGATAGTGCAACCATGCCCAGCATCTCACTCTAACTTCTGCCTCTCTTTGTCCTCTATCCCTTTAAAAAAGTTCCATATCTGTCTTTTTCTTAGTTGGATACATTTTTCTAATGGATATTATATGTTAAGATGAATTGCTTCTCACAATTTTGTATTTCAGATGTCAGAATCAACTACATTTTAAAACTATATTTATAGAAATCCTTGATTAAGGCTTTGTTTCTTTCTGTAAAATTACTGACTCAGTGAAGTATTTCTGGGTGAAAATGTGAAGTCTCAATTCCTCAAATGTACCTTGCATTTCAGATATAATGCTTAGAGAGAAGATGTACAGGTGTCAAAACATGTCCTCTGTCTAAAAGGGCAGTCCTTTCAAAGCTGTCAGGAAGAGAAATAGTTTTCTAAATACCTCTTCTGCCTTTCTTTAACCCTTTCACCAGAGTAAATGCATGATCATTCCCAGAGCTGAGATCAGTTTCTTGGACTAGTCATCAGGGCTCAGCACATAGAGGCTGGCCTAGAAATGCATGGCCTCACTTTACACCTGGAGACTTGGATTGAAGCCTGTTTGCAGAAGCCTAACACTCAAAATTAAGGTCCCTGTGACTCTTCTCAATATCACCATTTCTTTATCACATTGCCTGTTATCAAGTGGATTTAGGGTTGAATGCCTTCTGGTCTCCTGCCAATCATGGAGCTAGGCTAACAATACCTATCTCATACAGCTATTGTTAGGAAGAAATTTGATATCATAGTAAAGCTTCAAATGTTGTCTTTTGGTAGCTCGTTAATATTATTGACACTGACAAATCTACAGAAACATGATAGACCCTCAACAGCACTCTTTATATTATTTATTTACTTTCTGGAACTGAGCGTAGTCATATTTCAAAGATTATGTATATGAGATATTTTTATAATTGTCTATGAGGGATGTTACATATGAGATCATATTGTATGAGGAAAATAAAACCTATTATAAGTGTGTTCTTCAACAGAGGAAAGGGAAGATAAACTATGATACATCCATTTATGTATTACCTGTAATGTACTTAAAAACACTTCCTTGTTAAAAAGGTTGATAAGTGTGTGTAAATTAATTTAAATTTATATTCTTGGTAAGTAATTAGCCAGTAATCGACAGTAAACTGACTTCCAAATTATAGAAATTTATAAATGAGGCTTTAGACGTCCCAAATCTGATGAAAGACTCATTAGTTAGGATACAGGATGTTAGGAATAAATATTATCTGTGAAATTATTGATGGAGAAGCTGCACTGCTCATTAGAAAGTACAAACTGACTAGCAAAAAGATGTTAGTGCCAAGGTCAGAGGACAGCAGGCTCATAAACAGCATAAGGAAATGGAATTAGAAAGCATTACAAACTCTGGGAGGATAAATAATGCTTAGCCTTCCACATTATAGTATTGGAAGCTTTGAATATGTTACCTCACATGCCAAAAAGCATTTTGCAGATATGAGTAGGTTAAGGATCTTGAGATGTGGTAATCATCCTGGATTATTCAGGTGAACTGGATATAATCACCACGGTTCTAATAAGAGGGAGGCAGGAGGGGTCAGAGTCAAAGGATAAGGCAAGATGAAGAAGCAAAGCCTAAAGTAATGGGTTGAAGAAGATGGAAAATGTCACAGACTAAGGATTACAGATGCCACTAGAAGCTTAAAGTGGTAAGCCATGGATTCTCTCCTTAGAGCAGACTGGCAGAAGAAACAAGTCCATTAGATACCTTCATTTTAACTCTGTAAGGGTTATTTCAAATTTCTGGCCCCCAGAACTCTGAGAGGACACATTGGTGTTATTTTAAACCACTTTCTTTGTGGTGCTCTGTTACAGTAGCAACAAGAAACTAATGCATAAACTCATGTCTGCTCTTTGAATGTGAGACACGGTACCCTGAATTGATCACGTATGTCTTATGCCAAAATTGTATCTTGCTTGAGTGAAATCATCGGAATATAAATTGCACCACAATGAGAAGGGCAGGGCCAGCACAGAGAAGATGTAAAAGCAACAGTAAAAGAGGGACTACCAGGAGTCGAATCTCCCTGTTGGGAAGCCCAAAATGGTTATGGTTAGGCTCCCTTGTCAAGGTTTCCAGGAGGTTATGTTTTTAGTGTGTAGCTGTTTTCGTCAGCTTTTTTGCTGCTGTGACTAAAGGATCTGACCAGAACAATCTTAGAGGAGGAAAAGTTTATTTGGGGGCTCATGATTTCAGAGGTCTTAGTCCATGGACAGCTGGCTCCATTCCTCTAGGCTCAAGGTGAGACAGGACATCATGACAGAAGAGAATGGCAGAGGGAAGCAGCTCACATGGTGATCAGTAGGCAGAGAGAAAGAGAGAGACTACACTCTCCAGGTACAAAATATATACCCTAAAGCCAGGGTCCCAATGAATCACCTCCTCCAGCCATACCCCTAATTACCACAGTTAATCCCATCTTGGGATCGATTCACTGACTGGGTTAAGGCTCTCATAACCCAATCATTTCTCCTCTGAACTTGCTTGCATTGTCTCACATGTGAGCTTCTGGGGAACACCTCTCATCCAAACCATAACAGTAACCAAGGTCATAAACACCCTGATACAGCAAATGTGCTCCAGGTCACAAATATTGGCTTGTGAGCATGCACCCATTAATGTAACCTGTTGGCAATGTGCCCTCTTTATTTGGCTTGCATATAGAAAGAAGGGTTAAACCCGGGTAAAGGGGCTGAAGCTGAAAGCTTGGGGACTGTCTAAGAGCTATTGCTACCTCCAAATAAGATATATCTACTATCCCCACTGTGCCTTGTGTCTTCTCCCACCTGCTGGGATCCTGAATCTTTCCTGGGTCTGAGCGCCACCCAGAGTCACCAAGACCACTCCTGCCCCTACTTTTCTTGATTTTAAAGAGAATAATAGATGCTTACCCAGGAGAAGTCACATTCAAATACAAAATGAGTCCTGAAAACAAATGTTGCGTTGTTCACAATTTTGCCTTGGTCAGCTCCACTGCACCTGAAGCTCCATGTGAAAAGCTCTTGTGAATACAGCTATGTGGTGAGGCAAGGAGGGTGCTCTGTCCAAATATATCCAATTTGAATTTATGACATAATTATGGAGTATTTTTTTTTACAACCAGCAGATGACTAGAAAAATAACACAATTAAAAGCAACCAAGATTCTCATACTTTAAAGGGACACATTGTCCTGTGTTGGATCACCCTGCTCTGTGCAGTAACTGCAAATGTCCACAGAGATATTGGTGGAGATATTGGAAATCCTCCTATGAGGACAGCCCACTTGCGCTACTTTCACTACCAGGAACGTATGTTCATTCTGGCAACTAGAGTTCTGTGTTGGGCTTAAATAGCCATGTTAGGTTACAAACTTCTTTTTAAGACTCTAGCAGTTTGAGTTAGTAAAGATTTTGTGAGGGAGATTGGGAAGAGGTCTACATTGAGTTATTGTGCAAGTAGCTCTCATGAAGGAAAGGGGGAATGGAGCTATAAGAAAGACTGGCATTGAGGCTGCATGCTCAAGTGGTCAAGGGCCCCTTAGCTGGGGATCACCGTTAGTACTCTGCTTTCCTGGCCTATTCACTTTTGAATCTTGCCTGATTTCTGTAGGGCTTTGAGTTTATGATACCTGCCCTGTTCTTCACATTCTTTCTGGAGATTTATGATCCCTATTAAAGATCCTGGGAATCTGGTTGACTGTTTAATCTAGAATTTCCAAAACTTGTTTGAACACATAATCTCAGTAACTTTTAGCATTCTGTGAACCAAAATACATGGAGAGTGAGTGGAAACCCTTCTCAGTACATAGAATTAAGAATAGGACTTGATTTCTAATCCTGACTCTTATCAGTGGCATTAGATGACATTAGGGTAACTTGCCTTTCGTGCTTAATCTTTTCATCTATTTGAGATGCTCTTGTCCATACCTAACTTGTTGTACAGTGGTAATTCCAATGAAATGTTCCTTGTGAGAAGTATTTGAAAAGGGAAAAACTCTAGAGAATGCCAATTTCCCCCAAAAGACTTTGTAGTGATAGCAGAGTTAGCAGGTGTTTTACTGGTGTTAAATTCATAAATCCCTTGCTGTATGATATCTCTTTTAAAAAATAATCTTTCTTTTTTAAACAGTTAACATTGAGTAATTTCATTACTATCTTATGGTACAGAAAAATTTGTCAATAACTGAGAAGAAGAATGGTAAATAAGGAGAAAAAGGAGGAATTTTGTTAATATGACTTTTTTTCTACATATGTATCAATCTTGTAGATCGTATTGAATTTTGTTTTGATACTTTGAGACACAATTGAGTTTCCTTTACTTACAATCTGTCCTGGAAAAATAGGACACAGATATAATTAAGACTGTATATTCAAACTTATGAAATTTGCATATCTTTAAGAAGTGGAATAATCAATCACTGAGAGCTGTAATAATAGGATAATACTGTGAGTACATGAAAGTGGAGGACCCTTCGTGGTTGTCTAGTTTCATTTGTATGCATATTCATTAATAAACAAGTTTTTTTTAAAGATTGGCACTGGAGTGCCAGGTGTTAAAGAGAACACAAAATTCTACTTCCTACAGGGTGGTGACATGGGCATTTTGACTGACCCTCCCACTGAAAATAACAAAAAGTGCCCACTAAAGTACAAATAAATTTTTGAAAACAAGACATGGCAAATCAGTGAGAAATATTTGGAGGCCATATACTGAGTAAACGTGGGAACTCAGATAGGAATGCAGAGCACTGAGTTGTCCCTTAAGAATATTTGCCAAATGGGGAGATTGAGATTTGCTCCTCATTCCTGTAGAGAGCAAGGTGGAGGGGATACACAGCCCAGGGCCAACCCTAGTGGGCATCGTGGAGAGCCTGAAAAAGTGTAGGACCACAGAGAGCCATACCTATAGTATAGAAGTCAAGTAGAAATGGCACCCCTATGCTCAGAGAGAACAAATGTGGACATGGTCAGACACAGAGCACAAAATGAGTAGTCCAATATGTTTAAAGTATAGAATATGTAGATATTCACTGTGCTATTATTGTTTAAAATTATTATTGAAATTATATCTGATGTTTGAAATTTTTCACAACAAAAGTTAGAGGAGAACACCAGGACTTTATATAATCTTTCTTAACATATAAAAGGATAAGTACAAAAATGTGATAATTTGTTACATAATATCAATACCTCCATTTAAGAAGATTGGAGGTGTTGGCTGTCAGGCACAGACAAGTAAAAAGTGTAGATCTAAAAGCAAGGAATAATGGAGGCAGCATAATTATCTACAAAGAAAGCTCAACAATAATAATAGACAACAATAATAATATGTTTTAATTAATAAGAGAGTTCATTAAATCTGGAGACATAAAATCAATGTATAAAAAGTCAAATTTTAAGATTTCTGGTTTCTGGTCTAGCATGCAAGGAGCTCAGACTTCATTGCTCTCTCTAACACCAAATAAAAAACTAAACAAACCCCCCAAAATTAACAACTGTACTTAGATACGTCAGAGAAAGGCAGTCACAGGGTAAAGTGTTCCTCTCAAAGTGGGGAGACAGATAGGCAGATACAAAGAATCACAACTAACCTGCACAGAAACCCAAGAGCAAAACAACCTCTCTGGGAAAGGTATGGCTTTAAGAGAAATGACTTTACCTGAGCCTGACCTATTGTAGTTTTACTGGTGTCTCACTGACCTTAGGAAAGAGAAATATCCAGCTGCAGAGAGCTCTGCACCTACGAGGGTAAAATAAACAAACAAAAGCAAACCCACAAGCACTTAAGAAGGTCACAACTCAGGGACACAGACTCACTGAGACCTAATCATAAACCTGTAGAATTCTTTCCTTTCCCCCAACATTTTACCTAGAACATCATACCTATCTTTTAACAAGAAATTTATAAAGCCATACTAAAATGGCAGGGGGCAGGGACATTTTGAAGAGAGAGAGCAAGTTTCAGAACTAGACTCAGGCATGTTGGAATCATCAGACCATACATTTTAAAAATTATGATTAATATGTTAAAGGGTCCAATAGAAAAACTAGATAATTATGGAACAACAGAAAAAAAGAAAATGAAAAGAAAGAAAGGAAAGAGATGCAAAGTCTAAGAAAGAATTAAAAATGACAGAGATCTAAAACACTGATCCAAATGAAGAATGCCTGTGATAGGCTAATGAGTAGACTGGTGGCCACAACTTTGCAAGACTCTCTGAGTTTCAGGATATGTCAGAATTGAGAAGCTATTGAGAAAAACTGAAAACACCAATGACAAAGACTAGAATGGAGTATCTAAGCACTATGGGAAAGCTATAATATTTGAGTTACAGAATACTAGGAAGAAAGAAAGGAACAAAAGAAATAATTGAAATGATGACAACTGAAAATTTCCCCAGATGAATGTCATATACTTAACCTCAGTCCCAGGAAGCTCAGAGAGCACTGTCATGATGGGTATTTGTCATACATTTGTCAAAACCCATAGACTGTAGGACACTGAGCATGAACCCTAATGTAAACTATGGACTTCAGGGAATAATATGTCAATGCAGGTTCATTGATTGTAACAAACATACAGCCTGGTGAGGGAAGTTGATAATGGAGGAAGTGGTGTGTGTGTGTGTGTGTGTGTGTGTGTGTTGAGGTGTTAGGGAGAAAGAGTAGATGGAAATTCTAATTTAACTCAATTTTGCTATGATTTTAAAGCTGCTCAAAAAATGGAGTCTTTTTTTAAAGTTGAATTTCTATTATAATAGTTTAGAAAATGTATTTTTCAATTCAAGTTATTTACAAAATCTATGAAAAAACACAAAATGGCTAGCAATACATTTAACAGAATTTGAGTGAGGGAAAATACACACACATACATGAAAACAATTTTTAGAGGTAATGGGCATATCTACTATCTTGTTTATGGTGGTGGAACAAATGTACACATGCACAGGTAAATTGGCAAATGGTACATTAACAAAACCATTGTGTAAAACAGTCTGGTATTGTCTAGCTCATTTGACATGCACATATTCAGTGCCTGGTCTATTTCATTCCTATACTTTTACTCACATATTTAGGACAGATGTACCAGAATATTTGATGCAGTGTCATTTTTTATTAAAAATGTAAACAACTCAAATATTCATTCACATTAAAATGAATAAATAGGTTGCAGCATATTCATCTGATGAAATACCAGATCACTAAAGATGAATGAATTATAGTTTGAGGCAATTTTTTAAAAATATTGTTTTTGTTGTAGATGGACACAGTGCCTTTATTTTATTTATTTATTTATTTTTATGTGGTGCTGAGGATTGAACCCAGCACCTCACATGTGCTAGGCAAGCACTGTACCACTGAGCCACAACCTCAGCCCAAGGCAAAACTTTGATGATTCTTAGAAACAATGTGGCAGAAGAATATGTATAGTATGTTTATAATAATATGAAGTACAAAACCATACATAATTAACTAATGTATAGTTTAGGAATATAGACCATAGTAAAGTATACATATAGAGAAATAATAATAACACTAAATTCTAAATAATAGTTACTTCTTAGGGGGTGAAGCAATTAAGTGGGTATCCTGAAATACACAAGACTTCAAAGGTAATCGTTACTTCCTGTTAATTAAAATGGGTCATGTGTACCCAGGTGTTTGCAATATTTTTTGAACTTTATGCACATTTGTTAAAAATTATTTGTATATCTTTAACATTTAATTCATTAATTTATAAAAGAAAAACCTGCTGAAATGAGTTCATTTAGAGAAATTTTGATAGACCTATTCACTTTCTGATGATTATTTTATAATTGTCCACAGTGACTCAAAAAATATGTGCTATATAAAAATGCTAATGATTTTTTTTCACAAATCATCGAAGAATGATTAGAACAAAATAATGAACACAGGTTTAGAATGGGTGCTTTCATTCAAACTTAGAAAAGTTTTCACTTAAAATTGAAAAACATAAAGCTATGGAATGGATATAAGTTCTCATAATCTGAAATATGACAATATAAATCCTATGGTAAATACTTTATTCTATTTAGAATTCAAGAATAAATACTGGATAAGTTGCATGCAAGATAGGAAAAGGACCATGGAAGAGTAAAAGAGAGGAAAGAGGAAAAACATTTCAGAAAGAATAGCAAGAAAGAAAACATTTCAGTCAACTACAAATAATATAATTTTAAGGGTTTTTAGGCATATAGAACTTTAGATATTTCAGTAAAACACTATATTTTTTTTAAAAATGATTCAGAAATTGTATAAACCATCAAACAAAATGGCAAAATGTTACTCTTGAAATCATCATTTTCTTTATGTGTTAAGAAGAACAATTTACTTGCACATGATGAAAACATTCTGTTCATGAGAACAATTCTGGGAGTAAATAAACTTAGACTCTTGAATATCAACAAAAGGTTTAGGCTGTATCATATCAACAAAAACAAATGAATAAATTTCAGGGATGGAGCTCTGTAATCTTTTATTGTGAATTTTACAATTTAATAGTTCTTTAAAAAAGGTAACTTAGAAAACAAGATATTACTCCTTGGCCCGAGCCTTGTCCTTCTCCTCTCAGAGATGACCTCTGCCACAAGTAGCTACTCAATATTACCCTCCTTTTCTTTATCTTTACCTCCTCTTTGAATCCTAGAACAATATATTATTTAATTGCACACTTAAAGATTTTATGCAAGATTATATTTATTTTTTTTATTTTACTGTTTACTACAGTGATGCAGCCACTTCAATGTTTATAGTAGCTCAATTCACAATAGCTAAACTATGAAACCAACCTAGATATCCTTCAATAGATGAATGGAAAAAGAAACTGTGGTATATATACACAATGGAATATTACTCAGCAAAAAAAAAAGAATAAAATTATGACATTTGCAGGTGAATGGATGGAGTTGGAAAATATCATGCTAAGTGAAGTAAGCCAATCCCAGAAAACCAAATGCCAAATGTTCTCTCTCATAAGTGGATGCTGATCCATTATGTGGGAGAGGACACGGGAAGAATGGAGGAACTCTGGTCACAGGGATGGGAAGGGGTGGGGGCAGGGGGACAGTAAAGATGGTGGAATATGATGGACATCATAATCCTAGCTTTATGTATGACTGCATGTATGTTGTGATTCTACATCACATACAACCAGAGAAATGAAAAGTTGTGCTCCATCTGCGTGCAATGAATCAAAATGCATTCTTCTATCATATATACCTAAGTAGAATAAATAAATAAATAAAATTAAAAAAAATTAGGACATATTCGTGTGATGAAGTAATATGCAGCAGAGAAAATAACTGATTTCCTAATGCAACAGCATGAATGGATCTCAGGGAGGTGATATTGAGAATAAAAGTAAACAATGCTAATGATTTTTAGTAGCACGTTTCTGTAAAACTTTCCTCAATATATACTTCTCTCAGTGTGTTTACTTTATTGACACACCTAGACTGTGTCTTCTTAATTTCTACCAAATTTGGAGAATGAATTTATTGATTGATCTAATCATAATTGCTCATCAACATAAATGATGAAATAGAGTAAGGTTTTAAAAATATGAGGTTTGGTAATTGTTTACTAATACTTGAAATTATATTAACTAAAAGCACAGATTTAGTTTCTTTTGAAAAGCATTTTCTTAAAAACCATAATTCTTAGTACAGTCTACAGAAAAGGTCAATGTTCCCTACCACTTTTCCAGTGGCACTCAGTATACCCTGCATCTGGATTTAGCTTTCCAATAAGATTCTCTGCTACAAGAAATTCAGTTTTTTAAATAGATGGCTTATTTCCAGTCTGTGGCAAAAAATTACTTGTTGAATTGGGAACATCTTGTGTCAGAAAGTAAGGAAAGGCTGAACACTGATGAGGGCATATCTAAAGGATGCCACAGCCAGCCCCAGGGCTTCCACCAGCCATATCTGGGACAATTGTCATCAAAAGAATAATGATGATAATGAATATCATACACTGAATTAAAAAAATAATTCATAAGTCTATGCCTTTGATGGAATTTCAGGCAAGTCTTGACCTGACTGGTCACTCTCAGGTAAGAAACTGTCTCTATTTTTCATTTTGATACATCCAATCTTATAAGTGTAATATACTGAACTGCAAATTTCATTGACTTTTAATCTTCTTCTCTTCCCCCACTGCCTCTTCATGTTGAGAAACCTGAAATAGAGAGGGAAAGAGCTTGATGATATTTTTCTCTTTCTCCCCTATTGACAGCTTTTTGGGAGGCTCCTCAGACTTACAGTGGGATTCTGCAGAAGGGAGATCTGGCACATTATATTTTCCAAAGGTGGCCACAACTATATCTCTTGCTCTGCACACTTTTCTATAATGTGATGTTGACACTTTCCCATAAAGAAGTGAACTCTCATTTCAACCAATAAACACTGGCAGGAGTGATGCCATGTGATTTTTGAGGCTGGATCATAAAAGACCATGTGGCTTTCATTTTGCTCTCTGGAACACTCTTGCTTGGAAACCTGAGCTGCCATGTCTGCCTCCCGTGAGGTCCTGTTGAAATGAGGTAGCCAAAGCAGAAGAGTCCAGGTGCAGGTCCATTTAGTCATCTTACTCTTTCAGTCAGTTCAGCCAAAGCTCCAGATGTATGGAAAAATGAGCCTTGAGTTGATTGCAGTCCCCAGCCAACTAGTCAATGCCACCTTTCCAGTTTTTCCAACTGAGCTCCCAGATATTATAGAACAGAAATAAACCATCCCTGCAGATCCTTTTCTGAAGTTTTGAACTTCAGAATTCTTGAACGTAATAAAATGGTTGTTTTAAGTCTCTGTGTTTGGGGTAATATGTTACACAGAAATTCTAATTAGAACAGACACAAGAAGTAGTTCTGTTGACTGGTTTAAAGTGGAATATGGCATTAGTACTTCCTTTATGTGGTAGATCCAAAGTTTTGATTCTTCTATATGATTTTTTATGGTTATTTCAAAGATAACTTTACCTGATTCCTCACTTTTTTCTCTTGAAAAAAAAATTCTCTTCATCCATCAGAGAGGGAGAATAGTATATTTGTAGATAACTCTTCCAGTATCCCCTTAATTACTGACCTTTACAACCTCCATAATTCTTAGTCTTTTTTTTTAGCCTAGAGATTGGTAATGTAATTATAATGGCAAAACTATTTTTGTTTAAATCTTTGCAAGTACTTATTGGATGGTCTTGCCTTTTATTTATAGAATGTGGAAATGCTTATCACCTGATTGTTCTGATTTAATTCTGAACCTCCAAACAGAAAATATACAGCTACATTAGTATTTGAAATCAATATTGCTTTTATATTTTGACCAAAAACTTTGTTTTTTGATTTAGATTTATTTTTTATTTTTAATCAGTGCATTATAATTTTGCAAAATAATGGAATTGATTGTTACATATGCATACATGCTCACAATAAAACTATATAATTTGATTGATTTCATTTTCTAGTACACTCTTCTTTTCTTCTGCTTCTCCCAACACCTTTGACCAAAACCTTTGAATCAATACATTTGTATAGACAGAATCCTAATTTACTATCATTTTAGTTACCTTAATTCTGGTGCTTAATAAATATTTATAGTTTCCAAGAAAAATTTTAAACATTCTTTTCATTATGATGGTTTTAATGTGTGAATACCTATACATCATTTCTCCAGAGTATTTTTAGTACTTAAATAATTTTTTGATTCTACAATAATTTTAAATTTACAGAAAGATTGCAAAGATAGTATACAGTTCCTTATACCAGGAACCCATTGGAAATTATTATTAACATCTTACATTATCATAAAACTGTCATTACAAATGAATGAATACTGGCGCATTTTTAATTTTCTCAGCTCCGTACTTGTTTTAGTTTTCATCTGTCATGTTCACAGCCCAATCATGCCAGGACAGTGAAGTAGGTTGCAGGAAAACCAAAGAGAGGCCCAGAGACAGCATGGGAGACATATGACTTATTGGGGAAAGCACAAGAAATCAGTGACTGCTCCAAGAAGAGTTTAGTGGTGACAGGCTGGCAGATAGCACCCTATCCTCATCCCGCTTGCCAAGCAGTACCTCCTCTCCCTCGAGGTATTTTGTCTAGTGGTGGCCAGCTGGATGAACAATGTGTATCCTTTCCACAGTACCCTCAGTTCTACACTGGTCCCCACTCAGAGTAGGGTTTTATATGTTAGGCTGCAGAAGTGGTGACATTATCAGCATTAGCTTGCTTGCATGACTGGCATCCCAAAGAGCAACTGTCCTGGTGAACAAGCAAAAAGTAGCTTCTTACAGATAACACTAAGTTGCCCTATTCCCCAGTGTGTATCAAAGAAAGCAAGTGTCCTTCAAGATAATACGTGTCTGGACTTTTCTGGTGCAAGCATATTGTTCCCTTAACTTGGCTAGGTTGGGGAACAGAGAGGGGGCATTCGAAAACATGGTATTTTACTGCCCCTTTTTCTATAGGGATGATACATCATCATTATTGTTTTTCCCCTAATATCCTTTTTCTTTTCCAGTTTTCCACTTTAACTCATACATTACATTTAGTCATCTCATCTCCTCAGGCTCCTCTGAATATTTATGGTTTTTCAGACTTTCATCGTTTTTTATAACTTTGAGTTTTGAGAGACATTGGTCTGGTATTTTGTAGAATAACTTTATCTGTGTTTGTCTAATGTTTTTTCATGGTTAGACAAGTTATGGTTTGGGAGGAAGACCACGGCACATATCATCAAGGCTACAGAGTGTCAACACGACTTCCTACTACTGAGAATTACTGTGATCACAAGTCTGAGGTGGCCAGGTTTCTCCATTGTGTAGTCATCTCAGTCTCCTTTCCCTGTTCTGTACTATCCTCTTTGGCTGCAGGTCACTAAGTATAGCCCATGATTCAGGGGAAGGGAGTTATGTTCCATTCCTTTGAGGGAAAAGTTTCTACACAAATTATTTGGAATTTTACCTAGGAGATTTTTTTGGTTTTGACCATTTATTTACTAAATCATTATACTGATATGGGTTTAAGTACATATATTTTCCATTTTGGATTGTAATCCAATACTATGATATTTATTTCTTCTACACATATTTTTACAACTTTGGCCATCAGGAGTTTTCTCAATTGGCTCCTGTGTGCCCTTAACAAATGTCTTCATTTGTGTATTGAATACTTTCTTATATTCTGGCACAGCGTGGTGCTCCAGGCCCAGCTTGCACGGTCTCTGCTTCAGGCCTAAAATCAGTCATTTCTTCAAGGAGCCCTTGTTTTGTTTTGTTTTATATATATATATATATATATATATATATATATATATATATATATATATTAGTTGTCAATGGACCTTTATTTATTTTTTATTTATATATGGTGCTGAGACTCAAACCCAGTGCCTCATACATGCTAAGCAAGTGCTTTACCACTGTGCTACGACCCCAACCCCCTTAATGTAGTTTTATGTTTGATGTGCATATGATACATCCAATAAAGACATAATATATGTAAACACACTATTTCTATTTTTAAAGTCATCATTTTCTATTTTAGCATGCACAATAGGTGTAATAATCTGTGACATTATCAGTGAAATTTGTGGCAGAAGGAAGGAAAACAGAGAGACCTCCCCATCTGAGTTTTAACTTTTTAATTCTGGTTGTACATTACAATCACCAGAGAGATTTAAACGTATACACGTTTCAAGGCTCTTTCCCAGACCATTTAAATAAGAAATACCTGAATGTGGAGCCCGAGTATGAGAATTTCTGAAAAAATGTTATGAGTGATTCTAATTTGTTTCCAGGCTGGAAATCATTATATTAAGTTTTAATTCTATTAAATTCATGATAGCAAATTTCAACTCAATGCTATTTTGTTAAGAAAGAGACTGCATGGAAATTTTTATTATTCAGAAAGACTCTCAAAAATGAAAAATGAAAAACTTTAATATGAATATTCATCCCCAAACATTGTATTGTTCTCAGTCTTATAGGCTCTGAAATATAGATATGTTAATGTGTCAAACAGTGAAACTTTGAGTAGTTACAGTTCACATATATTTTCTGGGAAAGCAACAACATTCAACACTACTTGGAAAGTTATTAATCATTTATTGAATATAGCATTTGTAACTGATGAGTTTATATTTAAACAAAGAATGAAATATACAGTACTAATCTGATCAGTTAATTCAGTGTTTCATCACCCAAGAGTTGGAAAATTAAATCTTGTTTAGTGATGAATTTCAAAATTTATTTTGCACTGTGCAAGATATTGAGGTAATAGGAAATGCAAACCTCCCTTCTCTGATAAAATTTAGTCAGTAATAGATTCTAGTGAGAATTTTTCATAGTTTGAGGTAAACCACTTTTCGTGGTTGAAGCAGCTCCATCTCTCAGAGGTGTGCACCTTCTGGGACACCCCCCCCCCCGCCAATTGTGGGGAGTGCTCTTTTAGCAAAACAATACAACATTGAATTTTTAATTAATTAATGTATCAGGAAGGGTCCTGTACTAGGGAGTGGTCTTGCTACACCCATAAGAAGGAGAGGAGAATATGAGGAGGGAGCCCACAGCATTTGTACCTGGGCAGAGTGGTACTCTCAAATTCTGGTCATAACCCATCAGTGAGAACAAGTCCTACAGTTGCATCTAATTACAGGGGAGGCTGGGACATGTTGTCTCCTGCAGAAAGGTCCTGTGGTGTGGCAGGAAGGGCATATAGATTGGACAGTGACTAGCGATCTCCCTTTCAGAAGGAAAGGCTGAGGGCTTAGGATTCTAGAAGTGTTAGAGGTCTCTGTGGAAGGCTCTCTTCAAAGAGGCCATCTGTTCACAAGATCAAAGCTGAAAGTCCCAGGAGAGGAATTCCAGTGAGTGAGAGGAGGTTATATGGAAACATGTTTGGTGTGCTGGGAGAGAAAAACAAACTATACTGGCCAAGGAGCCTCCAGAAAGCCTATAGGGTGTGAGAGACTGTGAGGACAGAGCAACTGCAAGGATCATCCCACCATGGCTGAGACCTGTGAGGGGAAAGGGAATCCCCAGAGGGAAACTGGGGTGATGTTAGGAAAGAAGAGGGTGTCCAGGTGTCCAGACTGCCTTGCATGCTGCCTTTAAGTGAGACAGAGAACAATTATGAAAGAATAAATAATTATGCAACACACAAGTACCGTGTGATATATTCTTTAGTAGAAGACGCAGAAGAAGGACTGAAGGATTTCTGGGATGCTTAAGAGAGAGGGGGAGAGGAGATAAATTTTAATCTTACGAAATCATCTTAAAGATTCAGTAGCATTTTTTTTTTTCAATTGGACAAGGATGGGAAGTTCACTAAGGTAAGTGATCATAGGTGAGGACAGTTTTTCATAGGGGTGGATCCATGGGCCCTCTTTTGGGAAAATAATACAAATGTATGATTCCAGAATTAGTCTGCAAAAATGAGTATTTTTAAAATGAGGAAACATTATAACAAATTACTGGAGTCTTTGACATTTAGGCATTTTTTTAGAAATGCTTTCATAGAACTATTTCCTAATTGCAGCCTGACTTCCTGCCGCTTCCTACAGCATCCAGAAAAACTCAGCAACTTTCAGCAGGCACAATGAGATGCTTATGTTTCACAAAATTCAGGGGCATGAAACATGAGTTTCAGGAACTCCAAGTAACGTGACTTTTTCGGTATCCAAGTTAGTTTGGATCGCAGTTGGTGCAGAGAATAGACATCTAGGCAAAAGTGCCTGTGTGTGTGTGTGTGTGTGTGTGTGTGTGTGTGTGTGTGTTCGCGCATGTGCACTGAGGATCAAACCCAGAGCCTCCTGCATCCTAAGCAAGCTACAACCCCAGTCAGGCAGAGAAGAATTGTATTTGCCATCTTACAAAATTTAGACTGTCTTGTGGGCAATGGAGGCTCGGAAGGATGCCATGTGAAAATGCTACATGACTAAATTTACATTTTAGAAAGATGTCTTTGGGATATATAGGGCTGGGTAGAAGCCAGAGGTATAGCTTTAATAAATACTTATGGGGAACCACTTAACCCAGCCTAAAAATAAATATTGAATATTGGGAGAAGAACAATTGAATTAAAGAAATAGCCACAAAGTAGAATGAATAAGAACTTAGATAAAGAGGTAAATGTTCAGTAACTGACTGAATAAATCAAAACAGATATAAATATAAATGAAAATTAAATGTCAACATATATTAGTATTAGTACTTATTTTGTATGAATATAAATTAATATTTATTTTATACTTTACAAATTCAAGATTCTTCTTTTGTATTTATCCGTATATAGGGTAGAAGAGAAGAAGAAACATAAAATTAGGCTAAGGAAGGTGAACACAGTTATAGAAAGGTGAGATTGTAATCTTTCTGACTGAAAGCAAGCAACTATCTCATTAGATAATGTGTCCTTTGATATGGAAAAATTATTTTCAAAAATGGAGAGTGATAAATATTACATAAATATAATTATTATTCAATTTGATACATAAAATTATATCTATGCTGTATCTTAACAAGCATGACAGCAGTTATTACAGCTTAGCAAGAGAAAATAAAAATTGGTTTTAGCAATTAACCTTATCCACATGTAAATGAGATTAATTAGTAGTTTCTCCTTCCTAATCTTTTGGGGAAAGCAGATAATTGTAATTATACTGTTTATGCAAATTGTAACCAAATATGCAAAAGGACACAATAGTTGGCAAATTAAAAGTTCAAATACGAAAATTATTCTAAAATTTACCTTTAGAATACTAAGATAACCAATTAGACCATGTAGATGACATGTTATCAACAAATATGAACATTTTTTTCAAGGGAACTAGCTTTTTATTTAACTTTGCAAATGCAGTGGCTCCGCAATTTAAGTTTGTGAAAGGATTTAACATGTGTTTCAAATGTCTCTTATAATTGTGATAAAATGAATTTGAAATTATTTTAAAATAAATGCATTGTAAAGGTAATATATTTACCTCACAAAAACAGATTTTATCTAAATGACCCTTATGAGGGCAAAAGGACAAGTTAAATCCCCACTAACTAGAGAAGGAAGTGGAAACAAATTCTAAAATGTGAATTTTGGTACAGTGGTTCCCCTTTATCCATAGTTTTGCTTTTCACAGTTTCAGTTTTCTACCTGTGGTCAATGTGATCCAGAAATATAAACAGACAATTCAAGAAAAAATTCATACATTTAAAGTAACTTTCATTATAGTGTATTATTGCTCTATTTTATTATTAGTTATTGTTCACTTCTTACTAATTTATAAATTAAACATCACAGGATATCATATATACAGGCAAGAATATAGTATATATGGAGTTTGGTAATATCCACAGATTCAGTGATCAGGTGATCTTGGAACTTATCCCCCATGGATAAAAAGGGACTACTGTATTCTGATTTCTGGATCATTATTCCTTCCAACACGTTCATGACCTATAGATGTGAAAAAATCATCTCTCTTGAAAGGAGTTTGAGGTTCTATGCTGACTTTCTCTTACTGATCTTTCCCCCTGTTCTACCTTCTTTTATTGTGGGAGAAACAATGTAATTTATTTGCAGAAAACCAAAGTGCAGTTCTTTTTGACAGTCTTAGAATACATCAGAGTAAACTTCCTGCTGATTCTTTTTTTTTTTTTTTTGTACTGAGGATTGGACTCAGGTGTACTCGACCACTGAGCCACATCCTCAGCCCTATTTTGTGTTTTATTTAGAGACAGTGTCACTGAATTGCTTAGCGCCTCACCATTGCGATTCTCCTGTCTCAACCTCCCAAAGTGCTGAGATTACAGGCATGCACTACTGCACCCGGCTCCTGTTGATTCTGTAAGTGAAGTAATTAGGATATGTATTCATGGATTTATTTAAGGAACAAACTTCTATTTATTATTTTCTATGTGACAAGACCCACCATAGACTATTGGGAAAGGGGTAGTACAATATGGTTCCCTCTCTCAAGGAGGAAGCACATGTGCAAAGAATTGACTTCATATGAAAAAATTGTGTCATAGTGATAAACACAACAGAATTCACAGAGGCAATTACCTTTTGGGAAAAGATGTGACAGAGAATGCCTAATTGAAGAAAAAAAGTAGGAGAAAGTATGCCAGATAGGTTGAAGAACATGAGCAAGATCATATGGAAGTGTGGTGTGTCTAGGAGCAGGGTTATATGTGGGATGAAGATTGATGGGAAGGTATACACAATGGAACATTACTCAGCAATAAAAGAGAATAAAATTATGGGATTTGCAGATAAATGGATGGAATTGGAGAACATCATGCTAAGTGAAGTAAGCCAATCCCAAAAAACCAAATGTTCTCTCTGATTAGTGGATGCTGATACATAAGGGGGTTAGGGGTGGGGAGCATGGGAGAAATGGAGGAACTTTGGATGGGACAGGGAGAAGGTGGGGGAGGGGAGGGGAAAAGAGAGTAGCAAAAATGGTGGAATGAGATGGCCATCACTACACTAGGTACATATATGAAGACACAAATGGTGTGACTCTATCTTGTTTGCAACCAGAGATGGCAAATTGAGCCCTATATATGTACTATGACTTGAAATGCATTTTAAAAAATTTTAAAAAAGAAGATTGATGGGAAGGTAAAACCATTGGTATTCACCAGTGTTCTCCAGCCACTTCCTTCTATCCCCATGGTGGTTTACATCACAGTCATGATAACTAATGTAATGTCTTCCCTGTGGGTCTCTATGAAGACATATTGACCTTCCCCATCCTTGCTCCGTATTGCTGCCAAAGCAATTTCTACACAAAATGCAGCAGATTATGTCATTTTACTATTTTAATCTCTATAAAGATTTGTTATTGTCCTTAGGATGAAAACCAAGATGACTACCCAGTATTTCTTAATACACACAAACATCTGCATAAGGGCTCCTTTTGTAACCCCTTACTCCTGATACCCTGCATAAGTTAGTCAGGTTAAATGGAGTGAAGGCTGCCCTGGGTGACTTACTTTACTTATTCTTGTATTTATTTAAGGTACAATTAAAATGGCCTCAAGGAGAGAGACCCTTCTGGGGACATCACCATCAATACAGTCATTTCTGACTTGGAATAGCCTTAGATACTACAGCTTTGGCATGGATAATGCTTCATGTGGATGTTGAGGTTATATTAAAAAGTGATCTTTTGGGCTGGAGTTATAGCTCAGTGGTAGAGCACTTGCCCAGCATGTGTGGGGCACTGGGTTCGATTCTCAGTACTACATCTAAATATATAGATAAAATAAAGGTCCACTGACAATTAAAAAAGTATTTTAAAAAAAGGATCTTTTACTGAAAAACAATAATGACAAACATCCTTAGTCTGAGAATACAGTCCTTTCCTCACTCCATTACCAATCTTTCTGGGACTTTACTGTAGAAAACACCTTATGTAAGTGCTTATTTAGATGGCCAGTCCCCAGAAGGATTCAGGACTTCTGCTGTGAAGAGTTGAGTGTCTCTTATAGTTGAACGTGGGTTGATCAGGAAGGAGAACTGTGAGGAACATCTCTGTAAGGGGTCATATGCAGGAACGACATACAATGGTGGAAGACTAGGCTTACTAAGATGTAGTAGAGGAAACTATGATAGTGGTCAGTGATTATGGTCAATAGATTGTAGCATACAGAGCTATAGTAACATGTAAGAATGATTATGGGTATTATACAAGTATTTGGGATTATCAGAATATGTATAGGATTATCAGATGACGTATGAGCAATATATGACTGACTAGTGGCAAATTTCACTTGAAGTAGTGTGCCTAGGGCAAAGATCTTTTGGGTCTTCACCCAAGATGACCAGAACACCAAGAATCTGTGTTTCCATGCGCTACCCCTGTGATTACAACTTGATTGAAGCATTGGTTGCAGAGGTTAGGACAACATCTCAAACATCAGTTGACTTTGAAGGGATTCTACAAAATGCTTAAAAGCCTCAGCGCAGAAGGAGTACTTGGCAGAGCTAAGGACTGAAAAGCTTCAAGACAACCTTTTTCACAGATATGCTACATTTCTTTGGAGGACCCATGAGGATTCTAAGACAAGAAGGGAACTAAAGATGACTTCTGAGGCCCCTATTTCAGACACTAAATTTTGAAAATGACTGACTTTGTTCCTGGAGAGGGAACAGCACAGAGTATGTGGAAATGGGATGAGAGTGAACTTCTGCTGCTCTCGGTGTCAACAGGCCACCCAAGACACAGGCCAGTTGTTTGGGTCAGGTGAGTGAATGTGTGAAAGGCTATTCCCTCTGTATGGAAAAGATAAATGACCAGACCTGAGTGCTGAGGTAAAGGTGTCTGATTTTAGCTACACATTTTATGAATTGTGCTTCACTGTTGTGTGTTGGAAGCAGAGGAATGCCAATGGCTGATGTGCACTCTCCCAGGCTCTGACCGTGAGAGGCAATTTCTTTACTCAGAGGGGATGAACGTGCTTTGCAGTGCAGCAAAACTAGCCTTCAGATTTTATTTCTAGTTACTAATCCCCATGGCTTTAAGTCACAGCAAGATGTCTCTGAGTTTTATTCTATCTGAAGAGAAGATTTCTGATATGGGATGTCACTCTAAAATATCAAATTCTATCAGAATCAACTGTCATACCCACGATTCTGGTGTTCTTTCCCTCATTTGAATTTGTGGCAGAAGTACTGAATTCCTCTGAGATCCCTACCCACCCCCAGGAACCCATAGACAATAAAACAAAAGGATGTTCCACTACTGAGCATTGTGGGCTCTTCTTCTTCCATCTTTGCATGTTGATAGACTTACATGTTGATAGGAGTCTTATTTTTGGCCCAATGACCAGATTCAGATTCTGCCTGTTTCTCTGAATTTGTTGCCTATAACCCAATCTCTGGTACCAGTTTCCACTTAATATTTTTTTGGATAAAAGCACTACAAACTGAATCTACTAAGATTCTCATAAAAGTGACCAGGTGACAGCTGCTCAAATTTGAACAAAGTGATGAAGTGCCACGAAGTATGTCTTAGGATGTTACAGGAGGATTGTAGTTCTGGGGATCTCAGTACAAGTATTTGTAACCTTTTCTCTTATAGGGCCTACTGTCAGATTCTATGAGATGACATTCAAATTAAATTTCCCAGGAGAAAGAAGGGATTAAACTCACTGGGTCACCTGGTTTACCTTTGAGGTCAACAGCTGGGTCTGTTATCAGAAGAATGGGGATATGGGTGGGTAAGGAATGCTAGGCTGAAAATCTGTGGCCACTTTATCATGTTTCTCTGCATACCTAAAATTCATTCTGCTGTACTTAAATTATTTTTTAGGGTTTAATGTTGAAAATCTCCAAATCCATATGTTGGAATCAATCACCCAATGTAATAGTATTAAGAGGTGAGGCCTTTTAAGAAGTAATTAAATCGTGAGTGCTCCACCCTCATGAATGAGGTTAGCACCATTGTAAAGAAGTTAAAGAGAGCTGCCTGGATCCATCTGGCATATGGGAATGTACTGAGGACATACAGAAGGCACCATCTTTGAGGAACAGGCCATTAACAAACACCAAATCTGCTGGTGCCTTGATCTTGAACATCTCAAGCTCTAGAACTGTAAGAAATAAAGCTCTGTTGTTTATAAAGCACCCCAGTCTAAGCTATTTTATTACAGCAGCTTGGAGTAAGACAATTAGTCTTTCAATAATAGTGATGGATGTCTCTGAGCTGTAAAATTTTGTGGGCCACATTCCTTGATAATTGGAGTATACATTTGCATGAGATAAAGAATAAGACCATATACGTAATCCGTTATTGAAACATAGTTACTGGCTCATATGTAAGTATAAAATTTATGATTTGCCTCACTCTGGCTGCTGCCAATTACGATGATGGTAACAGTTTCAGCTCCTAAGTGTGAAGTTTTGCTCAAGTGATAATCTTTCTGAGCTGGTTTCTGCCTTTGTAACATGGAGGTAACTATTATATGCCTCAAAGTAAATGAATAAATACCTGTTAGTAAGATGGTGTTCAATGATGGGTAGCTGCCATTTATTCATAGATTTCTCAACATAATATTTTTGACACCATTTAAAAAATCTTGCCACTGTATTTCTGAACTCTGCATATCAAAACTGCCTTTGTTCAATAATATTTCCCATTGGAAAATCATATCTTTTGAAGTTACATCAGAGAAGGTACTTTGTTATGTACGCACAGTGTGAATAATTCTTGGATAATTGCTGCACATGTATTTAAAGTAGAGAAGTATTTGCAAAATTACATTTCTACATAGTACAAGGCATCAGCTCTATAACATTCATTAAGTAAAGATGATGATAGAAATATTTATTACTGAGGACATTTTAATGGCATGCTTTTATGATGCTTTATCTTTAAAGAGCTTGAGTTATCAATCTATTTGCCCTAAGGCATGCATATTATGTAAAGAATTATAGTATGTTTATATATTTGTTTATACTTGTCACCATAGTATTTCTAAGTTAACTGTCAGCATCCAGGCTATAGTTTCTTTCTATGTGCCACAAGTCAAAGATGTTTTGTGTAATTTAACACATACTACTCTAGTTGAACATCATTGTATTAGTTATCTGCTGCTACATAACAAATCACCTCCACACTTAGTGGCTACATGAGTTTGCAAGAGCTGCCATAACAGAATACTACAGACTGGGTTGTTAAACAATGGAAATTTGTGTTTAAACAGCTCTGTGGCTTGGAAATCCAAGATTAAGTTTTCAGTAGTTTTGGCTTTTCCTGAGGCTTCTTTCTTTTGGCTTGCAAATGTCTGCTTTTTACTGTGTTTTCACATGGTTTATTCTCTGTGGGCCCCTCTGGTATCTCTGTTTCTTTCCAGTCAGACAGGATTAGGACCTACCTTACCAACCTCATTTTAACTTAATCATCTCCCTGAAGGCCCTATCTCCAGATATACTCACATGCTGAGATCCTGGAGGTTAGAACATCAACAGTGAATTTTTGGGAGACAATTCAACCCATCAGTGGCTAAAAGTAGCAGCATCTATTTCTCAATGTTGTTGTGTGTTGGAAATTTGATCCACTATGTCTGGGGCTTGGCTAGAAGTTTTGAAGGCTGGAGATAGAGCCACCTGAAGGTGTTTATTTCTGGTGTAGCTGGTGATGTTGGCTGTCATGATTCTTTCACTGGAGCTGTTTCTAGGACTTCTTCATGTGACCTGTGCCTCCTCAAAGCATGGCCACTAGGTTTCAGTGAGAGAAAAACAGAGACAAACCCAGGCAGAAGCAATATTGCCTGTAATAGTCAAGCCTGGGAAGGTAGGTGGCATCACTTCTACAGCATATTGTTAGTCAAGACAGTGAAAAATGTCTGCCTAGATTTAAGGGGAAAGAACATAGACTTTGTTTTCAGTGGGAAGAATGTCAGTCATGTTATAAGAAAGACATGTGAGATGGGAAATTGTGTGTGTGTGTGTGTGTGTGTGTGTGTGTGTATAAAACAAAGATACATAGTTAATGTATATAATGCATTTTACATATATGGTATATATTATTTGTGTAGTGTAGTGTTGTGTGTGTGTGTGTGTGTGTGTGTGTGTGTGTAGCCATCTTTGGAAAATATAATCTACCCCAGTCACATGGAGCTATTCATTTAAAAGTACATAGTATTCACATAACTCCTGTAGTTGATGTCTTCTCTGCATGATGTTTTGCCTGTTCCTCCGTCCACATCATGGAGAAAGACAAGTACTGCCTGATCTCACTTATATTTGGAAGATAAAAATGTTGATCTCATAGAAATAGAGTAAAAGGTTGGTTACCAGAGGATGATTAGTAGGGGAAATGGAGAAATGTTGGTCAAAGGGCACAAACTTGCAGTTATAAGATAAATGAGTTCTGAAGAGCTAATGTACAACACATGACTCTAGTCTTTAATAATGTATACTTTAAGTTTGCTAAAAGAATACATATTAAGTATCTTTACCCACTACACACAAAGACAACTATGTGAAATGGTGCATATTTTAATTAACTTGATTGTGATCATTTTACACTGTGTATATATCCAAACAAGTTGTATATCTCAAATATATCTGCTTTTTATTTGTCAATTATACCATAATAGGAGAAAAAAAAAAGAACAAGGCCAGGTGTAGTGGTGTATAACTGTACTCTCAGCAACTCAAGGCTGTGAGGCAGGAGGATAGCAAAAGCCAGCCTCAGCAACTCAGAGGTGAGGCCCTAAGCAACTCAGCGAGACCCTGTTTCAAAATAAAAAATAAAAGGGCCAGACAAGGTGGTGCACGCCTATAGTCCCACTGGCTACGGAAACTGAAACAGGAGGATCACAAGTTCAAAGCCAGCCTCAGCAACAGTGAGGTGCTAAGCAACTCAGCGAGACTCTGTCTCGAAATAAAATACAAAATAGGGCTGGGGATGTGGCTCAGTGATCAAGTGCCCAGAGTTCAATTCCCAGTACTAAACAGTAATAATAATAATGAAATAAAAAGGCTGGGGTTGTGGTTAAGCACCCTTTGGTCAATCTCTTGTAGAAAACAAAACAATAGAATTATCAACAAAACCCGAGGCTTAAATAAAGAAAAAAACGCATGAAGTACAAATTTGGGCACAGAGACATACCTTATTTTGTGAAGATTAGAATCACGCAGGCACAAGCCCAGAAACTATAAAAATCTAGAGAGCAGCCAGGTGAAGACCCTGCCCTGGAGCCTTCAAAGAAACATGCCCGAAAAGCACCTTCATCTCAGTCTTCAATCCTCTAGAACAAGAGATTTTTTTTTTTTTTTAAGTAAGAAGGTATCGGGTGGTACATTGTTCTAGTAATCCTAGGAAAACAATACAGATGTGACACCTGGGACACTCTGGCAGTCCTGTTTCTCCTAGGTGGAAAAAGAGGTTTTCAAAGGCAAAGAAGCCGCCGGTGTTTATAGAATTAAGCATCTGCAAATGCTAGAGGAAAAGTTCTGAGAGAGTCAAGAGCCAGTTCCCAGGGCTGTGTATCTTTTTACCCTCTAGGTAGCATAGTCCACTACCTCCACAAAAAGCATCCTTCATCTCAACTATTAAAGTAAGTTCAAGTTAGATTTCTGCCAATTTGCAAGTGAAACAGCCTGAGCAGTGTTCTTTGGCATTTTCAATTATTTTGATGCATTTTAACATCATTCTGAAATAGTTTTTCATCTTCAGGTGGGAAAGAAGACTACATTTTCATGAATGAAAAAAGTGTTCCTCAAGTGTTACCAGAACCCCACAGGAATCCTGCTCCTGCTCTGCGGAGTCTCACAAAAGAATCTTGCTATCACCCTTGACCAGGGCATTCCAAGTCATTGGAGGGACCAAAATGGAAACAGACACCACTCCATCACTTTGTTCCTCTCCTCCACTGGCCCCTCTCATTTCTCCCTTTTAAAATAAATTTTCTCATGTGTATCAATTGAGATAAACAGACAACTGTGTTTGTGTGTGTAAGACAACACCTTAATACTAGTTTCTAGGCTAAGCGCCTAATATATCATTATAAAAATCAGAATGTGGTCTTTATTCTTAAAAACTCTGGCAAGCTGAAAAACAAAATGTGTATATAATACAGCTAGTGACTACTAAAATATGAATACATAATTATATATGAGTATGGAACAGATTATTTTATCTTTAGAAGTTATCAGTACAATTACTTTTCATTATTAGAGGCTTATGTAGTAAAAAATAGAAAATAATTATTTTAAATTGTAAAAGAATTTTGATTATGATGAGAAATGCATCAGGCATACAGACTAATAGAGTGACATCCTCCACGTGGAGATATTTAGAAAGCTATATTTTATAAAAATTCACTCTACTTAATTCTCTCATTCACTCATATATATTTTGCTAGGTAGTTTGAATTTTCCAGTTGGATTGACAATATAACCATACGTCACATTTGCTCTGTTATCACTGAGTTTTATTGAACACTTATTACCTGTCAGACAGGGTGGTCGGTCTGAACATGAAATGGTGAGCAGCACAAATAAATATTCCTTTCCTCATGGAGCTTAGATCTAGTGGGAAGAGATACAATATAAAGAAACAAAATGTTGATAAGGGACAGAAGGATAGAAGAAAGGCAGAAAGATACATTTTCTATAAGTAATAATATTTTTCTTATGCTCTTATTTCTTCTCTCATCAAATGTAATTGGCTAAATGTCCTAAATCATGTCTAATAATGCTTGTAATAACGAGAATACTTGACTTTTTTGACTTTAATGAAGCACAATGTTACCTATTGGTTTGAATATATACTCTTATTTTAGAATGGGATACTTTTATATTTCTACCTATTCTTTAATAAGATTATTTCTTTTTTTTATAGTAATGTGTGAGTATTCAGGTACCATTATACTTTGAGTGCTAAGAAAAGCATGCACTTATGGCTTGCTTTCAGGATAAGCCAATAGTCTTTGTTGTCTACGCCATGATAGCAATTTACTGATATGTCCTTAAGAACTCCAGCAATTGCAAGTCACTGGAGGGATTATAAATTGTAATTTTCTATTTGATTTTGTTAAAAAATTACCCACTAGAATGTTAAATAGAAGGAGTGTAAGTATAGAGAAATATATAAACAATTCTATATATATATCCTACATTGAGGAAAATGAAGTTGACCTAAAATCAAAAGGATATCAATCACTTTGACAAATCCATATCACCTCTCTACTGCTTCCCAAACTCTCTTCTAGGTGTGTGTGCTGCATCAGTCAACAGAGCAGACAGAAATCTCTGTCCTAATATTACTGTGCTGGGTAAGTTGAGACAAATGGCAAAGCTTAAACTTGATAAAATTGGAACACTACTCACTAATAAGGTATAATAATCTGTTTTAAATATGCAACAACATATTAATTTTCTTGTTTTTAGAGCCCCCCAAATGGGTTACCGGATGCTTCACAGATGATCTTCTAGACTGAACAAGAGCAGATTTTCTGATTGTATTCTCAATATTCTTAGGAAATAAATTAGAGTTCTATTTAAAAAATCTCTACTAATTAGATGTTGGAAATGTTTCATTGGGGAACCTGAATCTCCTAGGTAATTTTGTGAATTCCAGAATTCAATTGACTCTTAAGGAAACACCAGGAAAACTCCTACCTTCATTGGCACTCTCTACATTGAAGCTCAAGACTGAAGCTCATGTTCATTACTGGGTTAAGATGCTTAATTTTTTATGCCAATTAATTTTTCAAGCAAATATTTCCTTAGCTTTAGTAAAAGATGATGTATTTATCCAACATGTTACTGAAGTTATTCTTTTCTTCAGCTTAAAAAGCGTGTTTCCATATTTCCTCTTTGAAAAAAAATAAACTAGTTGTTCAGGAATAAATGCTTTGCAGATGAGTAATACCACATTATTACAAGGATGTACCTTCAACCTTGAATTTTAACTGTCATGTCAACCCTAGAATATGTTTTCCTTATGGAACTTTGTGTATGTTATTAGGTTTTACCCTATTTCTATCTCTCTCTTCTATGCCCTTGCAAGTATTATGGTGTCAAATAGCTGCTTTATTAAATTTTACACTGTAGATGGAGAGTTGAAATTTTCTAATAATACTGTTGTTGGCATATGATGATTTTTTTTTTTTGGTTAGGGGTTAAAAATTCAGTTTCTTTTTATCTAGAATGGAAGATTATAGCTGGTGCTACATATTTGGAATGTTATCTTTTTATTCTGTGAAAATGAATTCCTGAACTTTGCTTAAGGTGTTGTGTACATTACTTCTGCATACATTATAGTACCTTTGATAGTCCATTTACATATTATTAACTGTCGGATGAGATTTCTTGGAAAGTAGCGATTCTCTGTTACATTAGATTTTAACATTTGTCAGGGAACACTATGTCCTTGCAATTTCTCTCAAAGAATTGCTTCTTCCTTGGAAAGGCATTTTTGAAGATAGGGAGGGTCTTGAGTGGGTGGGTGAGAAAATGAGAAAACATGGATAAAGTCTTGAATTATAATTTTTTTATATAATTATATTTCGGTGGTTATTTTCCTTGAGTCTCCAATAAGCAATATTCCCTTTTCAGTATGACAGACCCTCTGAGGATGGTTTCTCCAATATGTGTACCACAGTTTAAGACAGTAATTATTTCTTTTCTAGTTGTAGTATCATGTGCTTAACAGATTTGCCTTACAAACTTTTCAAACTTTGAAGAGTAGGTAGATGCTTGTTTGATACATGACTCGCCTTTTGTGTTACCACTGGAGGGACAGCCCTTCTCCCATCCACAGTGATTCAAAGAAGTCACCACTTTAGTAAATATCCTAGATGTGAAGATATCTCTGAGATCAAAGATTTCAGTCCAATGAAGCTACCATTTTGAACAAACAATATAACATAATTAGGGTTAGTTGGTAGGGGCAATTTTCTATCATGACTTTTGGGAAGTAGAGCCCTAGAATCTGCTGCAAGAGTAGTTAGTGTAAAATATGCACAGAGAGGGACTGGGATTGTGGCTCAGCGGTACAGCGCTTGCCTCATGCGTGAGGCCCTGGGTTCGATCCTCAGCACCACATACAAAGCAATAAAATAAAGACATTGTGTCCATCTACAACTAAGAAAAAAAAATTTAAAAAAAAATATGCACAGAGAACAAAGAGTTAGGGTCCAGGAGTCAGATTCAGTTAGTTTTGAGTCCCCACTATATCCTTTGTGTTTCTGAGCTTATTATTGCCCTTTTAGCAAAGTCCATAGTTTGTATAAGCTGATTTTGTCAGTGTTTCTGCCATTTTATATGAGTCCACAACATGCCACTCTTCTTATTTTGATTAAGAAATCTCCAGTTAGTCACATTATTATTCAGTTAGAATACCTTTTAAGTATCATTCAAAAAGGTATATTCTTTATTATCTTTAGAATGCAGTTCCTAAAGTAGGAATATCATTCTTTATATGATATAATGATTTTAAATTTTATAGTTATGTGGGTAATTCAAAATATGATCACATTCACCCCTTCCACCAAGTACTTCTTTGGGCATCCAAAATAAATTAATAAACAAAGAGGGAACTGAAAAAAAGATTATAATATGAAAAACCTAGTTTAGAACAAGCATGATAATATTATTTTGAAGGTAAAACCTCAAGTCAATCTATTTAAAATGAAATAAGAAGGAAATGTGGAAGTGTTTACTCTTTAATATAAACTTGTTTTCCAACACAATTGAGATAGTTCTGTGTTATAAGAAATATGACTAAAGATGGGAATTGGTTTTTACTTTAGACAAACTTATTTCAAACATTTGAACAATCTTTCTCTTCTCATCAGAAGTGGTCTTTCTTGACACTGTCAAACCATGGAGCTGTGCAGTTCTTGTCTGATTATGTTCAGAATTTACAGATAACACAGTAACTAGGGGTACTTAACTAGATAATGCACCCATCTCTGTTTCTCAAGCGGATAGGGATATGCAATTGCTGGTTCTGGGTCTAATTACTTTAGAGTTTTCATAATGGGCAAGATTGCAACATGAACTCAGTAAATTCCTATGCTTCCCTTGAGAGATCTTTGACAAAGCCACAGTAAGAGAGATTGACTCATTTTGCACTGTGTAGACTTGTGGTAGGCTATGAAAGCTAATATGCAGTCAGTATGTCAGGCAGGTCTGAATCATGACTTTTTTTTGCTAATTTAAAAAATTTTTAAAAGATCATCTGTGTCCTTTGCAACCTCCTCACTTACTTCCCCTAGATCTTTCTAGTTATTGACAATGTGGTGCCATGTAAAGAACCCTTAACCAGCCTCAGACGACCCATGTTTCAGACTTGGCTCTGTGCTTCTACCTACATGACTTTAAATGAGCCACTGAGTCTATTTCCTCATTTAAAAACTGAAGATAAAAATCTTCAACTTGTTGAGTTGTTATAAGGACTAAATAAAAGGTAGCTGCTGTGCAAGCCTCTGAAAAATTGAGGGTTGATTTCTGAGAATGTTTTTATTTTTCTCAACAAGTAATGAAAAATAAACCAACTGTGTTTAAGAGCATGAAATCTAGATAAACTGAGATTAGTTCCTGCTTCTGTCTCTTACTAGCAGTCTGATGTTTGGTAAAACATTCCACCTGTCTATGGCTTACTTTACTCATCTAAAAAATGGATCAAATAATAGCCCTGCCTAACACGTTTTTGTGAGAATTTAACAAGTTCATATTTATAAAGTACTTGCAAATATCCAGACAATGTTATCTGCATTGTAAAACAAAGAAGCGAGCTGAAAATAAGTAAGTAAAAGAGCTGCATGCCCTCCCTCAATTGGTCCAGGGAGTTTCCCTTTCAAAATTCCCATGTCAACTTTGAGGCATGGAGATTCTTGTCTGCTGTGGCTATTGCTTGTCACCACTGCAGGTACTCTCCAGGGAGGTGCGTTCCAGGGCTCTGCCAGCTGCTTTAGTTTGGAGGAAGTGTCATCTCACTTCTTGTCTGTTGCCTCCAGCTAAGGATGGGCCATGGTAGCTCCTCAGTCCTACAAACACCCATATCCCAGGATCCCAGTCCTGGAGAGTGCTGGGCCCAGACTGGAGCAGTGTCCCCTCACTTACCCTTTGCCTTCTCTAGAATTAAGCTTCTGAGGCCTGAGACGTATTTCCTCTTCAAGCACCCAAGCGCAAAAGAGTTGACTGCCACTTTCTTCACCTCAACCTTTCCTGGAAAATGGATTGTTCTTCCTTGCCCTAACCCATCCCACCAATCTTCCTTGAGTGGTTTTCAGACACAAAGGGGCTCCTTATACCCCTTGGCCTTGGACACTTTCCTGTAAAGATACAGCCTGTACATTTACTTGCAGTGATTCCCCAGAGTGGTGAGTGTGAGTGTGTGGGGGTGGGAGCTTCCTTCAATGAGTTCACATTGGTTCTTCTGGAAAGAAGATTCCCATTGGTCACTTTCTGGTGTAGCTCAATCGACTTTTGACATCTAACATTTAGCATCTGTGGTTCTGACCAATATATGCACAAGTTAGTACCATGAGGTAACCCTGGATAGTATGTGCCTAACCCCCAAATTTCATATCCCCATTGAAATTATTCTACAAACAGGTTGATGATCTTATCTTGCTTTAGAGAGACCCTTAATTATAGTTCTTAAGTCAGCTGTGGTCCACGGTTTAAATTCTACAGTTGCATGACCAGCTGTCCAGCTTCACCTCTCCCCATTTCCCATTTGTACTATTGTGCTCTGTCATAAGGAATAAATTTAATTCCCTGTTTAATTTGCAATGTTATGTCTGCCGTGCCTTTGCATATTGCACATACCATTTTCAACTCTTCCCTTCGCTCCTTCTCATCTTCCTGAGGCTCAGACTTTGCCTGGATAAATTGTACTCCGTGAGGGCTCAGCTGGTGTATGGCTTCCTCTGTTAAGTCTTCCACAATTACATTCAGCTGAATGAGATAGCTCTCTTACATGCCACCACAGCAATGTGGACATAAATCTATCACAGCACTTATTGTGACATACTTTCTGTTCATTTGACCATGTTTCACTTTAGATTAAAGTCTGTATAACAGAGATGATTTTTTAAAATAAAATTCATCACAGCATCTGGCATGTAGATGTTAGTACATTTTTGTTGGAAGCAAACATGAATTAGTTATAATTAGTTGCTGATAACCTTTCTTCAGAGAACAGTATAAGAATTTGTTTCTAAATTGTACAAATAAGCAGGATTTCAGTCTTACCATCTCTCGGACATTTCCCCTAAGAGTCTCTCAGAAACTTATAGTTCTTCCTCACTCTTCCCAGCTTTGCTGTATCCCAGCAAAATCATTCCCACTTGCTGCTCAATGACCATCACCTAGGCACTAGATCTCTTGAGTAACAGACCTTTCACCTCCATAGGACAGCAGAAAAGGGAAACCAAGCACAGCAGACCTCATCCCTCCTCTTGCCTTCTCACCCCTTTATATTAGAATCACAATTTAGGAATGAATAGTTAAAGATCTTGACATCTTGAACTTTCTCAAAGATTCCAATGGGAAACCATAACCCACTTAAATACAATTATCTTATACTAGACAAAGGAGCCAAACACGTACACTGGAGAAAAGATAGCCTCTTCAACAAATGGTGCTGGGAAAACTGGAAATCTATATGCAGCAAAATGAAACTAAACCCCTGTCTCTCACCATGCACAAAATTCAACCCAAAGTGGATCAAGGACCTGGGAATCAGACCAGAAACCCAAGGCCTAATAGAAGAAAAAATAGGCCCAAATCTTCATCATGTTGGATTATGACTTTACTTCCTTAACAAGACTCCTATTGCACAAGAAGTAAAATCAAGAATCAATAAATGGGATGGATTCAAACTAAAAAGCTTCTTCTCAGCAAAAGATACAATCAATGAAGTGAACAGAGAACCGACATTCTGGGAACAAATCTTTGCCATACGCACATCTGATAGAGAACTAATTTCCAGGATATATAAAGAACTCAAAAAACTTAACACTACAAAAACAACCCAATCAATAAATGAGATAAGGAGCTTAACAGACACTTCACAGAAGAAGATATACAATCAATCAACAGACATATGAAAAAATGTTCAATATCTCTAGCAATTAGAGTAATGAAAATCAAAACTACCCTAAGATTTCATTTCACACCAGTCAGAATGGCAATTCAAGAATACAAACAACAGTAAGTGTTGGTGAGGTTGTGGGGGAAAAGGCATGGTCATAAATTGCTGATGGGACTGCAAATTTGTACAACCAATCTGGAAAGCAGTATGGAGATTCCTTAGAAAACTTAGAATGGAACCACCATTTGACCCAGCTATCCCACTCCTTGGTCTATACCCAAAAGACTTAAAAAACAGCATAGTATAGAGACGCAGCCACTTCAATGTTTATAGCAGCTCAATTCACAATAGCTAAACTGTGGAACCAACCTAGATATTCTTCAATAGATGAATGGATAAAGAAACTGTGGTATATATACACAATGGAATATTACTCAGCAATAAAAGAGAATAAAATTATGGCATTTGCAGGTAAATGGATGGAGTTGAAGAACGTCATGCTAAATGAAATAAGCCAATCTCAGAAAACCAAATGCGAATGTTCTCTCTGATAAGTGGATGCTGATACATAATGTGGAGGAGGACACGGGAAGAATGGGGGAACTTTGGTCACAAGGGTGGGAAGGGGGAGGAGGCAGGGGGACAGTAAAGATGGTGGAATATGATGGACATCGTAGCCCTAGCTTTATATTGTGATTCTATATCACATACAACCAGAGAAATTAAAGTTGTGCTCCATCTGTGTACAATGAATCAAAATGCATTCTGCTATCGTGTAAATCTAAATAGAATAAATAAATAAATTTTAAATAAAAGGATGAGAAGAGCATTGTAGATATGCCTGATTTCCTGCCCTTCCTTAGGGTCTGTTATGGCTTCTGTGCAAGGTCCCACCTAAGAGCTCCTGTGTCCATGCAGAAATGTTTAGAGGTGAAATGGTTAAATTAGGAGACCTCCATTCTAGTTGAGAGGCAACTGTGTTTGGTAACTCTGGGCCTAGGGGAATGGCTAGAGGAGGTAGATCGCTGGGGGTGTGTCCTGGAAGGGTTCCTTTTTCCTTCCACCCTTTCCCCTTCTCTCTGTTTCCTGGCACCCACCTCACCTCCATGAGGTGAGCGGCTTTCCTCCACCATGCCCTTTAGCTATGATGTTCTACCTCATCTTGGGCCCAGGGCAATGGAGTTGGTCAAGTGTGGACTAAACCTCTGAAACTTGAACTAAAATAAACTTTTCCTCCTCTAAGTTGTTCTTGTCAGGTTTTTGGACACAGTAACAAAAAGTTGACCAACACAGGGTATCTAGTCCCCCAAACCCTACCTTTTAGAAGTATCTGTGAATCTCTTTCCTGAAACTCATCCCTGAACACAGAGAGGAATCTTGGTCTCTGGATCCAATGTTTCACACCAACATTTCATTGTTTGTAAATATGGTGTGTGTGTGTGTGTGTTTGTGTGTGTGTGTGGTTTGTGTGTGTGTGTGCGTGTGTGTTGGGTGAGGGGGATTTGCTCAGTTATTCCATTCAAGATTTTTTTTTTTTAGCACAACTGTGTTTTAAGACTGTGATGCTTCTCAGAATTACATCAGTGCTATAAAACACAGAATGCTGTTCTCCTCTTGGGTCATTTTAGAGATTGTGTATCCTTCTCAATACTTCCACAAGTGTGAGGATAATGTACCTATTTGCTTAATTTGCTTATCTGTTGAGTGTATTTGGTTAGATTAGAGCAAGCACAATGCTTTTCCTAAGGATGGGAATTCCTTTTAAAGAGAGTAGGGAAGTAATATCTCATCCATGTTGAGAATGGAAACATCTCCAGACACTGCAAGGCACCACCATTGTGCACAATTTCCTTTGATTCCCTTCCTACTCCACGAGAACCATATTGCCTTTTAGTGGAAGATTTTGTTGTCCTAAAAAGCCTTTTAATATTCATGTAAGGAGTAAATTTCTCATTAGAGTAGGATGAAAGTATTTAATTCTCCTACATAGGGATGTGGTCAGATGAGGAGTGAGTCATGCTGGTGGTGGTAATTCATCTTGTCCTCTCCTATGATGTTCACGGTCAGAGTCTAGATGGTCTAGATAACACAGAATTGCTATGTTTTAATAACCTCTAGTTGTATTCTGGGAAGAATGTGGTATAGCTGAATAATATTTTTTAACTGTTACATTGTGTTTTAAGAACACTTAAATATTTTTTATCCTGCTTTTATCACCATCTAAGCAACTTGACTTGGGTTTCATTGTCTCAAGTGAGGAATGCATAGAGCTAAATGTATTAGTTGGCTGTAACTCCCGACTTTTTACTCCATGAAATATTAAAAGAAGCTGAATTTGTAAGACAGAAAAAAAGAGTTTCTTTTCAAGTTAGAAACAAAACTTTGGATAGGAGAGATAGAAATGCTGGTGGATCTAGAAGTAGCAGGTCCCTGTTTCTTCTTTCTCATGGTGAACTCAGAGAAGTTCATGTGAGTTTGTGTAGAAAGTATATGGTGGAGAAGACACTCATCATTAGGACATTGTGATGCTGGCTCAGATGAAAAGTTTATTTTATTTAAAGAAGCTGTAATAGAGCTGTAATATTCCTGGTGCATGAACTAATGGTGAATGAGATAACCACTTAGTGATTCTGTGACCTTAAGTGTGTTTAACTTCTCCAAGCTTCATGTTCTCTTCTGCAAAGTAGAGATCACAAACTCACCTTGAAGGGTTGTTTTAAGAACAGATGTAAATGAGCTAGTGTTTGTCAAGGACCAGCAGGGGATCATTAAATGGCATCCATTATTAAATTATGACTTCTATTGGTAGCAAAGTGACAATTAAGTTTATATAATAGTTTGATAAAAGGCTTTTTTGATCCTATGGAAACCTCTCATTACTATGATTCTCATGCTGCCTAAATACACATTTATATTCTCTTCATATTTTTAAATATATAAATACAATTTTATTAAGCAAGGAGGTCATTGCTAGAGATAATGTCTCAACTTCTTAAGTTTACTCTGTTTAAGTCAAGAACACAAGTAATGGCATGCCACTTCTTCAAATTACTTAGATTTACTCATACCAAATTCTAATTTATTGCATGTACATTTCAAATAAATTTATGAGAAATTCATTAAAAACATGAAAATGTCAACATAGAATTTTTTTTTTAAATGTTTATTTTTTAGTTGTAGGTGACAGAATATCTTTATTTTATTTTTATGTGGTGCTGAGGATCGAACCCAGTGCCTTATGCGTGCTAGGCGAGCACGCTACCACTGCGCCATAATCCCAGCCCCAACATAGAATTTTAATTATTGTGCTTACTACATACTTGAAATGTCACAAAATATCAGAATTATATGAGCTAAACAAATTGAAAACATCTTTAGGGAATAACCATTTCTAGTCTAAAGTCAAAAATCCTATCCTCTTAATGATTCCTTGTTCAATAAATGTTAATGGATGATGATACAATAACATTTTGCAAATTTAATTTTCTCAGTTTCTCTCCTTTGAGAGGGTACATGAACAATATGCTTTAAATGATTCTTTGTTTCATTTCATCAACTTCCTGTTAAAATGGCTTTTGCTTTTGGAGTGATTCTCTGACCACTGATATCTTAGTGCTTGATCCAGAGGTTTCTAACCATGATAAATGGTGCACCAAAAATGGGTTTTGAATGTGCCTGGGGAGGATTCCCTAACCTCAAGGTGATGGGTGGGTCTCAGGGTGGGTAAAAGCTGCAGGGTGTCCCCAAATACAGCAGCTTTCTCCAGCTGTCCCAGTCTTCTGTGTACATGTTATCACTATTGTCTGTGTCTGCTATAAAATTAAAAGTGTAGACAGCTTGTCAACAAAGAATCACAATTAATATCACTAATTTAAAAGACTTGTTTAACCCACTGAGGAGGTTTTTTACATCTTTAAAAATTTATGGTCATCTCCAGGATTCTTTTTCTTTCTTTTAAAATCATGATTATTGATACATATTAGTTGTGTAGATTAACTGGGATTAACTGTGATATTTCCATACATGAACATTTTGTGTGTTGCTATGTCCAGCCACCCTTCTTCTACCCTCTTTTTCCCTGCCACTGTCCCCTCAGAAAAAACAACAAATATAAACAAACATCCAAGCAATCCTTGGTTCTTTTCCCTAGATTCAGATACTTGCAATTACATTTTTCCAGGGGGGCAAAAAACTAGCATTGAGGATTATCCATTCTGAGAGTGACCAAATTAATAAACAGAACAAAATAAGCCTAGTATAAATTTAGGAAATTAAACTAAATTTTGTTTCATTTGTTTTGTTTTTTAGTCTTTTGTTACCAGGCATTGAATTTAGGGGCAATCAACTACTGAGCTATATCCCCAGCCCTATTTTGTATTTTATTTAGAGACAAGGTCTCACTGAGATGCTTAGTGCCTCAACTTCGCTGAGGCTAGCTTTGAACTCACAATCCTCCTGTCTCAGCCTCCTGAGCCTCTGGGATTACAGCATGCACCACTGGGCCAAGCTGAGAATAAACTAAATTTAAAAGCCTTCCTATTAAATGTTATTATTATGTAATTAATTTTATCTTATTTTTAATATAAGAATTCTTTACCATAAAATCTTTTCTTAAAATTAATTATTTTAGAAAAGGTGCATGGAACATTATAAAACATACTTACAATGGTATTTTTTAAGTTGATTTGCATCATATCTTAGCTGAGAGTTTTATTCAAATAGGGGAAATGGCAAAACAGAACTTAACAGTTTGTAAAGGGCAAGGATGAATGAATTATAAGATTTTATTGGATTGGTTGTCAGTCAAACTCTGAGAAGACCCAAATAATAGTGCTTTAAATAAGTCATATATTATTTCTCTTACAAAAGAAGCCTGGAGACACTGGATGGCAGGAATCCAGGCTTGTTTATTATGTAGTATTCCAAGATCCTTAGCAAATTATTCCCACTTCATGGTCCAAAATATCTGTTCCAACTTTAGCCAGAATGTCCACATTTTAGCTGTAGGAGGGAGTAAATGTGGAAGACATAACATTTTGTTATTTTTTTGTAGGTTAACCTTGAAGTTTCACATGTCGTTTCCTCTCAAATTCTATTTAAGTACCTGACCATGCCTAGCTCAAAGAAGGATGGGAAATGTCATCCTCTTATAAAATTATCACCATGAAGGGGAAAAGAAATGTTATAAAACAATCAACAATCTGTGCAACAAAAGGACTAACGGGGACACATCAACAATAATCAAATATGACACAAATAAGAACATGTTTATTGTGGGTCCTAGGATACTTTGGTTTAACTGGAGGGCCAAAGGAAATACACAAATGTCACTGATAATGTTTTGTTTTAATCTTGGGTATCCTGCCAAAAATAATTGTTTTCCATCCCAATATTCATTTTTGCATAATAAGAAAAATAATTTAAGGCAGTCCTCTCTTCAAGGAATTCATCTTGTGTTAGAAAGATGATGAAAGTTTAGTGATATGCATTCAATGCAATAACAAAAATAGACACAAGGTTTAGTGATATGATAGTGATTAAATCAGTTTAGGTAGTTTGCAAATTTTATCAAGGATGCGTTCTTGAGCTGGATCTGTATGAATGTACGGAGATTTCATCTACTTCTTGCAAAAAAGCGGGATTATATACAACTTCAGTTTGCTAAGGATTGGTTTCTCATGTTTATAGCTGAAAGAATACGCAGTGAAAGTTGGAGAAGATTCCAGTTGTGGACAGGATTGCTGAAGGCTCATGGCAAGGCGTACATTGAAGATGACAGTCCTGTCAGCAGCTGTGGGTAACCCCGTGCACAGTTTTCTTCTCCAGTTTAAGGGAAGGTAACTTGCTCTTACTAGTTTTAGGGTTTCATTACTCCGAGTTTTCTTACCCTGACAACTTTTCTTTTTAGCTCCTTAATTAAATTTTTCTCTCAAATTATTTGATTTGTTTGGGTCATCTATTTCCTGCTTGGAAGTTAATGAGGGCAATGTATAATTATGTATGGAAAAGAAGCAAAATAGACAATTAAAAAAAGGGAATAAAAGTCTTTTTATTAAAAATTGCACCCATAATAGTACAAATAAAAAGAACAATCATTTAGTAATGCAATTGGAATAAAATAGGACACAATTATAGTGAGATAGCTAAATAAAACATTCTGAGACAGTTAACAATTTTATATTGACAAAGATAAGAACATTAAGGATTGGATTATTATAAAAGTTGAATTAATATAATTGTCTATAATTTTGAATTAATATGTTTATGTCCAATGAATTGAGCATATAAACTAAAACAATCATAACATTCTTCAATGTATCATTATTAGAACCTTGTGAACTATTTTCAATTGTAGGAAATTTCTAATTTTGGTTAAATAAAAGGAATCAATAAATCCAGTGATTTTCTTTCTTATATATACACTCCTTAATTTTCACTGTTTAATAAAGAAGACTAAACTAAAATCACAGATAAAAACAGTGACACTTGATTATGGTATTGCAATTTAAAACATAGATATTGGGGCTAAAGCAACATTCAGAGATAAATTGATAGTGAAAATATTCAATATACAAATACAATGAAAACAGAACATTAACAAATGTAAAAGCAGTTAAAGGAAATTTGTAATTAAAAAAAGAGAAATGCATATTAAATAAAAAATAATTCCAAGACTTGATTCTTCCTAAATGCGTGGAATAGCAAATGAAATATTCTGACAAATCTAATCAATTTAGAGAGAAAATAAAGAAAATGTATTTGGAAAGAGAACAGATAATAATAAATCACAAAAAATTAGAACACTCTTGAGTCTAGTCAGTATTATATTCAAAAGCATGTTTTATGTTATGGACAGTAAAAAGTGCTTCATAGTTAAATTCTGAGGGTGTGTGTTTTAGTCAGCATGTTTGCTGCTGTGATTAAAAGACCTCACAAGACCAGTTTCAGAGAAGGAAATGTTTATTTGTGTCTCACGGTTTCAGAGGTCTCAGTCCATAGACTGCAGGCTCCATTCCTCTGGGCTCTGGGTGAAGTAGAATACCATAGTGGAAGAGTGGTGGAGGGAAGAAGCTCACATGATGATCAGCAAACAGACAGAGAGACGCCTCTCCCCAGATACAAAATATGTATCCCAAAGCCACGCCCCCATGACCCACTTCCTCCAGCCACACCCTACCTGCTTTTAGGATTAAAGGGATTAATTCACTGATTCAGTTATCGCTCTTATAACCCAATCATTTCACCTCTAAACCACTGTCTCACACATGAGCTTTTGGAGGACACCTCACATCCAAACCATGACAGTGTAGAATTACCAAACTTCATTCTGAAGTTATATAAATTACCAAAATTGATTTGAGAAAAATATACTTAAAAATTGTAGTATAAGTTTTAAAAATTACAAACTCAATGATTTCCAGATTCTTTCTGGAAAAAAAATAGTTCAAAGAACAGAAAGGCAACAAGATTACACAAAAACAGAAAACAGAAAATTAGAACATCATAAATGTTTAGAGATTAAATTATCTATTCCCATGCTAGAAAACAAAGACCCTGGATGAAATAAATTGTGTTTTTGTCCCTTACAGAACCTGGAAAAAGTTCATTTCAAAAAATAATATTGATGATTTTCTTGGCAAAGATTCTTACAAAATATTCTCTGTTATAATATTATATAGTTTATTTTCTGCTTCTGGCCATGGTGAGGTAACACAAGACTTACTCTCTTGCTGGGAAGGAGGAGAACAGATCACACTCACCTTGCTGAGTTTTGGATTTCAGGGAGGCTGAGGTTGCCAAAATCTTAAGGGTATATTTTCATAGAGGATGCAACTCATGACATTTAAAGAAGAAATACCAAACATACAGATTCTTCCTGGACTTGAAAAATATGAAACATTTTGTGAGCTCAACATGACTTTGACAGCAAACTTAATGGGAACATTAGTGACTCATGCATATTATAATCATATAGTCATGAACATGATGCATAATTCAAACTATAATAGCACAAACTGAATTCAGTGCCATATGAAAAGGATTCTATATCATGTGTAAGGTTAACTATGTTTTTTGAGAAGATGCAAACTTTATTCAATGATATACTTTCCCTGCACTATTCCCTAAGTATTCACTTTATTAAAAATTGTGGAAGAAAAATATATAGCTGTTGAAACGAATCAGAAATGTTTTTGATAAATTTAAATAATTGTGTAAAAATCTTTCATAAAGTTAAGAATAGAAGGGAATTTCATTAATATAATAAAGGATATCCAAACAAACATACAAATAAAAAACCCAACCAAAACTGTTCATGCAAATACCATTCATAATAGTAAAATGTTGATAGCTTTCCCTTTGGAAGTGAAATGATATTTACTATTATCACTAATCTTTAATATTGTACTAAAGTATTAGGAAAATTGTGTTAAATAGAAGAACAAGGAAATTGATACAAGAAAGGTAAAACTTTCCATTTTTTAAAATTCTACTTGGAGAAAGTGAAAATCAAATCAAATAATAGAAGATATTTGCAACCAATATAACTAAAAATGACCCACGAATCATAAAAACCAATAAGTAAATGAGTCTACTTAGCAGAAGAATGGGCAATGAATTTGAACAGGCAATTTTTAAAGACAATATCAACATATGAAATAATGCACAACAAAAAATGTATTACTCCTCTTATTAATAGCCATTGAGAAATATAACTAAAAGCAAAACAAAATTCCAGTAGACACCCCAAGAGCAGATATTTTAAAAACTCTGACAAGTTTTAGCAAGAATATAGAACAGTAGGACCTTTCATACAGTTTGGGGTAATTATATTCTTACCAAACACCTCCCCAACACACATTCTCAGGGTAACTGTGTGAGATAATGGATATGCTAATTATCTTGATTGAAGTCATTGTTTCATAATACATAGATATATCAAAACATAACATTGTATATCTTAGATATATGTAAATTTTGTCAATTATACCTCATAAACCTGGAGGAAAAAATGTCAAAAAAAGAGGAAAATATCCAAGCACACACACACACACTACACACATAGCAAACCCCGCCCCCCCACCAATAAGTTTCTTGGTGACACTAAAGGATTAATAGGGTTAATATGTGCTACCAGACCAACCCAGAGAAGTAAGCTCAAACAGAGCTCTTGTGTCCACAGAAGATAAAATGTAAATTTAATGTATATATTGACCAAAGTTTAGGGATGTAAAGGATTGATCTAATCTGTCTCTCACTTTATCCAATGAAAATTTTGAAATAATCCTCCATGGGTTCGGTCAATACCTTATTTGACTTGGATATGGAAACATTAGAATCTTTTATGGATTCTTATCCTTTTACATTTTTACAGAAAGATTTATTTTGGGGGGGACATTGCCAAATTTTTTCCTTTTCCTTTTTTTATTAGTACAATATAATTATGCATAATAGTGGAATTTTGTTATTACATATTTGTACATGCACACAATATAATAATATAATTCAGTCATTTTTCTGTTTTAGTTCCTCTCCTTTCTCTTCCCAGAGTCCCTTTCCTCTATTCTAATGGTCTATCTTCTATTTTCATGATAGTCCCTTTTATCTTGAGTTTCTTTTCCACTCTTCATCTCTCTTGCTTCCACATATGAAAACATACACAACCCTTGACTTTCTGAGTTTGACTTATTTCCCTTAAAGGAATATTTCTTTTTAAGGCTATTAAAATGAGCATTTTGAAGAAATGAAACAGTGTAACATTTTCATATTTTATGCACTTATTTTATATTCATATTTTTATAGAAATCCACTTAAAATTAATAATTTTAATTCCTGTTAAATGTATAGTAGTATTATGAACAGTTAGCTCTTAGAAGTGCTATAAATGAGGGTATTTTATTCTAAATTTTGGACTTCATATAATGATATATACATCACATTTTAAGAATATAATATATTCTTATAATATTACCATATTTGTTTTCTAGTAATTTCCATTTGACACCATTAATTTATGTTTTTATTGTATACAATATTTAAAAATCAAGAAAAATCTAAGAAACTATTTTAACCAAGCTAACATGAAAATACTGTCCAGTGGCTAATATGAAACCATATTATTTGGGGTTCACCAATATGATTGAATCAATGACTGAGTTTGGGTTCATCAGTAACCAGAGAATATTATATCCTAGAATGTCTAGAAATTCTGTGTAAAACACAGAAAACCTACACTTCAACACAAGACGAATCATCAGACAACAAAAATGAAGAGAAAGCACAGAAGTAAGCACCCAACGTAAGGGTGATGCAGTGTGTCCACTAAACGTTGCTATATTTTCTGAAAGGGCACCTGCAATGTCAAGGAACAGATTATGAGCCTTTGAGCTCTTATATGACAGAAGGTAGTAAGCAAATTGAGACTTGGCATAACCAAGAGTCTCTGCATTTTAACCTCAGAAAGCAAAAGCAAGACTGCTAGTACCCTGGAGAAACGAAAGGGAGCTTTGGCTGTGTTGGCTTCGACTCAAGTAGAAACATCAAATAAAAAGCAAATCAACATCCATTCTAATGAAAGGCAAAATAAAATTTAAGTCAAAACCATTAATAGTATAAATTATGTCACTATACAGTGATTAAAGTTATTCTTTGAACACTTTGTGGAGTAAAGAAATCCTAAACTTATAACTTATCAACATACTACCAAAATATATAAAATATAAATTGAAATAATTATAGCAGAAATTGACAGATCAGCAACTACAGTGAGAAGTTTTTCACATATCTCTTTCAGTTACTGATACAGTAGTAAAAAAGTAAATAGAGAAATAGAAGTTTATTGAAAATATATCATGTTTGTTCCAAAAGTTGTATAGAAATGTGGACCCAAATAATTAGAAAATAAACATTCTTTTCAGGCATGCAAAAACATTTTTAAATGCTGACTGTATACTGGGCAATAGACTAAGTGCCAACAAATTAAACAACTGAGGTCATATATTACTTTCTCTGTTATAATATTTTTCAATTATTTTTTCTTTAATTTTTCGATATGAAAGATTGTACTCTGGGCCTTGGCTCATCTTGGCAAGTGCTTTACCACTGAGCCATATCCAACCCTATACTGTTCAATCTGAAGTGAGTAAAAAAAACATTAAATTAATGAATAGAAATTTCAAATGTTTTTATACTGAAAATTTCATTTCTAAATACTTTATTAATCAAAAAGGGAAAATATTAAAAATTAGAAAATATTTTAAATGATGTAAGAATGACATTACTATACATAATAATTTGTGTAATGAGAAAGCAATTTATAGCTAGAAATAATTGTATTAGAAAAGAAGGAAAACTAAATATTATTGACACATACCATCTGATTAAAAAATAAAATAGAGCTGGTTGCGGAGGCTTATAGTGTCAGAGGTTTCAGTCCATCATGGCCGACTATACTGCACAATTTGGGGCCTCAGGCAAGACAAAACACCATGGTAGAAGGGTGTGGTGGAGGAAAGCTACTCAACTCATGGCATCTAGGAAAGAGACAGAGATATGGAAAGGGGTGAGGGACAAAGATATATCCTTCTTGAACATGCCCCCCATGACCTCTTTTCTCCAGTTAGGCTCACCTTCTACCATTTCCACCATCTCCCAGTAATGCCATCGAATTATGAGATATGTTAGAGCCCTTATGATCTAATTACTTCTCAAAGGCTGCATTGGTGACCAAGCCTTCAATACATGAGCCTTTGGGGGACATTCAAGATTCAAACTATAACACTGAATACAGTTAAAAACACAAAGTAGTGAAAACTTTTTTATACTGTTGATGGGAGTATAGTTGTTCCAATCAATCTGGGAAATAATTTGGTATTGTTTGGTAAGATTTAACATATGCATGTTGTATAAACTAGAAAATTTACAGGTAGGTATATGACCTTGATGAACTCTTAGAATTTTTCCTAGAAGACATTTAAAAATGTTCATATAGCAAAGAAACAAAAATATAGGAAAATCAAATACCTATCAGCAGAGTTTGTAGATAATTTTGAAAGCATTCATAAGTTAGAATACTGTTAAACCAAACATGACTGAATCACACTTGTTTGAATTATCATGAAATAATATCCCAAACAAAATTGTGAAATATCTCCCAAAATATAGTATATGTCATACCATCTATTTAGATTTCAAAACAGGCAAAACTAAGCAATATTGATTAAGAATATGAATATGTTGGTAGAAAAAAGAAATATATTTGTAAAATTAAGGTAATGATTAATAATGAATTTGGTGAAGGACATAAAGGAAAAATTCTAAAGCAATGTTATGCTCTTTAACTCAAGTGGTGAAGGCATGAATATTACCTGTGTAAAACCTCAACTGCGCATGTGCTTCATGCTTGGTTTCTCCTTGTTTTAGCCTGTGATCTTTTGAACAATAGAATGTAATGCAAGGATTAAGTGCTGATTCTCTATTTGTGAGGTACAATTCATGGAAGTGAGGGAAAGAGAAATGAAGTAGGGAAGGAGATGTCATCATGCTAATCAGTGACACAGCTGGCTACCTGGTCAGAGTACCTGCTATGCCTTCCAGGATGTCTCCAGGTGGAGTCAACAGAGAAACTTTGCCTTGGAACAGGAAACTGAAGGGAAGAAGGACAGGAAATTTATGTGACTAGCTTATTCATGCCTCCTATCCCCATCAGTCAAAGTTACCTACATAAGGTGTCAATTCACTTATCCTTCTGGATTGTGTGATTTGTTTCCTTCGGCAGTCACTTTGGAAGCTATATCTTATTCCTTGTCTTGTTAGGTCTCACTGGAGTTCCAAAGGTGTTTGGATATCTGGATGCTCCTGTGATCAGTCAACTACAGATGTAGGAATTGTGTTAGTTTATTACAGTTGTGTTGCCATGAGAGGAAATATTGTAAGCAAATGGAGGGGAAAGTTCAGGAGTCAAGAGGGGCCAAGAGAGTACTATAGAGGTGTAGACAATCTGCTTGAGAAGGGTATGCTTTAAAAGTATAAAAGTAAATCCATTCAGAATGGCAATTAGCAAGAATTCAAGCAACAATAAATGTTGGCAAGGATGTGGGCAAAAAGGCATGCTCATGCATTGCTGGTGGCATGGCAAATTGGTACAACCATTTGGAAAGCAGTATGGAGATTCCTTAGAAAACTTGGAATGGAACCACCATTTGATCCAGCTATCCTACTCCTTGATCTATACCCAAATGACTTAAAAATAGTATACTTCAGTGATGGAGCCATCACAATGTTTATAACAGCTCAATTCACAATAGCTAAACTGTGGAACCAACCTAGATGACCTTTGATAGATGAATGAATAAAGAAACTGTGGTATATATACACAATGGTATATTACTCAGCCTTAAAGAAGAATGAAATTATGGCATTTGCAGCTAAATGGATGAAGTTGGAGAAAGTCATGCTAACCGAAGTAAGCCAGTCCCCCAAAACTAAAGGCCAAACGTTTTCCCTGATAAGTGGATGCTGATACATAATGGTGGGGGCAAGGGAAGAATGGGAGAACTTTTGATTGAGCAGAGCGGAGAGGGTTGTGGTGGGGGGTGAGAAAGACAGTGGAATGAGATGGACATTATTACCGTGTGTATGGATATAATTGCACAAATGGTGTGACTCTACGCCATATCCAACATAGAAATGAAAAAGTTGTGCTCTATTTGTGTAAAAAATAAAATAAATTTTTTAAAAAAGTAAATCAACATGTTTTATATATACTTTATCTTATCCATAACTACTGTGTCAACTTTAAGAACTTGAAGTCTATCAGAAGGTCCATTGGAAATTCAATGAGAGTAAAGTTGCTTTCCACACAAATAAATAAGTAAATGAATAGTAGATGACAGGCCCATACCATACACACACACACACACACACACACACACATACATACACCAAAAAAATAAAATAAAATAAAGAAAAAGAAAGAAAAGAAAAAACAATTCCAGTAACTTAAATGTGAAAAATAAGACTCAACATCTCAGAAGATGGCAAGAGACAATATTCCTTTGACTTTTGGGTAGGAATGGATTTAGTAAATAACACAGAAATGTAAAACACAAGGGAAAGATTGATAAACTTACGTCCATTGGAATAAAGAACTTCTGATCATCAGAGTACACCTGATCGTGAGCTCCAGAATGAGAGTATTTACAACAAATATTCGGAAAAATTACCTGTTGCGCACACACACACACACACACACACACACACACACACACAGAGTTCTAAGAGTCAACTTTAAAACAATGAAAACAAAAACAGCAAAACACTGCAAACAACAACAAGACCAACAAAACAGTTTCCCATTTCCTGTACCATCAAAGGCAGCGAAGGATTTCAATAGGGTTAATTCAAGGGTAAAGTTTATTTTTATTGTTAATTATATCGCACTGCAATTAAACCTCAATAGTTCTTTTTTTCATTTTTTAAAATTTTTTTTAGTTGTTGATATTTTATTCATTTATTATTTATACATGGTGCTGAGGATCTAACCCAGTGCCTCACACATGCTAGGCAAACGCTCTACCACTGAGCTACAGCCCCAGCCCCCTCGATAGTTCTTGAAAACACACACACACATGCGCACACACACACACACACACACCCCCAAACGGAAGATTTGAGATGGGTAATATTTTACAGAAGAGAAAATGGGAAAGGCTAATAAACAAACCTGTATTAGGGTTCTCTAAAGACACAGACCCAATGTGATGTATATATAGATAATTGGAAGAAGATTTATCAGGGATTTGGCTGACAGTTGTGGTGGCTGTGAAGTCCAGGAAAGGGTGTGCCAAGTGGGGATTCTGGCATGCTGGTAGTGTGTTTCAGTCTAAGTTCAGAGGCTGCAGAACCAGGAGAGCTGATGATGTAATTCTCGGCTTAAGCTCAAGAACTCGGAGAGGACTTTGGATATAAGCATAAGAACAGGAAGCATGAAGGCTTTGGACTTCTGAGAAGAACTGGAGTTCTGCTGTCTAAGGCAGGAGATGAGCATGTCTCACCTCTTGGAGGAGGAGGCCAATTAGTCTTCTGCATTTGTTCTCTCCGACCCCACTGATTTGATGGTTCCTGCTTACAGTGAGGGTGAGACTTCCTCACCTACTCTACTCAGATTCCTAAGTTAACTTCCTCTGGAAACACCCTACACATGCCTACTCAGAATAAGGCTTGTCTGGGTTTCTCAGTATCCTTTAATCCAGTCTAGCTGACACCTAAAGTTAAACCTCATAACACCATATAATCACTACTTTATTGACAACCTCATAATATGGTAATATTTGACATTTACAAAACAAGAAAAAGAAAGCTTGACAGTGTCAAAAATTGTCAAGGCACTGGTAGGCTGAGACAGGAGAATTGTAAGTTCAAAGCCAGCCTTAGCAATGGTGAGTCACTAAGCAACTCAGTGAGACCCTGTCTCTACATAAAACACAAAATAGGGCTGGGGATGTGGCTCAGTGGTTGAGTAACCCTGAGTTAAAAATCCCCGGTACTCAAAAACAAAAAAAAATGTCAAGGCAAAGTGACTATCTCCAGTGGAGGGGGAGATGCCATTTGGGGAGGCTCATACAAGTGGTTCCAGGATAACTTTGGGTTTCTTAAATACAATGATAGGCCAGGCATGGTGATGTACACCCATTACCTCAGCTACTTAGGAGGCTGAAGCAGCTAATGACTGCAGGTTTGATCCAGTCTCAGCAACTTAATGAGACCCTGTCTCTAAATGCAAAATAAAAAAGGGCTGGGGATATAGCTTAGTGGTAAAGCATCCCTAAGTTCCATCCCCAGTACCAAGAAAAAAAACTCAGAATGTTAGGAGAGCAGGTGTTTTCTTTAAATAAATGTTCCCCATGGCTTACATGTGTATTATAAATACCACTTTATATGTATTCAATATTTAATACAAAATATTGAAAAGAAAAATGTCAACAAAGCTCAAGAGATTTCAGGGGAATAATAAAATTCCTTAATATTTGAGACTCAAGTAAATCAAATAAATAAGATAAATGAGAATCCTTCCCAGGAAATGATCACCCTGCTTATACTCCCTGTGTAATAATTTGGTTTTTGTCACTACTAGGTGCTCACTGATTACCAAGAGGAAGCAAATCAAACAAACAGAGGTTTCCTCATGAGATGGCTAATATTTCTTCTGTCCTCTCCCATTCTCCAATTAAAAAAAATTTAATAACAAAACTGTTATATTTAACTAATGGAATGGAAATGGAGAGCTGGAGAATGAATGGCAACCAGGCTGTAGGTGAGATAGCACACACTAACTACTTCCACTTGATAGTAGAAGACTATTTCCTGGAAATTCATGATTATATTTAACAGTATCTTATTCTTTACCAAAAGAAAACATATTTGTAGTTTTGGGAGATTATATTACTTCATGATAAACATTAAATCCTTGAAGTCAGACAGACACTGGATTTGGATCCTGCCTTCCGCATTAATGAGATGACAGCAAGAACAGATTACTTAACTTTTTCTAATTTAAATTTTTTATTTTTAGTTGACAATAGTCACATATGTTTGTGAGGTACAATGTGACATTTTGATATATGTATTCACTGTGGAATGATTATATAAAGCTAATTAACATATCCAAGCACCTCACATACTTACAATGCTTTTGTAATAAGACATTTAAAAATCTAATATTTCAGTGGTTTTGAAATATACAATACATTATTATTATCTATTGTCATCATGCCATGCAACGGATCTTGAAAACTTATTCCTCCTGACTGACCAAACCTGGGCACCCTTTGAACAGCATCTCCCTGACCCCTCCCTGAGCACCACGCCCCCTCAGCCTCTGGTAAGCACTATTCTGCTCTTCACTTTTGCAAGTTTGACTTGTTTGGATTCCACATGTAAGTGGGATAATGCAGTATTAATCTTTCTGTTCTTGGCTTATTTCACCTAGCATAATATCCTTCAGGTTCATCTATATTGTTGCAAATTACAGAATTTACTTTTTAAAAAAGCCTGGGTAGTACTTTGTTGTATGTAAGTACTACATTTTATTCCTCCATTGAAAATTTATATACTACATTTTATTCATCCATTGATAGCATTTAGGTTGTTCTTTCTTGGCTATTGTGAAAAATGCTGCAGTGATCATGGAAGTACAGGTAATCTCTGAGCATACACACATAACAGTGATTGATGAGTCATATGGCAATTCTATTTTTAGTGTTTTGGGAACCTTCATTATGTCTTCTACCATGACGGTACCAATTTACATGCCCACCAGTAGAGTACAAGGGTTCTCTTTTCTCTACATCATTATCAATATTTACTGTCTTTATTCTTTTTTGGTAATAGCCATTCTAAATAGGGTGAGGGGACATCACTTAACTGTGATTATTGTGGTTTAATTCACATTTCCCTAATGTTTAGTGATGTTGAGTATTTTTTCCCATAAACCTGTTGGCCATTCGTATGTCTCCTTTTAGGAAATGTCTATTCTTATCTCTTTTCTATTTTTAATTAGGTTATTTACTTGCTTGAATTTTATTTCTTGAATAGTCTTATTTTAATATTCCCAATTTCCTCATTGGCTGTGAGGGCAAAATATCAATTATCTCATAGTATGAGCATAAGTGATGCAGTATTTCTATAGCCTGTTGCATAGAACCTGACAGTTTTAAGCACTCAATACGTGATAACAATAATAATTCTATTGAATTTTGTAGTTTTAAAGAATTAAAAAGTAAAGTTTTAAAACTCCTCATTAAATACCAGTTGTAGCAAGGATTAGTAGTTCATGTAAAGATAGTTTGGTTTGATAGGAAACTGGATATTTGAAACCACATAGTAAACCACACAGATAACTTTCCAGTCCCAAGGGGGAGAAGTAGCTGCACTTTGAGAAATGAGATTGTCATGCCCTAAATTTGTTAGTTAATCTTGTGTCATGAGTGGAGGCTTATCCAGATGTCTCCTGATGTGATAATATTGCATCATTGATGATGTATTCTTAATATCACAACCATTCAGAAATACATTTAGAGGAAGAAACATGCTACATTACCCTATGGCATATCTGGAAAGTGGACTATTCTTTAGTATACCTGGCAAGGTATCCTCAGCAAGTCAATGACCTAGGGAAGTAAAAAAAGAATGTAGAGATGTGTTGGATTAAAAAAGAATCAAGGGTTTTAAAAAAAACAGATGCAATATATGTGCTGGCTTATATAAACTGGCTGTAATAACCATTTCTTGGACAATAGAGGAAATTAAGATATAGATTGTATGTTAGGTAAGATGAAAAGTTATTGATAAGGGAATGTAGATATTAAATAACTGAAAAATGTGTGTGTGTATACAAATACACAACAAACTATCTAGAAGGTTTTATACTGAGTTGTAATATATTGTGTGTGTGTTGAAAAATGCCAAAGTAGATGATTGATGAATGGTAGAAACAAAATTTTTATTTTTTTTAATTTTGTTTATCTGAATTATTTGCTTTCTACAGTGCATAGAAAGCAAGGAGATAAAAAGAGAAGTTGTTGCCTTTGTAATTGAGGAGATTTTGAAATTTATTTCAGATAAATATGATTTTAAAGTATGCTCTAATTGACTTCATGGAGAAATTTAAAAATATTCCATAGATTAGAATTGTTCACTTAAATATATAGTCTTAGATGAATTGAAGGTACTTATGTATTTCCTCATTTCTAACTGAGGGCCTGCTGACACTTAAGCTTCTCAGTCTTTATTGGTATCTTGGTCCCATCGTAGTCAACTCTGGGAATTATTAAGGAATTCAGCTAAGTGAACAGCACAGAAAAAAATAAGCAACATTGTTTCCAATTCCTAATGAAGTTACAATTTTATGCAGATCTCTCTAGAGAACATATTTAGCCTGACATTTCAATAATTAAATAAATTCAAATGACAGTGTAAATTGTTTTTATGTAAATCATCTAATAAGAAATGGTATTTTTTTTCATAAAGTGATTACCAGAAAATTGTAACATGTCTAACTTGTCAAGATTCTTCAGAATATATTTGCTAAAAGTTTGCTCCTAAAAATCACAAAGCAACCTCATATTTATACTATTGTGTGTCACACCTACAATTTATTCTTCTCCCTCAAACCATTTTACATATTTTTAAAATGCAAGATCCCTAAACTTTGCATGTATCTCTTGTAGTTTTGAGTTCTTTTCTACGAAATAGTTGGTAAACACTCTTATTGTATTTCATAAAATTATCATTAAAGAGCAGGTACTGAACTTCAGGATGGAATACTGTTGTTTAAACCTCTTCAATTGCAGGATGAGTTTATCAGTCAAATTCACAAAGATCCACAATGAAAGCACAGAATTAATTACTTAGTAATATTTATACTCTGTTGTACTTATATTCAAGTTGATTAAAGAAAAATCATAAAATAATCTGGAGAAGTTTTTATTGGCTGATCATCTGTCAAGTCCTATGTGTGCAAGGAAAATTTTATTAAGTGACCATAAGTGTTAGTTTTTTAATATAAAATGTTTTGTGAAAGTAGTATTACCATTGTGAAACTTTTGAGGTGTCATCAAATTGAGAATTGATCTATTCCACTTTCTTATTTTTTAAATGAAGAAATGGAGGTGGGAGTTAAAGTGGATGAGAGGATGATAGAATTTGAGAGTCCTTCAAGGCAAGGTATAAATTAATTGTTTTATCATATATTATAGTTTCTGATATATATATATTTTTTGCTCTACTCTCATAATCTCCTTCTCAGCTTAAATTCCGTGTCCTCTTGGTATCCTATTTAACCCATGTGACATTTATGTAAAAATATAATTATACTTACTTTTAAAATTTCAATCAGTCTTCTGCATATGGACATGAGTTCTGTGAGGATGGAATTTTTGCCAGCCTGTTCACCCCATTTCTCCAAAATAGAGAACAGCCAGGGCCTCATCAGACATAGCTTTATCTCATGAAAGGCAAATACAAGCTTAAAATATGGCTTCCCTTAAGAGTAGTACATTCTCTGTGTTTGTTGCTCTAGATGGCTGCTATTAGATTAGAGAACGCTCATTTATTTTTTGTTATTATTTTGAGTAGCCAAAATTAGCCCCAGCTCCACTAAATCATCACCATAACATTTTCTTTTCAAAACTCACATATATTAATCTGCCTTCCTGCTTTACTGACCACATCATTATGAACTTTTGATTTCAGGAGAGGAGAGAAGTTGATGAATCCTTTTCATTTGTAAACACCATTTTATGAGGGTATACATAGTGTTTCTTCGCCTTATAGCAACATAAGAAAGCAGAAGTTAAAAATGTTTGTTTCATAAAGAAGGCATCTAAGTGCCCAAGAACTGACCCTGAAAGTTACATGCTAGGATATGTTAGTACTAGATTTCAAACTTTGCTTTAACTCTAGAGCTTATAGTTACAGGCTATGAATCATAGTCCATACAGTTCAGAACTTCCCTTCCTCTGCCCAGGATAGGTTTCATCTCCTTTTCCCAATCCTATTGCTTCCCTCAGCTAAATGCTCCACAAATCATTGGTTCTGGTAAATAACCAGAATGAAAGGGATTCACCCTGTCATTCACAAACATTCATTCAATAACATTTACTTTCCTGGAGTCTTTCCTTTTGCTGACAGGAAAAGGAAAGCATTGTACCCTGTGGAAAAAGCATTGTAAGTTCAGGTAGAACTCTACTTTGAACTAAAATGATTTCATGTCATTCCTTTACATTACCGTAAAAATATTTCTCTATTCAGAAGAGACTGTTTTCTTGATAATCCTCGGCTCTAAGAGTTTTATCTCTCTTGTGAATAAAGTCACAGTCTAAATTATAAGTTCAATTACAGGATATATTTCAAAGTACCTTAGGAAATACAAAAGTTTTACATAAGTGTTTGTTGTTTGGTTTTTACTGTTATTGGTGCTCATCATATCAGAATTTGATTCTTTTTAAGCCCCTTTCTGTCCTTTCCATCCTCCTTGCTCTGTTCTCTAAGATAGTCATTCTCAACCTGAAGCATATATCAGGTCATCTGCAGAGCTTGTTAAAACAGAAGGTGATGAACTGGTTAATTTGTTTGACTGTGGTAATCATTTCTTTGTGTAGATATATATTAAAAAGCATGTTGTATACCTTAAATAGAGAGAAAAGTAAAAGTTTTAAAGAAAACATGGGTTGATCACCTCCTCCTTAGAGTTCCTAATTCAGAAACGGTACCCAGAAAATTGCATGTTAGGTTCCTAGATCCTGAAGCTCATGCTTTGCTCTAAGAAAAAAATAATGCATTTACTCAAATTACTGGAGTCTAGCCCTTGGCCCTCCTCTTCACAGTTTTATTCTCTTAGGTCCAAAATGACACTTACCAACTTTAAAGTTCTTGTCAGAGCCCTTGACGTCATTATTAGTAGTTAACATGACTGTGCCAACTTAGCCACATAAGGATCTCTTTACCATAAAATACTGCCCCCATCTCTCCAAATTCAGATTCAGCTCTCCTGCACATTTCTCAGCTCTCCCTTCTCTGCAACTGTCCAAACCTGCCTTCTGTTCTGACAGAGAACTGCATTGTCACTCATCCCAGCCCTCTTTTGCTAAGACCAGGCTTCTCATTCAATCAAACTAGACTCCTTTCTGCCCTGCCTGCAGTGGTCGGCTGCCTCACTGCTCCTGCAGGTGTTTTGGACTCTGGAGGGCCCTACCTGTCTCTCGTCTTGGCTTGCTCTATCGTGAGCCTTCTGCTCCTAGACTGCAGAGCGCTGCTGGGCCAAGCTGTGTGGCCAGGCGCAGCTGGCTCCTGGTACAGCCTGCTGCACAATCCGACTTGGCTGGATTCTCCCACTCCTACTCCACCTATATATCCCTCATTGACTCCCTGGACCATTTTCCACAGAAACTTCTCAGCTTTGCTTTAGTCCTTTAAACTCTCAATCTCCTCAGTTCTCTCTTTAATTCCATTTGTCTGTTCCTATGGCTGTGTCTATTCTTCCTTCCAATCTCAGACCACGATACATCATCCCCTCATATGTTAAGGCTTGATGTTGTAGCTAAATGCCTAACACTCTGTGCTCTTCACACTTAGAAAATAACTTGTTGGATTCTTCTGTTCACTGCCTTTCTTTTAATTTTCCTCCCCTATCTCCATCTCACCTTTCCCACTTTGGACTTCTTTTCTCTGCTTTAAAAACCAACTCATTTTTTATCTACTAAAGTGGATTTTATTACTTAAGCCTTGTTTTCTTTCCAAGTACATTCCATTTCTGTTAGTAATTAGGGTCTTTGACTGGTCTCCTTCAATTCGTGACTTTTCTCACTAATACCTTTTTTCCTCAATTTCTGGGCATTTGGATGGAGACAAATCACTCCATGCAAACGCTCTCTCTGAAGTTAGTGATGGCGTACTCTAGCTCCCTCATCTCTTTCTCTCGAATGAATAGAATGAATATTTTCAGCATCGATTCTCCTTGCTTTCTCTGCTAAATACTGTTGTACTTACCTATTATTATTTTTTTTTAAATTTCCATGTGGTCTTGGGAATCAAACCCAGGGCCTTGTACATGTCAGACAAGCACACTCTACCATGACCCACATCCCCAGCCCTATCTATTCTTTTAAAAATATATTCTTGACCGCTGCAACACTGTATTCTCCTCTTTCTGGTTTTCTGTGCCTTTTATGTTTTCATTTTGCTCCTACAGTAATGTTTTTCTCTCTACCTTGTGACCAGCCCAAGCTTCATTTCTGGCTTCCACTTTATATTATTATTATTATTATTATTTTGAGGATGTACTTTCCTGTCTAGGCTTTTCAGAGGGAAATTCCTAAATATCTCACATAAGCACACATTTGCTAGCACTTGCTGTGTTGTTTGTCCCTACAAAACCCATTGTCTCTCATCCTAATCCCTAATACTTCAGTTCCCTACAGGACTTTTCCTTTGAATTTGCCAAAGCTACTTTTCTTCCTACCAGAACACATTTACCCTCTTCCTGTCATCTCCCCTCCTTTCTCTGAGAAGCAGCACCACTCCATGTCAACAACCTGGGTGGCTTCTTGACTCCTTGCTGACTGTACCCTCCACAGGTGCCTTGCTGTCTTCATTTCTAGCATTGCTGTCTAAGCTTTCTCAAACTTGAGTCTACTTGTCTCTAATGGTCACTTGACAAAGAACACAGCGCATCTTTTTTATTTTTATTTTTAAAATGTTTTTAGTTGTCAACAGACCTCTATTTTGTTTATTTATATGTGGTGCTGAGACTTGAACCCAGTGCCTCACACATAATAGGCAAGCGCTCTACCACCGAGCCACAACCCCAGCCCACCCCCACCTTTTTTTTTTTTTTTTTTTAAATAATGGGTTAAATTTTTTTCATGGTGCTTATCTCACATCATCGGATTTTAAAAATGCAAAATGACTCCTGCTCCTCTTGGCAAATGGGTCCCTCGAGCTGTGGTCAAGGCATGAATCACTGGCTACCCTCACTTGTTGGCCCAGTGTCTTTCTCTCCCCCAAGCAGCTGCACCAGGGGTTGAGATTTTCCAGGGGCCATTCCCACAGGCTCACACCTCACGTCCACATTTTACCTACAAGGACTGAAATTCCTTCCTTCTCCCTTTTGTCTACTTTCCTGGATAATCAAAATGCCTGTGCTTCTTTGAAGCCTGGGTCTCCTTTCTCCTGAAGGCCTTACTTATTACTGTGCCTGCTGCCTTCTCCCCTAACTTCTCTACCTCTCTTAGGGTCTAGCATTTAATTATGTACTCAATGGAAACTTTTTAAAAGAGATTTTATATATGTATATCAATTTCCCAGCAAAATTATAAGTACCATATTCTTGAATTCTATTCGCCACAAATATGTGTTGAGCAAGTAAATATTCACAAACCATGGTTGTAGCTTTGTGCTGCCTAACAAAAGGGGTCCAATATGGGTTACCTTGCTATTATTTAGAAAGAAAGATTTAACTTCCATCTCCCTGTAGGTTTTATGCATGTGCAAATTTGCATGATTGACTTTTTAAACTGCAAAGTACTAGGTAATCATTATTTGTAGTTAGTTCTGAGCTTAACACTGTAACATATATCAGCATTGTTATTATCAGAAACTCACCTAAAAACCAAATAATGTACCTCAAGGCACAGAAATTTGCAATGTATATTTTGTGAAATGTCTCTCTCTCTCTTTCTCTCTTTGTCTAGCATTAGTCTGATTCTTGACCCTCTGAGTTTAGCACCTGGGGCATAGTCAGACCTTTATAATCATGTCTCAGCACAAATTTTCTTTGCTGCATTCTAATGAAATAGGTAACATTTTATATCATTACCTCAGGAGAACCTAGAAAGATACTGATTTTTTTTGAAAAACACATATCATTAATTGTATATTTAATAATTTTACATAAATAAAAGTAAGTGAAAATAATATACTATTCAATAGCATAAGCCAGATCTGTTTAGAAAAGCTCTTTTAATAACTTTCATAGGCTATATTTAAGTGATGGGATACATTAATTCCTTAATAAGAGTGAAACAATATAAAATGAAATGTAATAATCTCTTAATTTTTTATATGAAAGGTAGTTTACTTTATGAATCACAAAAAACTTAGTGACATTTTATTATACTGATGTCAAAATGACCATTGGCTACAGAATATATTCCTTTTGTATTTTTTTTAACAAGGTGTATATAGTGAAGATGCTTCTGGAAAGATCTGAAATCCTGCCACTGACCTATCATGACCACTGGATGTCACTAAGACCAATAATATGGATATGTGTCAAAATGTTCATGAAAGGTTAAATATCAGTTTTTAAAATTTATTCTCCAAAATGGAAATTTCAAAACTCTTACAGGATGCAATTTATAGAAAGACAGATTTAGAAAAAGAAGAATATATTACAATGACAGTTCAACATAAAATGGTGATGGAAAAATGAAGATGTGGATTATGATAAATCTTAACGTGACCCTGAGAGGTAGGTAAAACTCTATTATGACACGTGTCTTAATTGATAAGAATAAAACCTTACTTGAGCATCCAACTTGTCTTGCTTCATGAAGAATCCAGATATAAAACATAAATTTTATCACTTGTGAGTTCTTATTTTCTCCAGTAGAGTCATGTCCTTTTGAGTTGGTGTCTGTTGGGGTTGAATGTGCCCCCACTCTATTCATTTGTTGATATTTTAACCCGTAGTGTCGCCAAATGAATGTGACCTTACTAATATGGGATCTTTACAGAGGTAATGAATTTAAAATGAGGTCGTTATTGTGGAACTTAACCCAGTATGACTAATGTTCTTATAAAAAGAGAAATTTAGACAATTATGCACAGAAGGAAGACAAATTCCCCAAAGAATTCCCAAAAAACTTGGGAGAAGATGGCCATCTATAAACCATTGAAACAGGAAGGTAATGGCTCCTTCTCTCAGAGCCCTTGGAAGCAGCCATTTAATTTCCATTATCTTGCACAGTAGGCACTATTTCCCTGCTTTATTCAGGTAAAGTTTAGAGATAAGTGAATTTTAAGAGAGAGACTCTGTAAATCCAACACTATACTCTTTTCATGGCCAAAATGCTTTACTGTTTTTACAGTTACACTTAAAACGAAGATCTACATTCATATGGACTGATTAACTCTAATTTTAATCATGCTAATGTTAACAAGACTTTTTACTAGCATTTCTATTTTTAATACCAATGTAAACTTTAAAAAATAATTTAAAAATACATTACAATTCAGTGTCCAAACATGAATATTGTTACAAGGAAAATCTTAAAGAATTACATGATATAGAAAATTAGTTTCTAAATGTTTACAGTGATAGTAATTTGGACCAATAAAATTTCAGTAGATTGGATAATGGGAAAATATCATGCAGCCTTTAAAAAAAGGGCACAACAATAAGGAATTTGATTGATGACAGAAATTCTAATATAAACCAACATACTTTATTCTTTAAGGCTCAGAACTAGTGTATTGTACATGAACAAGTGTTCACATACAATAAATATGTATTAACAATAAATAACTACTCTTGTACTTACAGGCTTCCATAAACAACAAAGTGCTCCTAATTACCAGAATTAAACTTACTATAAAAAGATTGAGATAACACAGGAAATGTGAACACTTCTGCCTTTCCAATTTTACTGCCTCCTATGCCACCTGTTACTAACTCTGATGCCAACCAGCTAAGTTTATACCAATTCCCAAGCCACATCTGAGACTTTCCTTGCAATCATAGATAATTTAAGTGCATCTGCAAGCTCTTCCTCTTAATGTTTTGGTCTAAAAATAGACTTAGCAATGGACTTAGGTATATAAGCCATCATAATAACATATGTATATTTTTTATATAAAATTTTCAATAATGCTTTAAAACCCTAAACAGAACATAGATGATTTTGGTCAGAAATTCTCAAAATTCTTTCACTGATAAAAATAAAACTTCAGGTTTTAGTCAGGGTTATCTTCTGTCTTAAGTTGACTTGATATTATTGATGTTTAACAAATTTGCTTCTTATTGTCTCTTTTTTTTGTTCAATTAATATGTTTTTATAAATTGTAATAAAAATAAAACAATACATTCCTTCGAGAATAGGATTTTAAAATTACATATTCATAGCCTGGAAGTTAAGAAAAATAAAATAAAGCCTTTTTCATGATTTTTAAGAGCTATTTTGCCATAATGTTTTAGGTGTACATTAGCCACACCTATGAACAACAAATATATTAAAATTTGTATTTAAAAATTTTAGGGTAATTATTGTGATTCAGAATAGCCACACATTTTGACATACATTTTAGTTATGCCTCAAATAAATCATAGAAATATAATACAATGTTCATCTTTCTGATCTTTAATGAGGTAATTATAGTACTGTTTATAATTGTTTCTAATATGGAAACATCTTTAATATTTTTCTCATAATATGTACTAATATATGCTAATTTGAACTAATTTTAGCAATAGAGAAAAAACTTTCATAATTTTGCTTCCTTTCCCCAAGAGATAACTGTTATTACCCGTTAGAAACATCCTGCCAGACTGACCATACAAAACTAATGAGCTTTCATAGTATATAGTATTCTTTTGCTACTTACTTTCAAAGTACATGCATGTGCATACATACACACAGTATCCATTTTAAGATTATACTTCTATGTCAGCCATTGTAAGGGATCCATAGAATTCTATTTCAGAATGTACCATAATTTATTTTGTCAGTTCTTATTGAGTATGTATAATTTATTAGTTTATTCTTTTTTAAAAAAATTAAAAGCAGAGTGACAATGAATCATCTTGTACTTATATTTTTACCCATTTAAGTGTTTACTTAAAATCTTATTAAATTCTTAAAAATGATATTGCTGGATCAAGGTACATGCATCTTTAATGTCTTCAAACATATCACATTGCCTTTCAGAAAAGTTGTACCAGTTTATATTCAATGTACCATTGTTTGAAAATTCCCATTTCTCCACAACTTCACATTGTATACCTTTGATAATCCAATAGGCAAAAACTTGATTTTATTTGTGTAGGTATGTATGTGTATATATATATATTTATATATATATATATATATATATAAAATGATTTGTATTTGAGCATCTTTTTATATATTTTCTGAACAGCCATCTGATTTTGTGGAATTCTCTTTTCCAAGTTAGTTTGTGAACACTTTTTGTAAATAAAGTAACATATCTCGATTTTTTCTAGTATGAGGTTTTTAAAATAAATTTAGACATAGTTTTAAGTTTTTTTTAAATTTAATTATTTTATTTAAATGCATTTCAAGTCATAATACATAAACAGAGCTCAGTTTTTCCATTTCTCTGGTTGCAAACCAGATAGAGTCATACCATTTGTGTCTTCGTACATGCACCAGGGGTAGTAATGACCATCTCAATCAACCATCATTACTGTACCCATTCCCCTTTCCTTCCTCCTCCCTCCCCCCTGCCGCATCCAGAGTTCCTGCATTTCTCCTATGTTTCCCGTTCCCACCCCCCTTATGTATCCTCATCCACTAATCAGAGAGAACATTCGGCATTTGGTTTTTTGGATTGGCTTACTTCACTAAGCATAATGTTCTCCAATTCCATCCATTTGCCTGCAAATGCCATAATTTTATTCTCTTTAATTGCTGAATAATATTCCATTGTGTATATGTACCACAGTTTCTTTATCCATTCATCTATTGAAGGGCATCTGGGTTGCTTCCATAGTTTTGCAATTGTGAAT
>CM053404.1:127604376-127611669 GCA_028644305.1 Xerus rutilus | reverse complement strand
ATTTTCTTCACATAGACATGGCATGTTGTAATCAACTCTGTCAAGTTTGATCATGTAAATAACTCCTTAATTTGAAAGATAATTGTTAACCCGATAGCCAACATTGTACCTTCAACCCATTTGAATATATTTCCTCTAATAGTTTAAAGCATTTATTGAAATCAATCTTCCTGTCTTTGTTTTCCTAGCTCTAGTTTACACCTGCTTCTCTTATCCCCTACACATCCTTTTGCACTATCTGCTACTACCTCAAATAACATCCATTATCTATTTCTGCTTTCTACCTAAGTTTAAATTACCCTTTTTAATAGTTTCTCTCTCTTTCTCTTTTTCCCCCCTCTCCTATTTGCCTAATCTTTCTTCCTCCCTTCTTTAAGCTCTCACCTAAGGTTATAGTAAATTTACTAAATTAACAACAAAGTTTTTTGACCTGTCCCAGAACTTCATTATAAATTCACACCTGAATTTGAGGAACTGCAGACAACAATTGCAACAAGTTTTTGTTTTTGTTTTCATAAAGTTGAATAGAATGATGCTTGGCTCAGAAGTGATTATAATAAATAGGGCTCAATGGGATCTCTTAAAGGGGTGCTGATATCGGGATCAATAGAGGTATTTAATTGAATTAATATATCATTATTTGGTATTCACCTAGGGAGGACTCTTAAGAAAAAGAAGCTTAAAAAGTAGTCTTTCACTTAAAAGAAGTCAGAACTATACTGATAGATGGCTAGACACACAAACAATATGAAAAACAAAGGAACAAACCATCCCAAACAACCCATAATACTTCAGCAACAGACTTCATTGATATCATATGGAGAATACATCAGAGAAGGAATTTAGAAAGTTCATAGCTAAACTGTTCTGTGAACTAAAAAAATGATGTAAGAAGTAAAATCAGAGCAAAAACACATGGTATGAAAGATTGCTTCAATAAAGTGATAGAGATTCTAAAAAAGAACCAAATGAAAATATTCAAAATCAAGAAATCAATAAACCAAATTAAAAATTCAGTGGAAAGCATTACCAGTAGCTTAGATATCTTTAAATATATATTTTAAAGCCTTGAACACAAAGTATACAATCTTAAAAATAATGTTGAACACAGAGAAAAGATATTACAAGACTATGAGCAGAGTATTCAAGAAATCTGTGATAACATTAAAAGGCCAAATTTAAGATTCACTTGGATACATAGATTCATTGAGCCCTGAATTACAAACTAAAGGGTGCACAATCTTTTCATGAAATAATATCAGAAAAATTATTAAGTATTAAGAATGAAATGGAAATTCAAATACAGGAAGCATACAGTACTCCAAATATACAAAAACACAACAAATCCACTCTGAGACACATTATTATGAATATGCCTAACATACAGAATAAGGATAGAATTTTAAAAGCTGCAAGAGAAAAATGAAACTGATCACATGTAGAGGTAAAACAAACCAGATTTCAACTGATTTTTCAACCAAGACCCTAAAAGCTAGGAGAACTTGGAATAATATACACCACAATCTGGAAGAAAATGGATACCAATGAAGAATATTATATCCAGCAAAATCAAGCTCCAGAATTGAAGATGAAATAAAAACCTCCCATGGCAAATAAAAGTTAAAAGAAATCATAACTAGAAAACCTGCATTACAAAACATAGTAATATTTTTCATGAAGAAGAAATGAAAAATAAAAATAAAAACTATCATAGGGAAGAATTACAAAGGAAGAATAGTCAGCCAAAGGAGAATCAAATCCAACTTAAACATTAGAAATAAGTCAAAATGGCAGGAAATAAAAATCATCTCTCAAAAGCTTTAGATATAAATGGTATACACTCTTCAATCAAATGACACAGGTTGGCAGATCGATTTAATAAACAATACCCAAAAATATGTTGTCTACAAGAGACTCACCTCACAGGAAAAGACATCCACAGACTGAAGGTGAAAGGATAGGGAAAAATACTATTCATGTGGATCTTGTAAACAAGCAGGAATTACTTTTCTCATATAGGATAAAGTGGACTTCAAGCCAAAGTTAATCAGCAGAGACAAAGAAGCTGATTTCATACTGCTTAAGGGAATCATACATCAACAAGATATAATGAGCATAAATATTTATGTGCCCCATAATGGGGAATCTATGCACATCAAACTCTTCTCTGTATTAAGAATCAAATATAGCATGCCAGACTCCCTGAAAACTGGCAGGAGCACAGGCCAAGGCCCAGGACCACATTCAGGGAACACTGTGGGAGCCCAGCCAAGGGCAGACCCAAGACTGGTAGCTACCAATCACAGGGGAACGAAGACTGAGGGGAAGGACTGCCCCCAGGAAGGACCCCTGTGGGAGCCCAGGCCTAAATGAGGCCAAGAACTGCCCCAGTGCCAAGCCAGAGTTCCTGCCATCCAGCAGAAGCACAGGCCAACCAGGACCACCTTCAGGGACCTCCATAGGAGCCCAGCCAAGGTCAGGCCTGAGATTGTTACCCAATAATCTGCTGACCATAGGGAAACATAGACCCAGGAAAATGACAGCCTCCAGGGACCTCTGCAGCTGAGTCCTAGGACCATCCTGATTTCAGCACCACAGTCCCTGCTGATCTGCGGGAGTCCAGGGAAAGGGCTAGATCCACCACCTGGAATCCCTGAGGTTGTCCAGGCCAAGATCAGGTGTAGGACTGCCCCCACAGGTGTGTGTGAGATCCCAGGGCCAGTGTGGATACCCACTATGTATTTACCTGTGCATAGTGGGTATCCACACTGTTTCTCCATTCCTGCAGCCATCCCCATAATTCTTCCCAAGTATTAGCCTCTTCCTTGTGGCAACAGACAGGGCCTGGAGGCAGTGGTACATCAAAATGCTGCATCTCCATAAATCAGCCCAAAGCCATTGTAAGTCCCGCACTTTTAGCCCCATCTGTGAAAGTGTTTGCATCCATCTGGGGCCACTCCCACTTCTATCTTGAGTTACCTCCATTACCACCGCCACTATCTTTAGTGGCAGTAGGGTTCATCTGAGGACACTTGCTGGGGACCAGAAGTGAACTCCAAGGTGAGATACAGGTTATCTCTAGTGTCACTACAAGATTATAGGATAGAAACTACAATAACTCAGATTGGCATTGCAAGAAAGGAAGATACATAATCAACATGAAAAAACAAGGGAAGAAAGTGCCCCAAATAAACCAAAATACTACAATAATAGATTCCATTGACAGCACAGTTAATCAAATGTCAGAGAAAGAATTCAGAATATACACAATTAAAGTGGTCTGAAAATTAAAGAATGACTTAAGCGAGGAAATACAGACAAAAATTGATCAATCCAACAAAGAAATAAGAGAGTAAATAAAGGAAACAATTGATCACACCAACAAAGAAATAAGGGAGCAAATACAGGTAGCAAATATTACTTTAAGAAAGAGCTAGAGATTGTGAAAAACAAGCAATCTGAAATTCTTGAAATAATGAAACAATAAACCAAATAAAAAACTCAATAGAAAGGATAACCAGCAGACTAGATAACCTGGAAGACAAAATCTCAGAAAATGAAGGCAAAATATACAATCTTGAAAATAAAGTTGATCACACAGTAAAAATGGTAAGAAACCATGAACAGAACACACAAGAATTATGGGATATCATCAAAAGACTAAATCTAGGATTTATTGGGGTAGAAGGCACAGAATTTCAAGTCAAAGGAATGCACAATCTCTTCAATGAGATAATATCAGAAAATTTTCCAAACATGAAGAATGAATTGGAAAATCAAATACAAGAGCCTTACAGGACACCAAATGTACAAAATTACAACAGATCTACACCAAGGCACATTATAATGAAAATGCCAAGCATACAGAATAAGGATAGAATTTTAAAGGCCACAAGAGAGAGGAATCAAATTACATATAGAAGGAGACCAATTCGTATGTCTGCAGATTTTTTAACTCAGACCCTAAAAGCCAGGAGATCATGGAACAATATATACCAAGCTTTGAAAGAAAATGAGTGCCAAACAAGAATATTATATCCAGCAAAATTGAACTTCAGATTGTATGATGAAAGAAAAACCTTCTATGATAAACAGAAGTGAAAAGAATTTACAGCAAGAAAGCCAGCACTACACAGCATTTTTGGCAAAATATTCCATGAGGAGGAAATGATAACAACAATGAAAATATACAAAGAGAGGAACTACACTAAAGGAAAGGCCAATCAAAGGTGAAACCAAGTCAAGGTAAAAAACAAAAATAAACCAAAATGACCAGGAATACAAATCATATTTCAATAATAACCCTGAATGTGAATGGTCTAAACTCATCAATTAAAAGACATAGACTGACAGACTAGATAAACAAGAAGATCCAACAATATGCTGCCTTCAAGAGACTGGATAAACAAGAAGATCCAACAATATGCTGCCTTCAAGAGACTCATCTCACAGGAAAAGACATTCACAGACTGAAAGTAAAAGGGTGGGAAAAAACTTATCACTCACATGGTCTGTGTAAACAAGCAGGAGTTTCCATCCTTGTATCAGATAAAGTGGACTTCAAACCAAAGTTAGTGAAAAGGGATAAAGAAGGACATTTCATACTTCTTAAGGGAGTCATACATCAACAAGACATAACAAACCTATGCCCCAAACAATGGGGCATCTAGGTATATCACACAAACCCTTCTCAACTACAAGAATCAAATAGACCATAACACAATAATACTTAGTGACTTTAATGCAACTCTCTTACCACTGGATAGATCTTCCAAACAAAATCTAAACAAAGAAACCATAGACTAAATAAAACAATCAATAATTTAGACTTAACAGACATATAGAGAGTATTCCATCCATCAATGAGCAAATACACTATTTCTCAGCAGCACATGGACCCTTCTCCAAAATAGATCAGATGTTATGTCACAAAGCAAGACTGAACAAATACCAAAAAATAGACATACTACTCTGTATCCTATCTGACCATAATGGAATAAAATTAGAAGTCAATGACAAATTAAAAAATAGAAACTACTCCAATACCTGAAGACTGAATAATATGCTATTGAATGATGGATGGATAACAGAAGACATGAGGGAAGACATAAGAAAATTTTTAGAGGTAAATGAAAACTTTAATACAACATATCAAAATCTCTGGGACATCATGAAGGGAGTACTAAGAGGAAAGTTAATTACATTAAGCTCATTCATTAAAAGAAGAAAAAGTCAACAAACAAAAGACTTGACACTACATCTCAAAGTCCTAGAAAAAGAGGAACAAACCAACACCAAAAGAAGTATACACAGGAAATATTTAAAAACAGAGCTGAAATCAATGAAATCAAAACAAAAGAAACAATTCAAAAAATTGACAAAACAAAAAGCTGGTTCTTTGAAAAAATGAATAAAATTGACAAACTCTTAGCTACTCTAATGAAAAGAAGGAGGGAGAAAAAACAAACTACTAATATTTGTGATGAAAGAGGAAATATCATGACAGACACTACTGAAATACAGAGGATAATTAGAAAATTAATGACCAACTTTTGGGGCATTATCAAATAAATTGCATTACATGTATACAGTAGAATTCCATATAGTATAGAAAATGTAAGAAAGCTTTCTCTGTACTGAAATGTTGAGAAAAACATGTTTAGAGAAATATGTATATTATCAGAGGATAATTAGAAACTATTTTGAAAATTTATACTCTAGTAAAATGGAAAACTCTGAAGACACCAACGAATTTCTAAAGGCATATGATCTACCCAAACAGAACCAGGAGGTCATACACAACTTAAACAGATCAATTTCAAGCAAGGAAATAGAAGATGCCATCAAAAGGCTACCAATCAAGAGAAGCCCAGGACCAGATGGATTCTCAGCCGAGTTCTACAAGACCTACAATGAAGAATTAATACCAATACTCTTCAAACTATTTCACAAAATAGAAACGGAGGGAAGCCTTCCAAATTTATTCTATGAGACGAATATTACCCTGATACCAAAACTAGACAGAGACACATCAAAGAAAGAAAATTTCAGACCAATATCCATGATGAACATAGATGCAAAAATTCTTAATAAAATTTTGGCAAATCACATACCAAAACATATTAAAAATATATTGCACCATGATCAAGTGGGGTTCATTCCAGGAATGCAAGGTTGGTTCAACATATGGAAATTAATTATTGTAATCCATCACATCAATAGACTTCAAGAGAAGAACCATATGATTTTATCAATTGATGCAGAGAAAGCATTTGACAAAATATAGCATGCTTTTATGTTCAAAACACTAGAAAAACTAGGGGTAGTAGGAATATACCTCAACTTTGTAAAAGCTATATGGGCTAAACACAAGGACACCATCATCCTAAATGGAGAAAAGTTGGAAGTGTTCCCTCTAAAAATGGGAACAACAGGCATGCCCTCTTTCACCACTGCTATTCAATATAGTCCTTGGAACACTAGCCAGAGCAATTAGACAGATGAAATAAATTAAAAAGAGATACACATAGGAAAAGAAGAACTCAAACTATCATTATTTGCCAACAACAAGATTCTATACTTAGAGGATCCAAAAAATTCCACCAGAAAACCTCTAGAATTAATAAATGAATTCAGCAAAGAAGCAGGATATAAAATCAACACCCATAAATCAATTGCATTTCCACACATCAGTGATGAATCCTCCAAAAAAATAAAAAATTAGGAAAACTACCTCGTTCACAATAGCCTCAAAAAAATAAAACACTTGGGAATCAATTTAACAAAATAGTTTAAAGACCTCTATAATGAGAACTACAAGACACTAAAAAAAGAAATTGAAGAAGATCTTAGAAGATGGAAAGATCTCTCATGCTCTTGGACAGGCAGAATCAATATTGTCAAAATGACCATACTACCCAAAGTGCTATATAGATTCATTGTGATTCCAGTTAAAATCACAACATCATTGCTTATAGAAATAGAAAAGGCAATCATGAAATTTATTTGAAAGTATAAGAGAACTAGAATAGCCAAATAATCCTTAGCAAGAAGAGTGAAGCAGTAGGCATCACAATACCAGACCTTAAACTATACTTCAGAGATATAGTAACAAAAATGGCATGGAAATAGACATGTAGACCAATGGTACAAAAGAGAAGACACAGAGACAAACCCACTTAAATATAGTTATCTTATACTAGACAAAGGTGCCAAACATGTACACTGGAGTAAAGACAGCCTCTTCAACAAATGGTGCTGGGAAAACTGGAAATCCATATGCAGCAAAATGAA
>CM053404.1:127576876-127599376 GCA_028644305.1 Xerus rutilus | reverse complement strand
CAATACTGCTCTCCAGACTGGTTGTATCAATTTGTAGTCCCACCAGCAATGTATGAGTGTGCCTTTTCCCCTACATTTTCACCAACACTTATTGTTGGTACTCTTGATAACTGCCATTCTGACCGATGTGAGATGAAATCTTACATCATAAAAGATATCTATGCTAAACCAAAAGCCACCATCATCCCAAATGGATAAAAATTGAAAGCATTCTGTCTAAAATTGGGAACAAAACAGAGATGCCCTCTTTTATCACTTCTATTCAATATAGTCCTTGAAACTCTAGCCAGAGCAATTGGTCAGATGAAAGAAATTAAAAAGAGATACAAATAGGAAAAGAAGAACTCAAACTATCATTTGCTGACAACATGATTCTGTACTTAGAGGATCCAAAAAATTCCACCAGAAAACTTCTAGAATTAATAAATGAATTCAGCAAAGAAGCAGGATATAAAATCAATACCCATAAATCAATTGCATTTCTATACATCAGTGATAAATTCTCTAAAAGAGAATTAGGAAAACTACCCTGTTCACAATAGTCTCAAAAAAATAAAATACTTGGGAATCAATTTAACAAAAGAGATGAAAGACTTCTATAATGAAAACTATAGGACACTAAAGAAAGAAATTGAAGAAGATCTTAGAAGATGTAAAGATCTCCGGTGCTTTTGGATAGGCAGAATCAATATTGTCAAAATGGCCATACTACCCAAGGTGCTATATAAATTCAATGCAATTCCAATTAAAATCCCAACGTCATCCCTTATAGAAATAGAAAAGGCAATCATGAAATTTATTTGAAAGTATAAGAGATCCAGAATAGTCAAATAATCCTTAGCAAGAAGAGTGAAGCAGTAGGCATCACAATACCAGACCTTAAACTATACTATAGAACTAAAGTGTAACAAAAATGGAATTGTATCGGCACCAAAATAGACATGCAGACAAATGGTACAGAATAGAAGACACAGAGACAAACTCGCATAAATATAATTATCTCATACTAGACAAAGGCACCAAAAACATATATTGGAGAAAAGATAGCCTCTTCAACAAATGTCCTCAAAAAGTCAAAGGCCAATGTTTTCTCTGATAGACAGAAGCTAATCCAAAATACACAAAAAACGAATAGAGTAACAGTGGAGCAGACAGAGGGCAATGAAGTGAAGGGCTAAGGGATGGGTTAGGGAAAGACAATGGAATGAATCTGACATAACAGTTCTATGTGCATATATGCATATATCACAGTGAATTCACCATCATGTTCATCCACAAGATGCTAACTTAAAAAATAATAACTATAAGTAAATAGCAGAAAGATCATTAGAGTAAAAGGAATGGAACACGGGGTAGGAAGAAGGTAGGGGAAGGGGAGTACTGGGGACTGAATTAGAACAATTATAACCTTGCTTTCATAATTATGTCAAAATAAATTCTATTGTCACAGATAACTAAAAAGAATCAATTAGAAAAAAATGCTACAATAAACTCCATGTATGCAGAAAAAAAAGTACAACTTAGAGGAGGAAAAGTTTGTCTTGGCTCATGGTTTTGGAGGTTCAGTCAGTGATGGGCTGACTCTATTGCTCTGGGTCTGAGATGAGGGAGAGCATCATGGTGGATGGATGTGGCAGCAGAATGCTGCTCACCTCATGGTAGCCAGGAAGGAGAGAAGAAGAGAGGGGAGGGGAGGGAGAAATTAAGGGAGAGGAAGGGACAGAGGCAGGGGAGAAGAAACCCTTCTAGGGCATGCCTCCTGTGACCTAGTTCCCTCAACAGGATCCTACCTGCCAGTAGTCCACTTAGCTATCAACAGATTAATCCAGTGACGAGGTCAGACCCCTCATAATCCAACCATTGCCTAAAAGGCCCACCTCTGAACCTTGCTGCATTGGAGATCATGATTTCAAAATGAGATTGTGGGAACATTTCAGATTCAACCATAATAGTAGTAAATATTGATTATGTGACCTCTCAGGAACCTTATAGGTGGAAGTAATTAGTATCTTGTTACTTTTAGACAACTTTATAAACTTGACCTTGTGTCTACATTTGTTGAATGATTCATTCAAATTATCTTTGTTGTCACAGCGACAATGGGATAGTGGTTTTAGTGACAGAATTCAGTTCAATGAAGGTTACTATTGATACAAGAAAATGTGACACATGCAATTTATTTTTTCTGTTTATAGAAAAAGTTAAAAAGGACAGCCAAAACTTTTACATTCACATTTTCACAAAAGTTAAGCCCAGTCTTCAGATCAGGCAGTTCCAGCTGGTGTTTTGACAAGTGAATCAGCACTTGCTATTGTGTTGCTACAAAACTTATTAATCATGTTTTTATTCAACGTGTGGACACTAAAATTAAAAGTCTACTGTTATTGATGAGATGCTATTGTAGGGATATGTGACAGTCTCTGGAAGTTAGCATTTACTAGAACCATCTGAATGTTGAAAAACGTAACTCAAGTTATAACAAAATGACAGCTAACGCTCATCCAGATTTTAAGTATGGATGTTTGGCATTGTGTTTGCAAGTTCCAGATGGTTGACTAGATTTCTCACTTTTCATTTGGATGTTTTTCCCGAGAGTTTCATTCAGTTTTAATGTTCATTCATGGAGACAATTTGTGGCAGGCTCTTAACTTTCAGGGATATTCTTATCTTCTATTAACAGAACATGAGTCATTTTTGGGCATGCCATCTTCCAGCAGATAAAAATAACATTAGCACACAATTAAATTGTTTGCATATTTGTGTTTCATAGTTTCAGGAAACAAAACAAACTGATTTTTCTCTTTACTCTTACAATCAACACATCTGTGACCAGATGTGTTTTTTTTTTTCCTTTTTTCGTAAACATGAAACATTTCTCCTACAGCTTAACTCGACTCTGGCAGTATCGACCTGGAGTTAGTGTCAGATCTCACAGGTTCAAGGCTCAACTCCATGAGACTGCCTCCCACCTCACATGCCAAAGTTTTGGCCTGTATTTCTCACCCACTGACTTTAAATTGGAAATTCCCTGACACTCTCTCTCCTTATATTTAGTTAATTTCTTAGAGGGGCCTCACAGAACTCATGGAAACATTTTTCTTAATTTTGTCCATGTATTATAAAGGCTATTACAAAGATATAGATGAATGGCAAAATGGAAGAGGCACAGAGAGCAGGTAATTGGGAAGATGTACAGAGCTTCCAAGCCTTCTCTGGATGCCCCTAACTCTGGGTATCACTATACATGTTCAGCAGCCCCAAAGCTCTCCAGATTTCTCTGTCCTTTGGGGGTTTTGTGGAGGCTTTATTATGCAGGTATGGGTGGATGACATCAATGGCTGTTGATGATCCCCCTGAACCTCCTGGGACCAGGAGCATGCACCACAGGCATCTGGCTTATATTTACTATTGTGTAATAATATAACATTTTATATCATTTTAAACTCAGCTTTGTTCCTTATGGTGATCTCAAAATGGAAGTTGACTCCATCTCAAGTAGCATTCAGAGTCAAAACGATAGTTAGTCCTCAATAAGAGTTTAATACCTGTATGAATGAAAATGAAAATAGTTTCAGTGAAAAATAATAAGGTTTAGAGCTTGTAAGTTAAGCAGGAAAACATAGAAACACAATTAAAAGGTATAATTGATATATTTGAAACAGCAAGTAATGTCAGGTGTGTTTAGCCTGATTTGCATGATTTGCCACTGACCATAAACATCAATTTTCTCTCTGCTGTGAGGTAGTACACATGACATAAAATAACAGCAGTCTGAGGATATTCCCTTTTACCCTCTGAAGTGCTGGCTGACAGCAAGTGGGTTGGGATCTCTTTTTAACACCAAGCAAAAGTTAATAATTTATAAATATTGTTTTTCATGGGAATAGAAATGGCAAAAAGACAGAAGCTATTAAACTGTGGATGTCTTAATAAAAAGCCACCAAAATTTTGAGTGTGTTTATGTAGTAATGCTGATTGAATTCAGGGAATGGGCAGTGGAAACTGGGAAACTGATTTCCGGGAAAGATATTAAATATTCTAACACATACTTGGGAGGTACAGTCATCATTCCTAAAATATACAACTTGGGCTGATCAAATACATTTGAAATTCTTTAAACAAGCTCCAAGCTCAAGCACAAAATTTCTGTCATTAACATGGAAAATTGTCTAACTTTCAGCACTGGAGAGTTCGCCTAATTTCCCTCTAGACTAATTCTGGGATGACAATTAGAGGGACTTTGCGGTTCTTTGGTCCTTACCACCTTTATTGAAGTAGCTCATACTCCTGTAAACATCAACCTTGATGCTGAATGGCAGCACATGGAGGTCAGCTGGACTGGCAGTTCTTTCCAGCCAAAGGCAAACTCTCCCAGCAAATATAGTAATAGGCTCTTACCAAAAGCTTGGCTACCCATCTTACAGTTCTGTGCTTTGTTGAGGAATCACTGACACCTTTTGTTAGCTCTCAAGGTCTGGCAGTGTCTATTGGCAGCCAAGAATTTCACATTTCAATTATTTTGGCTGTTAATTCTTCACACTGTCTTTGACATAATAATGTCAAAGGCAATTTTTTAGTTTCCCGAGGAAAGGAAAAACTATAGTTTGGACTAAATTTAAATCAACACTATAGAAAACCCTACTGTATGGCCTTTTATTGAGACCAGTAACACTATGGTTTTACCTGTCTGTAGCAAATATGAACTGCTATTTAAAGAAATTTGGTTAATATATATCCTAAAAATTTGTAGTTTTGTTAGGAGTGGGAGCTGAATACACTTAATTTGAAAACAAAAATGTAGAGTACAGTAATCCAATCTTTGAAGACTCAGGAAGGAATGCAAAAAATAGTATGCCTCTGGTATTTGCTAACAGCAAGAAGGGAAATATGTAAAATAATACAACTGATAAATATTAAATAAGACCATTTAAAAATGATTAGGTTTGGGTGTGATCATCAAGAAAACAACATGGTTGAATTAGCTCATCTTTAGTAACAATTGTTAAATAAAATAAATACATTATTAAATTATAAAACTTCATTTCCAAAAACGAGGGTTAAATTGTTATAGTAACATCGAGCAAATCACAAGAATCTACATGGCTCTTCCCTCTCCAGCCCCCTTTTCCCCTCTTCCAACATGACTCTTCCCTCTTATCTCCATTCAGTATGGTAAATGTGCTTAAAATGGGCATGTTCAGGAGAGAGAAAACTGATGCTGCCATATAATATAAGGTAATCCCAAACCACATACAACCTGACACTAAATTATTTCATGTTTGCTTCTTTAAGTGCTCACTGTTTTAGTCCTTATGGGCTACTGTAACAAACTATCAAAAACTGCCTTACAACAGAAATTCATGTTTCACGATTCTGGAATCTGGAAAGTCCAAGATAAGGTGCTGGCAGGTTTGGTGTCTCCTGAGAGTCTGCTTTCTAGTTCATGGATGGCTCCTTTGCTGTGTCCTCAAGTAGCAGAAGGGGTAAGGCAGCTCACTGATCCACCCACCTCATAATCTGATCACCTCCCAAAGGCCTTACCCTTCATTACCGTCATGTTGGATGCTACAATTCAACCTGTAAATGGGGGTGGGTACAGACATTCAAACTATACCACTCTCCTATTTGTTTTTCTTCTCCACCATTTCTGCTATTGCTTAATTCAGGCTCATCTTCCACTTGTGGAACTCCAGCAACAATCTGCAACTGATATTCCTGCAACTGCTACAGTTGCCTTCAGATCTGGTCCTTCTCTTGAACCATTTCTATTCAGTTTTCCATTGTCTGAGCAATGAATAATCTGCATACAAATTCTTTCATGATCTTTTCCCCAACCATTCTTTTCTACCTTCTTATTCACTGCCCCCTCTCCCACCTCTCTCCATTTAGTCTCATACTCCCTCATTCCTCCGCGTGGCCTGCACATGCATTACCCAAATGCAAACACTTGAGATTTCCTTCAGCATGACATGCTCTCTTATGGTCTGTGTTCAGGCTGCTCCTCTGGAGTGGAGTTCTTCTGTCCTGTTTACTTGGTGAATAGGTACTCTCAGGTTAGTCCCCTTGGTCTTTCCCGATTCCCTGACTCGTCACAGAAAGAAACAGCTACTGTTCCACTGTGCTTTTTAATCATTTTCTGCACTTATTTATTTTTGTTTCTGTTTCATACTTTCATTAAACACACAGCTATTGAATGTTTGCTATGTGCAAATCTCATTCACTTTGTATTCCTGGCATGGAACACAGTCCCTGGCATACAATAGATCTTAGGGGACAGTAACACTGGAACTGAGAAAGGAATGGTGAGGGCAGGTCATTAATTACAAGAGAGAAGGGTGTGACATATGAGAGGTAAGAGATGTTGTTGGACATCAGGAATCAGGTCATGGACAGCTTTGTTTATGTCGGTAACTGTATAGATTTTTTTTTTTTCCCTGTGGAGTTGTGGGGAGTGCCGTTCAAGAATGGGAATCATATTTCATAGAGCCTTTTGGAAATAGCAGTATGGCAGATGTACTTGGAGCGGGCATGTTCAGGAGGGAGAAGCAAATTGATGTTGCAATCTAAGTTAAACTTAGAGGAAGATCAGCCAGTTAGGAGCCCACTGCAAGCTTCCAGGTGAGAGAATTATGGCAGAGGGCTGGGGCAGTGGAAATGGTGTGGATAAAAGAGATGCTTAGTTGGTTGAAAGTGCATGCCCAGGTGTGTGTTTTGTTAGGATAAATGGGAGAGAGAGGAACCTAGGATAATCCTCAGATTTCTAGTTTAGACCACTGAAAAGAAGGAAGCACTTTCTATATATGGAAATAAGGAGGGAACAGCAGTTTGGGGGAAGGAGTGGCGTTGAGTTTGGAGAAGCTGGCTTACAGATGTTTGTGGGACTATCAATTTGATATATCTACTAGACAGTAAAGCATTATTGTTCAGAGGTCATGAGAAAGAGCTGGAGTAACAAAAGAGAATTGATACAAATAGGGGAAATTGCAAATTTTGTAAAATGTGAGACGAGGATTGAGGAAATAACCTTGGATGATATATTTAGAGGCAAAGAAAAGAGAGATAAAGAAGGAGACTGAGAAGTCCATTTCCTCTCAAAGTTTAAGAATACAGAGAATAAAAGTTTTACTAAACCAAGAGAAGAAATATTTTTAATAAATGAAGTCAGAAAATATAGGGAAATAAAAAAAAAGAAAAGAAATGGAAAATTGTCAATTATTTTTTGACCATTATGTTCTCTGAGGTTTCAAAGAGCAGTTTTAAGGGAGGAGCTAGGATAGGATCTCTCTTTAAGGGGCTGAAATTCAAATGGACGTAAGGTACTGGGGACACAGTGAAGAGAAAGGAAGGAGAAACAGGGCGATGCTAGAGACTGGACGTGTTGAAGGAGGCATACGCAAGGCCTGGTGAGATTTCCCTCTTGACTGCAGCATTGTATTTCTGATATGTTTTCAGCTGCCCTTTCTCCATCTAATTTGCTATCTAATCTCCTAAAGGTATGGCAGAATATTTTCATGTTCAGTCTTAATTCTTTGTCTACTAGCATTTCTTTGTTTACTAGCTCTTCTTTTAGAGTTTTCCCATTCACACACCTTTAAAAATCTTTTCATTAGTGAAGTATAGTTACACATAATATCGGGGTTCATTTCCACAGTCATACAAGCATGGAATATAGTTTGCTCCAATTCAGTTCCCAGTACTTCCTCTTTCCCTCCCCACTTTCCTTCCCTGTTTTCTTTCCTGTACTGATGAGGAGGAGGGATAAGGGAAGGATAGGAAAAGGGAAGAATGCTGGAATGAAACTGACCAAGCTGTCCTATGTATGCATATGAACATACCATAGTGAATTTCACCTTTATGTAAATCTATAATGCACTACTTTAAAAAACACACCTTTTTTTCAAAATAAACTTCTATTTAAAAATATTTTATCTCAAGTTCTTCTATTTCACACTAAGGACATTTACACTTGTTTAACATTTTGGTAGTACTAAATTTAGCTCTTATAAAGTGTAACTCACCTTTCCTCCCCAAACATTTGATCTACCACCTATGTCTTGGTTTTTGAATAGTAACTGTCTATTCAGCTCATGCCAAGACATTGGGTTTTATTTGTGCTTTGTAACCTTTCTATCTGTTAAGTCTTTCTTTTTCCATTGCCACTATTCTATTTAGTTTCTTGTCTTTCAGGCTGTAATACTATACTTATTATTTGAGCATATAATAATCTCAAAAAAAATCTGAAACACTTGTTGACTTCTCATGCATTATTTTGATGACACCTTTTTCTTATCGAATAATCTTGAATACTTCGCTACCTATAGCATTGTATGTATTAAGATTGACATTCCAAAAATTAACTAAACCCATTGATGGAAAAAAACCTTCATAAATAGCTTAATCAGGAAAGAATTATGATCTGTCATTAGAGAATTAGACTCTGGACAGAACAACTCAGGTTTTAAATAAGCCTTCATGTAAAGGAAAAAATAAATTTGTGTCAGATAACAGGGTCCTTTACACGAGATCACATTGCTTGGTACAGAGAATAATGGAAATTTGTCTCCTGGTACTTAGATGTACCAGATGATTATTTCACCAAAAACTGCCAGGCAATCCTCATTGCCAAAGAGAAAAGTGTTATGTGTCTGAGATTACCTGGCCTCACCTTTTCCCATGCTAAGATCTTGCTCATGGTCTCTAATACATGGTCCTCTCAGTTCAATTTTCAGAAGTATCTGGCTAAAAGCCCACATCTAGTTGCAGTCATTTCCTTTCTATTCCACTTTCTGTGGACTCTATCTTTTTCCTGGCTCTCCAGCATTACAGCCTTTACACTAGAACAGCAGCATTGGGTTTTCTTTAGGGTTCTTCCTATAAATTTTAGACTTGCACACTTTCTTAATCACATGATCAGTTCCTTAAAATAAATCTCTTTCTATGTATATGCCCACATCTGATTATGTTTCTCTGGAGAACAGTGACTGAGAAGGATTTCAGTTCCTGGAGTAGTTCTCAGAGGAACAGCATTTTGAGGACGAGTTTTCTGAATTGGTTCTAAGTTTCAGGAATTGACTCTCTAATATGATTAGATTTAGACTCTAATGTCTCTATTTGCCCCCATAAAGAGAGCACTGATTGTCCATACTGTAAGCGGCAATAGAGATACGAAAAATATCATCATTGGGTGCTCCTACTCAAATACTTATAAAAAAGCAAAAATCAGGGTAACAACATATCTGATACCTCAAACTAATGAGCAGTGAAATTGTCTCTGTGTTCCTAGTATTGCTTGGACAATATGGGCAAAGAATAGAATAAACTTGGGAATTGAAATTCCCAGGTCTAGTGATGAATAAATGACCTAAAAGCATTTACCCTGAGGAAAGAGAACCTTAACTAACTGAGATTTTTGAAAACTGAACAAAGAATCTCATATTCCCAGTGGCTGAATTAAAACATAATTGAATTCCCAGTCTTTCAGGGTGTCTACTGTTATTCATATGTATGTACCTATCAGTTGATCTATCAATTGATTTTTTGATGGATCGATCTCCACCTTGTTGGTTCTGTTTCTCTGGAGAACCTGACTAATACACTAAGCAAGAGAGAAATGTTGTTTTCCACCATATAATAATGTCATGTGCGGATTAAGGTATTTACAGGAGTGCCATATTTATATCTGGGATGGTAGTCACAAGATTAAGTTTGTAAGTCAAAAATTTTCTGCATTGGTGTTTGCTACACTTAATCTTTGGCCTTGCCTTTTCTAAGCTGTCTCGCACATTGCAGCCAGAGGATCTTTCTAAATCAACAATTATGAGGATCTTCCTAGCGTCTTTTGTAAAATTCTTCAGCAATTCCACCTCACCTTTTGAAGAAGCCTCATCATCAGGATGGTCTCACAGCTGTGGGGCTCTTGTGCACCTCCTTCCCCAAGCTCCATTACCCTCCTGAGGTGCCTTACCTGTTGTGCTCCACAGCCACCAGTGTTATTAGTAAACCTTTTTATCTTCAAGTTTTTGCTTTTGCCTGACTACTCTCCCCTAATTTTTCTACCTCTTACTCACCTACTTATCTTTCAAGTCCACGGCTCAAGTACTCCAAAATGATAGCCTTTCCTTCTCATTTGGCTAATTTTGACTACTTTCTATATCTGTCCTTACACAATTCTTTGTAGTCAACAGGCCTTACATGTCTTGATTTTTCTCTCCCATTCCATCTTTCATAACTAACATCACACCTTGAACTATAAGTGATGACCAGTACTCATGTTTACCAGTGCTAGGGACATAGCATGGGTCCAATCCTAGTTATGGCTCTTAAAAGAAAATCTTTTGCTTGCCTGATTTAGCAGAGATAATCCATATACATGGACCCAGCAATAATTTTAACAAATGCAGTCCGTATATGGGAAAGATTTAAGAAAAAACATATTGATGGAGCAAGGAAAAACAATGTTATCTACTTGAGCAAGGAGAATTTTGATCATATTAGGAGAGAACTATTTGAGAGTTAAAGGTAGATTTTTAAGTATCACTATGGGAGATGATTCTAGACTTACTATGCCTTTCTACCTTTGCTCAGGAAAAAGATCAACTTACAGTATTATTTACTCCACAGCTTGATAAGGTCTCTTTCATTTTTTTTTTTTGTTCTTGTTGTTGTTAATCTATTTTTTCTCTGAGAGAATGATAGCTCTTTTAAGGGAAGGAAACAGTGTCCAAAAAAGAAAGATTACTGAGGAAATATTTGTTGGATAACTGAATGAAAGGATGGAAGCAGATACTAACAGCTTAACTAATAAGCCCTTGCCTAATTTCAGTAGTAGCTGAGAATCAGTAAAGTGAAGCCCAGTAAATGTCTAGCGTCTAGAGAATGAAAAGCATGGACATTGCCCTGTCTCCTATTGATCTGCTCCTCTCGTCTTTCCTCAAGGAGAGGCACTTAACAGTTATCTTATTCGATCTTGACAGCAAATTAAGAGGTAAATATTATTATCTTCATTTATAGATAAGGGAACCCGGGCTCAGAGAAACCAAATAATTGTCCCAAGTCTCACCCCATAATAGCAGACCTCCAAAGCTCATGTTTTGCAGGTCTGTGGGGTCCGCTCCACCTGTCTAAAGCCCTTCACTGAGAGCCCCTGTCCCTTCTGCCTTCCAACCCTTTGTCTTTTCTATTCTCTAGCTTTCGGCCATTCCTTTCATCCTCCCTCCTTCTTACGGAACAGGTTAGCTCTAGATCAGAACTTCCCAACCTTAGTTGACACTGTGGGCCAGAGAATACTCTGCTGGAGCCATCTGTCCTATGCACTATAGGATGTTTAGCACCATCACAGAAGCCCCTAGAAACAAATAGCCATTTTCCTCCCACTAGTGACAATAAAAATGTTTTCCAGGCTTTGCTAAACACCCCCTGAAGTACAAAATTGCCCTCCCATCGAGAACCCCTGATTTCATCTCTCCTATACTGCATATATATTTTTAGTTTAAATTGACACAGTTTTGTACATTTTTATGGGGTATGGTGTGATATTCCAACACATGTATATAATGTGCATATAATGTGTAATGATCAGATCAAGGAAATTGGAATATCAAACATATATCCTTTTTTTGTGTTGGGAACATTCAAAACCCTTTAGACAAGCTATTTTAAAATATCTAATTCATTGTTGTCAGCCATGGTTATCTACTGTGCCACAAAACATTAAAAGTTATTTCTCCTATCCAATTTCACCCCTGTGCTCATGAACACTTCTTTCTTGGCCCACCTCATCCCTCCACCCTTAACAGCCTCTGGTCAGCTGCACATTTCACCTAATTTTTCACAGATCTCCTTGAGAAAACAAACAAACAAACAACAGTCTTTACTGTAATCTCTATACTTGCAATTAAACATACACTTCCTTAAGTTTTCCTTAATTTTCTTTGTATTTTTAGTCTTATGTTGCTATTTAGCTTTTCATGAATATAACTGATTTTTCAACTTTTCTCAAAGTTTCTTTAAAATAAAAATGAAGTCCTTAGTAAATCTTAAGAAGCCCTTGTGTTGTCCAAAGATAGACATTCAAATAGTTTATGATTTGATTCTTTTGTGGTTGGGGAATTTGGATCACTTTATGCGATGAAGTTGTTTAAAACAGCTGGATAAGCTCAGCAGCAGCCTCAGTCACAGTTGTCAGATCACACAGGGGACAATGACAGGCACCATCCACTGTGTACTGTCTATCCCCACGCTGAGGTAGTCTCTGCAACAACAAAAAATTATTGGAAAAGGCAAGAAATAAAAAAGAAAAAATTGAGGCTAACTAATAAATCATGAGGCATTTAGTGTTCGCACTCTCATTTCTATTTGCCAGAGAAGAGTATAAAAAGGGCTTTTTGTAGGTGCTCACTGTTCTTACCATAGTAGAGAATGCATTTGCACAGGTGTGAAAAACAAGCAGATTTTAAACTTTTCAGATCCTTGGGCCTGTGATACACCTGAGGAATCTTGGATTTAGATGTGATTGTGATTTATTTCGTAGTCTCATATAATTGCTTTGTTTTGTTAATGTGGTGAAAATTACTTTAGGGCAGTAATGAAACTGACCTCATTTTATTTCCAAAAATTGTACTGTGGCAAAAGATATATAACATGTACTATCTGAATTGTTTGTAAGTGCCCATTTCAGTAATTCTAAACACAATCAGTCCTCCACATCTGTGAGTTTCACATCTGAGGGTTAAAAGTATTTGAGAAAAAGATGGCACCTAAACTGAACATCTACAGACTTGCTTGACATTATTCCCTAAACAATGCAGGATAGCACCTATTTACACAGCATTTACATTTTATGAGGTTTCATAAAGTAATCCAGAGATGATTTAAACTATCTTAGATGGTGTGCATAGGTTTTATGCAAATACTCCTTCATTTTATATAAGGAACTTGAGCCTCTGTGAATTTTGGTGTCCCCAGAAGATCCTGGAAGTGATCCCCTGCAAATATGAAGGAACAACTATTATTAATATTTCTGTACAATCACTCTCTAGAACATAGAGAGCAAAACTTCAACTCTATACCAGTTAAACAACTCTTCAGCTGGGCTGGGAACATAACTCAGTAGTAGAGCACTTGCCTAGGGTGCATGAGGCTCTGGGTTTAGTCCTCAGCATCACAAACAAATAAAACAAGAACAGTAAATAAAACCTCTCCACTTGCTCTTACCTCCAGCCCCTGGAGGGGTTCACAGTACTGCTTTATTTGTGATGCGCTTATTTCACTTACCATAATCCTCAAGGTTCATTATGTTCTAGCATGTGTCAGAATTTCCTTCTGTTGCAATGCTGAATAATATTCTATGGTACATATCTGTCACCTTTTGTTTATCCATTCAACCACGAATGGACACCTGGGGTTGTTTCCACCTTTTCTTGTGCATAATGCTGCTGTGAATGTGGGTGTAAAAACATCTCTTTGAGATCCTGTTTTCCATTCTTTAGGGTGTACACCTAGAAGAAGTATTATGGATCACATGGTGATTCTGTTTTTACCTTTTTAAGAAAAAGCTATACTGTTTTGCATAAACAGCTGCACTATTTTATGCTCCTATCAACAGAGCTCAAGGTTTCCATTTTCTTCATAGTGTTGTTAATACTGGTTATTGTTATTATTTCTATAGTGCCCATCCTAATGTGATTGTGTTAAATATCATTGTGGTTTAGATTTGTAGTTTGTTAAATATTAATGACATTAAAAATATTTGCATATTGTTTTTGGTCATTTGTCGATCTTCTTTGGAGAAATACCTATTCCAGTTCCTGGTTCATTTTAAAAACCAGATCTTTTTTTTTTTTTTTTGGTGGTTGTTGTTGAATTGTAGATGGTCTTTGTGTTTGTAGAAATTAATTTTATGTCAGATATGATGTGCTTGCAGGTATTTTCTCCCATTTCACTAGGTTGACTTTTCACTTTGTTGATTTTGTTTTTCTGGATGCTTTCTTTGAGTTGTAGAAATTTTAAATGTTGGTGTTTTATATTTATCTGTTTTCACTTTTGCCACCTGTACTTTTTGTGTGAGATCCAAGAAATCATCGTTAAATCCAAAGCCACAAAGAGGACCTCTGTTAAATTTGTATTCCTTATAGAATGTAGAAATCATAATCTGCTTCTTTGTTGAGTGACTAAACAATGTTAACCACCAATCAAATCTTTATAAGATTTTTCCTGACTAAAATTCCATAATCTGTGCAAATATTTTTTGTGGTGAACACTGGAAGAATTCTTTCTCTTTCTCTCTCTCTTTCCCAGCCTTTCTTTCTAGAGTTGTCTCTGCCTACTGCATTATCTTATTCTCTTTTAGTCTTGTAGGTTGAATGCAGCTACTCTTAACAAAACTATGACTCTTAATGCTAATGTTAATAATGATAATAATAATAATAATAATACAAACAGTATAGCATAGGGGTTTAAATCTCAGTGGAGTTTGAATTCAACATTATTCACTATATTAGAGCAGGGATTATGCTTATTGTATTCACTTTATGGCATATATCAGGAACTTAATAAGTATCTATTGAATTAATGTAATTTAAAGTGGGTATGTTACTTAACCACGTAAGTTTCACCTGTAAAGAAACAGACAATATCGATCTTGTATGTAAAAATAAAACAATTTACACTTATCATCTAAATTTTTGTGAGAATTAACTGAAGGGAAAAATGTGTAGGTTTGGCATACTTGGCAATAATGATTATTACTGAATGATGTTCATCAATTATTGCTTAATAAGAAATTAAACTTGCAGGACCCAGAAAGTTCTTAAATTTGCAATAATGATACTAAATGTCTACATGACAATGATAGGGGGAAAGAAACCACATTTGACTTGAGAACACATTTGACTTGGGAAAACGGGATGAGATAAAAATATGGACATGAAAAGAAGCATGGCCATCCATGAGTGAAGCAAATATTGATGCCTTTCAGACTCCAAGAAAGTGATTCCTGTGACACTGCATTGCCAGATGAAGCTTCATAGAGATGATAAGCTTGAACTGTTCCTTGATGGACAGCTGAATGTAGATGACATGAGGAAAAAAGAAGGACATGCCAGGACAGGGGACATTTGAAGTATGGTTAGCCTATCAATTTGTCTTTGTAGTGTGTAAGACTTTAAATGTCATGCTATGGATTTTGTACTTCATTTTATAGACCCAGGGTTGGCAAACTTGTTAACTTATTCTGTAAAAGTCGAGATAATAAATATTTTAGGGTCTGTGGTCACAAATGGTTCTGTGTCACATATCCTTCTTTGATTTTTCTCCCCCCACTTTTTACAACCCTTTAAAATGCAAAAACCATTTTTAGCCTGCAAGCAGTATAAAAACAGGCCACAGGCTAGATTCAGCATAGTTTGCTGACCACAAGGCTCTATCAAAGTTTTTTAAGCAGTTACTTGACATGAGGTCCATTCTAGGAAAACGGCTGATGGCACTGAGAATTGCCTCACACATCTTCCTTTCCTTAGACTTTGTATGATCATAGAAAGCATGTTTCATTAATTTGACTAGAGGGACAAAACATATTTTCTGGTTATGTATATAAAGCAGGAATTCTTCACCAAGAAGATTATGGTATGCAGGTTCTTCATGGTAATATTTCAATGCATGTGACCCTCCTTTTGCTGTCTGAAGTTGATATCGTAATTGTTATTAATAAAATTACAAATTGGTACATTGTAGGCACTTAATGGCTACTTTCAGAATTGAATTTAGGAGGTTGAAATGCTTTATGGACTCTATAATAAAGAAGTTTTATGGGAGCTAGTTAAGAAACAAATGTTATGAGAAGTGCAGATTCTTCTAGTATGTATCATAATGTATGGCAGCCTTTATACTAGCCACCTAATTCTTCAAGCCTCATGTTTTGGCATTTCCATCAAAATCAAGATTTGGAAGCAAAACCTATTGTCCCCTTACTGATCTCCTTATCAATGATTAATAAGAAGAAATAGGTAAGCTTTGCAGGAAGGCCAATTATGATTTTGTTATATAAACAAAATTTATTTCCTCATCTTTTGGAGTAGTATAGAGAACCCAAATGCTGGGAGTATGTGATAGTTAATTTTATATGTCAATGAGGCCAGGGCATAGTAATCATATTTTGATCAGATTTGATCAAAGATTTTTCTAGATATTTTTGTGAAGATTTTGTTTAGAGGACATTAACTTTTAAATAAGTAGAATCTGAGTAACCAGATGACCCTCCATAATCTGAATGGGCCTATTCAGATCAATTGAGTGCCTTCATTAGAACTGACTGATGTTCCAAGCAAGAAGAAATTTTCCTGGCTTCTGGCCTATGGCCTCAAACTGCACCTCTTCTCTGGTCCACAGCCTGCCAGACTTCTCTGTAGATTCTTGCTTCCACAAGAGCCAGTTCCTTAAAATCAGTATCCTTCTCTCTTTCTCTATTTACTCTCTCTCTCTCTTACTCACACACACACACACACACACACACACACACACACACATTCATATTCTCTCTACACAAATGCACACAAAAAAACAAACACACATACCCACATCTGTTAGTTCTCTTCCTCTGGAGAACCCTGAATGATACAGTGTGTGCTTGTGTGTATGTGTGTTATGGTGTGTGTGACATATATGTATCAACTTTTGGCAATGAAAGGGGAAATTGGCCAGTGCAGAGGATCCTCCAGTGTGATGGAAATTGAAACCTGATGACATGCATGTTGTATGCATCAAGCAAGCGAACAAAGAAGACAAACAACCTCATATCTAACTCCTCAGAAGTCATATGTGCAGGTGCTGGAGCATGACAGATTGACAGCCCGTCAGGTGGTCCTCCCTGAGGCTACCTAAACAGTGAGGTTTTTGAGAGGAGTGGCAGGGGTATATTCCTTGATGGTTCATGACTACCAAAGGCATCTAGAAAACTTAAAAATGTTAATTTTTTTCAGACTTTCTAGCAATTATCAAGGACATGAGTTCTCCACCAATGTTATACAACTCTGGACTAAAAAACAGATGGTTTTGTTAAGTTCAACAACACTTATTAACCACCATGTGCTATTACTAGGTACTATTCAAGGATAAATAAGAGTTCTTTAAAAAAACAGGTCATGGGCTTTCATGATTTCAAGTTCCTAGGGCTTAAGAAAATATTGGAAAAAATAAAAGAAGGAAGGAAGGACAAATGAATGAATAAATACCAAAAACAATCCGGGCGTGGTGGCTTAAGCCTGTAATCCCAGCACTTAGGGAGGCTGAGACAGGAGAATCGCGAGTTCAAAGCCAGTCTCAGCAATGGCGAGGCGCTAAGCAACTCAGTGAGACCCTGTCTCTACATAAAACACAAAATAGGGCTGGGGATGTGGCTCAGTGGTCGAGTGTCCCTGAGTTCAATCCTTGGTACCAAAAAAAAAAAAAAAAGCAAAAACAGTCTAAATAAATATCTTCCTCAGAATTAGGGCAATTTTACTTTCCCCCAGTGTGGTGCAGATTCTTGAATGGGGTGAACAAGTGAAAGTCAGTCAGGGTCAATTATCGCTGTCTGATGTGTTTTTCTGGGACTGAACATGGGGCAGGTATGCCTCCACAAGTAAGATAAACAAAGAACTGGAAAGGCTGCAAGTACCAAGAGAGAGACCTGTGTGATGTGATCTATTGTGGGGACACCAGGCAGGCACAGATGAAGTCATAAAGGGGGGAGGGGGCAGAGTGTGGTGGGCCCAGGTGCAGCCTGAGGGTCTCTGCCCTCTTTGCAGTCTTGTCTGGAGTTATCCACGTAGTTTTAATTGACAGTAATTTTGTGAATATCCAAATCCCCCACATGTAACCTAAACTAAGGCCAACATTATAAAAAGGGAAGTTTTAGTTTTATGTTGCTTCTTTCTTTCCAGAGTATCACTGTGGTTTTGATCTTTTGGTTTTAACTGTCTTGCTTCTTCTATCTTATGGATTTTATTTTTCAGTGAATGGGACTTAATTTCAACAATAGGATCTGGAACACTTAAGGGATTTTTAACCCTAGAACTGTCTTTTGCACAATTGCCTTGTAAAGAATTAGCAGCATTCTGCATCTTACTTTGTGGAAAGAGCAGCAATATTGTTAGAACATGAAGCAGACAAAGAAAATATTGGCCCTTACCACAATTCTAAAATAAACTGTCTTGCTATTTGAACCATGGGTACAATGACCTATTTTCTACTCCTATTCAGCAGGAATTCAAATAACTGTAAAGAAAAAATACTGAATGTCAAAACACATTTGCCTTTGTAGACATAGTATGAGTGTTATTAATGAGGATCTGCAAATAACCACAATTTTGCACTATTCAACATTCATAAGAACTACTGGTTACATCAAGGGGGCAATTTCTGCTCCCACTGTATCTTGCATATGAAGTGTGTGTGGTACTATCAAAGGGAGGAATCTGATGATAGCAGCTTTGTTATCAGTAGATCACTTAGTGGGAAGGCATTGTTCCAACCAGGCTTGGTTTCTTTTATGCTGAAAACAAAGGTTGTTCTTTTGCCCATGTTAGAAATCCATTCCAATAAACATGACTTATTCTAATAGGTTGCTGGCTGATTTAAGGAAATGAGTATTTCTTTTAATTAGTATTGAGAATATATGTTGAAATCTAGTACCTGATGTGTTGGTATTAAGAGGTCATTTCCTTGGGAAGTGACTGGGTCATGAAGGCAGGGCCTTTGTCCATGAAATTAGTGTCCTTATAAAAGGCCTAAGGGAGTTTCTCTGCCCTTCTGTTTGTGAAGACACAGCAAGAGGGTACCATCTTGGGAGCAGAGAGGCAGCCCTCACTAGACACTGAATTTGCTGGCACTTTGACACTGAATTTGACGTACCAGTCTGTGCTACCCAGTCTATGTTATTCTGTGATATCAGCCTTATCAGATAAAAGATAAAATTAACATACATATATCTAAGTTTTTAATTTTATTGGTAATGGTACATAGCTGGCTGTGCTCAGAAATCTAATTGGTGAGTAGTGGGGAATAATTCTCTTTGCATAAATCAGAAATTGAGTATTACTTAAATTACCCTTTTAATGTTTTTATTTCAATGTTTCAAACTTGAAATTGGCAAACCTTAGCTGTCATTAGTTAAAATCATCCTGCTGATGGCCTATTTTATAGCAGTTTAAAACTCCTGAAAAATATACTCAACCCAGAATGGTATAAACATGTTTTTTTTTTTTTTGTTGGATTCTTGTTATTATTTAAAAAAACCTCAACTTTGGTGAAATCTTAGACAGTACAACTGTAATGTTTCTAACCTGAGCTCCCTTTATATATAATAGTTTATGCTTCCGATTTTATTCTGTTTTAATTTTTACTCATTGTTTTCCAGCCTTCACTGCTACTCATAATGTGTACAGCCATTGCTTGAGCACAGGCTGCAGATCATTGAATAATGTGATTATAGTCTGCTGGCTGGGCTCTGAGCTCCTACTGCAAGCTGAGTCTTGGAAAAGTGGTGACTCATGGGTACAGTGCAGTATAGTGGGCTGTAGAAGAATCAAAACTCAATCTTAGTATTTGTAAAATACCATTTTACTTAGGGTTACAAGTATGTGAGCTTAGATTAAAGATAGAACTGAAATTTGACAAGTTAGTTCTAGTTACATAAGCATTGTATAAGAAGTAAAAGAATTGCTGAGCTACATACTATTTCAGATTTTGGTATATAATTGTTTAGATAATTGTAAAGTACTAAAGGACATTTTGATAATAAAATCTATGATATTTTGGATAAAATACAAATATGTGTCTTTGAGATATTATTGAGTAAATTTTGTGGAAGTCATAAAATGTTCTTTTAAATTAACTTGGTTGTATTGGCAAGAGTGATTCTGAATTCTCCTGCTTTTCATTAAATATTTAATGAACATTTACTGCCTACAAAATTTTAGACATTATGTAATTGGTTTTGCTCCTTAGGGATAACTTTGGGATGATTCAAGCTTTATTCTTTTTTTCAATTTTTTTTTCCACTCATTGTCTATATATGAAACTCTATTGGACAAAGTGTAAACTATATGTAAGTACAGAAATGTATCCATTTAAGAAGCTGAAATGGGTAGTCTTTAGGGGGACTATAGTAAATTATACTGTTTATATTATAAGTCTATAAATATACATCAGTTACAATGTAGGTGGCCTAATTTCAAGTAAATCCCAAATAAGCTTGCATAAGTGTTCCGTAATGAGGCCTTGGCTAAGGAGACTAGTCAGAATTGATGGCTGCAATAAAATCAAATCTAGTTACTAGGACTAGGATTGTATTTGTGACTTAAGTTTTTCATGCTGTTTGGTGCCAAAGATACTTTAATTTCCAATCCAACACACCACCTACTTATACATCACAAATAGAAATAAGAGTCACAATCCCACAAGTACCAGACCTTTAGTAAGTCTCGGATGTTCCATGGTGTGAAGAAGTTTTTTCATTGATCACCTGCAATAAATTTCTAAGTAGAAACATTTTTATAGCCATGTACACTTTTTATCTGGTGGATTTTGCATTTTTCATCTTTGTAGCATTTCTTCATTCTGGCCCATGGTGGAGGCACATGTCATGTTTGTCAGAGTGACACGGCTAGGAACTCCGCTGCTGCTTGTCTATGAATAACAACAACAAGTCAATCCATTGACTGAAAAGGCACTAAGAACAGCTTGAATAGAAATCTTGAAATATTCTTGACTTTTTAAAAAAGTATTGATATAGCTTGGTTTACTTATGCAGGCCACTGAATTTAAATGCTGTAATACTTCTGAGGAATCCTTTCATTCAGACTACCTGATGGGCTGATAATTCTGTGTTAAAAAAAAAGAAGCATAGAATAATCTAGCATTTATTAGGCTGAGTGAATATAGTTATAATAGCTTCAGAATTGATTTTGACACCTTAGCTACACTTTTAGTTTTGTACCTAGAGAAAGGCAGATTGAGAAAATTTAAAGTCCATCATTTGAAAGAGATCATCTAAGAATGACTCAAAGAAAATCAGGGAGCATTGAATGGGAATTCTAGAGAGAGAGAATGAAAGGAAATTCAAACTGTAAAAAAGACCTTGAAGTGGATAGCTCCTATACCCTTTCATAATTTGAGGTTGGAATCTGAAAGACTTTAAAATTTGGGGTTCTGCTTTAGCAGCATCAGTTCGATATTATTTAAAGGAAAGGGGATAGATGAAATGTGTAAAAATCTTTTTGAAAAATGATGCAGGAAATTAGACTAAGCAATTCACAAGTCTTCTGCACTTCAGGTTTAGGGATGGCCAGAAGGGTGACATGTTAGATTTAAGAAACAATCAGGTCTTCACAGAAGGCTCATATAGCTACTCTCTTAACTGATAAAGGTAATTGTCATTAGGGAGAGTTTTGCTATATGTCAATATAATGTCGCCTGCATGGCTCTGTGCATGCAATCATATCTTGACTTCATATCTTGATTTTAACATTATATCTCAGAATATTTCTTCTTTCAGAAATTCAGGGATTTTTCAGGGCCCAGGGAATTTTCTCCCGAGATTCTGATTCTCTGAAAGAAATCGCCTTCCATGCCAGTTCCATGTTTGTAAATGTGTGTGGTGTTTTGAGGGAGAGGACCTTCATCAGCTCTCAGAGATACCCAAGTGTCCCTTATAAAGTTTTGCTCTAGGGGATACAGATATTATCTCTGATTTTGTTCACGTTGACATACTGAATTTCTTCTATTAATCTTTTAATGTTTTATCTGTTTCTTAAATAATTCAGGAAAGCTTTCTTATGGCTTCACAATCTTTTGGGACCAACTCACCTGTGGAATGATTATTCTCAATCCTACATTCACATTTGATTTCCCTGGGAGACTTCACAAAATGGTGGTTCCTGGGACCTATGTCCAGAAATCATGAGTAAAATAATATGTGATATGGCATGTAGAGGACAGTGTTGGATGTATATTTTTAAAAAAGCTTCTCTCAAAGACTCTGAAGTACAGTCAGAGTGGAGATCCACTGACCTAAAATGTTGTGGAGATACACAGTTTAATTAGTCATGGTAAATTGGTAGCAATTTTAAAAATTAGCATGAAATTGTGTTTTTCTGCTACTTGTGGTGACCAGACATGACGGTGGAGATAAAAGGGGGAAAAGTGAATGAACCAGGGCATTATTTATATATTTCAATGACGCCTGCCCTCCAAATTCATGGGGAATCCCAGATAATGTGAGGAATGGTATCTTTTCCTTAATAAATTCTACAGAAACAACTAACATGAGTATAGACAACAGGAATTTGATTTTTCAAAAGAATTTAAAAGCATAGTATTGTGTTGGAGGCAGGCTCCCTGGGCCCGGGAGCTGCCCTGCCCTTTCAAGATGGCGACCTGGCTATATGCCAGAAACTTGCAGTAAACAGGTGGACAACTTAAGGAAGTGCACAGCATTGGCTGGTGGTAACGTCACTGTGCATGCTT
>CM053404.1:127530742-127576376 GCA_028644305.1 Xerus rutilus | reverse complement strand
CTTCCTGCTGTATGAAAAAGTATATAGAGGGAGGTTGGGAGGAAGAGAAAGAGAACAAAGGAGAACCAGAAAGGCAATAAGAGCGCTCAACAAGAATAAAGATTCCTTTCTGAGAACAACGGCGTGGTTATTGTCTCCTGCCGGCGGGCGACGATAGTATTGGATCTGCATGTTATTTTTGAAGCATGCATCATTAAAACATAAACCTCCCCATTCTTTTCTGAAGAATCAGGGAAGTTACCAAAATAGGCTATTGTCACAGTTACTACAACTATTTTGAGATTTTAAAATAAAATTATTTTTATACTTTCTCAGTTTCTTGGAATGTGAGTGCCTTCTTTGATTCCTCTGGTTTAAGTGTAAGTTCCCTTCCTTCTAGCTGTTATGAAAAATCTATATTTATTTTTTAAATTTAATTAACAAGGATTCCTGTTTTTGAAGGATATCTTTTCTTCCACCTTATCTCATTTTAATTTCCCTTTGATTTTTAAATCATGATTCTAACCAAGTCTTATTCATTGATGAGCTAAATAAACTGTTCTCTAGCAAAGAAGCTGCTTTCTAATTAGCTGTAGGATATAATTAGTGCGTTCTCTGGGCCAGTAAGAATTGGATTTACCAGATGCCAGCAACTGACAATCTGAGCAATATTAGCAGTAAGCAGGCAGAAGTGTGGGTGGAGGAATAGAGAGAAGGAAGGGTAACTTTTAGGGGATGTGGCTATCAGGGTTTAAGTGTGAACATTTCTGACACGTTAGTCATTTCTACTATTAAGTATGTTATGGCTTCAGTTTTCAAGATGCAAGTCTACCACACCAAAAGGAATCACAGAGGATCCTGTACCAATAATCCTGTATTACAGCAATTAGTCCATGAAGTTCAAAGCTGCCACAGATAAAGAGTCGTAGCTGAAAACCAGAGTCTTGGCTCTATGTCAAAGTTTAATTTTTGATAAAAGCCTACATAGAGTTGGCTTCAGCATTTGTCTAGCACCACGGCACCAGGGGCTCATGATAAAATTATGTTATTTTCTAAGAAGAAACAGACCATGAAATAGTTTAAATCTACCTCATTTTTATGAAGTTACAATTTATCTAATCCAATTGCAGACACATGTATATGTATCCAAATTAAGATCTAAGAGGCTTTGGAGCTATTTTAAGACCCCCAAATAGAAAGCAGCTTATTAGATTTTATTCTGAAATAAAGATGTATTACTTACAAATAGAGTAAAAAGTTTCAGAAATCCTTTCAGAAATCTCTGTGAATAGCAATGTGATAGGGAAATGGGCATTGCAATTTGGTGTGTAAAGCATGTCCAATGTACTTCAAACTTTTGCTTGACCTTTTATTTTTAATCATAAATGGAATCACAGCTACTATGAGTACTTTAAAAATATTTATAGTTGCCTAGCAATGAAGTAGAACAGTAATATCAATATGTGTCTGAAACCTTAATAACTTTAGGTCTCCTATTATACTATCTGTGAAAAGAAAAGTGTATTCAATTCACATCATAAAATTTGTGAATTCTGAATAATCAATAGGAGCCAGGTAATGGAGACAGTCATAACTCCAACATCTTCACAGTCAACTCAGGATGAGTCAAATTGAAAGATTTGAAATCATCAGCATAAAAAATGGTTGAAGGCACTGATAATGTTCATAATGAAGAAAAAGAGACTTGGCAAAAGCATAATAGCTATCTTCTAACACTTGAAGGCCTTTCATATGGAAAGAATACTAAGGCAGAACTAAGAATAGAGGTAAATTTTGAACAGACTCAAAAGGAACAATTATATATAATTGATGTAGGGTTCATGCATAAACTGCTTCACTTTGTTTCCATGATTTCATCATTAACTAGTTGTGTGACTTTGGAAAAGCTACATTAACTCTTTATGCCTCAGATATACAGTGGCCAAAAAAAACTCAATATAGGGCCAGTGATATCAGCTAGTAGAGTCTTTGTGAGGTCTTAAGGAGTTTTGCTTTCTGGTGCTCAGAACATGTTTCTAGGATATGCTCAGCTATATGATTTAATTCAATTACACTAAATTGAGGAAACCTCATTCCAAAGAAGTTAAGGAGATGGCTAAACATCAAACCTGCTTCCCACAGTAGTCGGCATCCCATTATCCTGTGTATTAGGGCTTGAATTATGGCATATGTGATCAAGTGAAGACGAGGTTGGTCTTTAAGGTGAGCTCTTATCCAGTCTCAGTGGGTGTCTTTATAAGTGCAGGGAGATTTGGAGACAGATTCAGGAGAACACCAGGTAAAGACACAAGGACATAAGGGGATGGGCCTGTGATGACTGACGTGAGGATAGAAGTGCTGCTGCTCCCAACCCAGGAGCAGAGGTTTGCAGTAACCACCAGAAGTGGGAAGAGGAAAGAGTTTCTCCCCTGCAAGTTTCAGAGGAATTTGATCTCACTCACACCTTGATATTATGTTTCTAGCGTCCAGAACTGTGAGACAACTTTTTTTCCCCTTTGATAGTTTTAAGGCACCCAGTTTTGGGTATTTTATAATAGCAATCCTGTAAAAACCGTCAGGATGGTATTCAATGAACTCCTTGTTACTGGAAGGATGTGAATAGAGAACAGTACATTCATTGGTCAGAAGTGTTACAGGCAGGAGTCCTACACTGCTTGGGAAGCTAAATCTAGTTGATGCAATACATTTTTACTGAATGCCCACAATCCAGGATGCGAAGATGAAAAATCACTGGCCCTGTCCTTGGTTATTTTATACTTTTGATGACTTCTAAGGTTCTTATGAGTTATCAATCTCAAATATTCTTATTATTTTGTGGTAAAGTACATTCAATGTGGGAAATCAAACAACTTGTCAAACTACAGATGAATGTAATAATAGAACCACAAAAGGAAGTTCTAATAGAATTAGTTTGCTTATCAAGATAAATAGTCCTAAATAAAATAAAAATGAGTCTGTAAATAGGATATTTTTTTCTATATCAAAATAATGTCCCCTCGAATATGAAATTTGATACATTTCAATGATTAAAATAGCATCTGTTCTATATTAAATGACATTTAAGATACAGATATGGTTTATACCTATGCAAATATGTTCTGCTTATCCTTGTTTAAATAACAAACTTGTATTTGTAAACTCTGTTAACTGGACAGTTGGTCATATAGTAATTTAGAACTTAAATTATAGTAAGGTTTAGAACTTAAATTTTAGAAATTGTTTTTGGAGAGGATTCTTTTTAAAGGAATACTATTTATCCATAAAAGAAATGAAATTATGGCATTTGCCGGTAAATGGATGGAACTGGGACTATCATAATAAGTGAAATAAACCAATCCCAAAAACCAAAAGTTGAATGTTTTCTCTGATATGCAGATGCTAACTCACAATAAGTGAGGGGGGCATGAGTTGGGAAGAATAGAAGTGCCTTGGGTTAGACAAAGTGGAATGAAGGGAAGGGAGGGGAAATAGGAATAGGAAAGACAGTAGAATGAATTGGACATTACTATCCTATGTGCATATATGATTACACAACCAACGTAATTCTACATCCTGTACAACAAGAAGAATGAGAAGTTATACTCCATATATGTATAATAGGTCAAAATACATTCTGTTGTCATGTATAATTAATAAGAACAAATAAAAAATAAATTTTCAAAATTTCTAATCATTGTGGATGAGACATGTTTGAACACTTTTGAAGCAAATCTTTGTAATTTTTAGTTTTTATTATAATAGCCACTCTGACTCAAAGACTGTGAGCCCAAAATTCAAATAATAAATTTTTTAAAATATGTATATCCCCATACCTGGAACAATGATGAACTCATGGTAGACTTAATATTTTTGAATTTGTTTAGTGATCCAAGTAAGGTTTAAATTTGCTATTTTCTTTTGTCTTATTTGTTTTGTGTTTGCTTTTTTAACATTGCATTGTAGAATGTTAGGATAGATGGTAGAAAAGATACTATTATGATTACATTAAAAAATTACCCATGATTTTCATCTCAGCAGGGTGAAATATTATATTTTCCCTTTTATTCAAAGAAGGTTAAGATGTAGTGAAGCTTTTAAAAGGATCATGCCTTTAAAAATCCCTTTTCTCTTCAAAAATTTTTCATTAATGCAAAAAGGTATACGTTTGAGTTTCTATATAGTAAAAATATTATTTTGAATATTTTTCTCAATCATGAAATAATTTTTAAGCTGTATAGTTTTGCATCGTTTTAAATCATTCCTTATTTGTCCATTTACCTGTTAATGGCTGTTAATGATCTTTTCAGGTTTTAGCTATTATATAGAACATTGCCACAAAAGTCTTTATCCAGAAATCTTTAATTGAATTTTTGATTATTTCCCTAAGACTGATTCCTGTAAGTGTAATAATAGAGTCAGAGACTATTGAAAAGTCTCCTAAAGCATAATGCTAAATTTCTTTCTGGAAGGGTTATAATACTTTATTCCCTGACTACAACACATAAGTCCTAAATAGCAATGTTATTTAAAAAAAACTAATTTAAAGCAAAAAATGTACACTTTTTAGTGTTTTAGTTAAGTTTGAAATATTACTAGTGAGATAGAACATAGTTTTTCATGTAAACAGAGGATGTATATTATATACTCATTTAGATAAAATAGATATTTGCCCAAAGGATTTTTCTGGACATATTTTTTTATGAGCAGAGTTTTCATTTTATTGATTTGAAAATCATTAAATCACCATCAATTACTATCCAGTAGGATTATCTATTCATGTGACTCCTCTGTATAAAACACAACTCAGTAATTGCCTTAAATTGGTTGCCACTGAAATTGCCACTTCAATATGTTTCTTCCCACATCCTCCAAGGAGTGGCAGTTGAATGTTGGAATGGCTACCACTCTGGGCAGTCCAGAGTGTCTACCTCAGTCACAGGAGTCCCATCCTCCTTTGTCAGTGATCAGTTCAGGAATCTAGTTCTGAGCCAACAAAGACATAGATCAGATAATAGAAACTAGTTCTGGAAAGAAATGTCCCAGGTAAATGAATCTAAGCAAATGAGATGTGAGTGGAAGTTTCTTGCAGGCAACTTGGAACTGCTTCCTGACTTGTTTTAAATTAAATGTTTCAATTGACATATGATAGTATATATTTATGGGGTATAGTGTGATAATTCATTTAGGGATATAATGTATAATAATCAAATCATTATAATTGGTATTTTCATATCTTTATCATTTCTTTGTGGAGACTTCCAACTTCTTTCTTTTAGCTCTTTACAAGAATATATACTAAATTGTAAATTCTTATTATGTTTTGGGTCTGGAAGTACTGCAAAGCTCATGTGTTGAAGGCTTGGTCCCTAATGCAGCCATATTCAGAGGTGGTGCTTTTAGGAAGTGATTAAATCATGAGGGTCTGATCTTGTTAGTGGATTAAGTCACCTCAGGTGAACAGACTACTGGGAGGTGGTGGAAACTATAGGCAGGTGGGATCTATGTGGTTTGAGGAAGTAGGTCACTGGGGATGTGTCCTTGGGGACTGTTTCTTATTCTTAGCCCCCTTTTCTCTCCCTTTTCTCTGCTTTCTGGATGCCATGATCTGAGCAGTTTTGTTTCACCATGCCTGTCTGCCATGCTGTTCTGCTTCTCTTCGGGCACAGAATGAAGGAGCCAGCCTGAAGCCTCTGAAGCTGTGAGCACAATAAGCCTTTCCTCATCCAAGTTGTTTGAATGAGGGATTTTGGTGACAGTGACAAAAATCTTACTGATACAACTATTGTCATCCTAATGTGCTGTACAACACCAGAACTTATTCTTCCTGTGTTAAGAATGCTATTCAGAGGTCATTTCCTCTCCCTTGGATGCTATCATCCATGAATGTGAACTTGGCAATAGTAGCAGCTATTGAACTACTAGACAGATGATAGAGTCAGCAGAGAGAAGGCCATAGGCACGAGAAGAGTAAGGATCTGGGATATGCTGTCATTCCCAGAGTTCATCCTGCAGCTGGACTCCCACTTACATGAGCTAATAAATTCCTTAGTGTTTTACCATGACCTGGGTTTTCTGTTACTTACAAAGAAAGTCTCCTAAATGCTACTTACTCATATTTTCTATTAAATACTATCTATCTATCTATCTATCTATCTATCTATCTATCTATCTATCTATTATCTATCTATCTATCTATCTATCTATCTATCTATCTATCTAAGGCCAGTCTTATCTCCTACTAGTTTCTGATTTATTTCCTGAGTACCAGCCATTAGAGTACTTACTGTACCTTCTTGTTTTTATTGTCTAAAATGTCATTCCTGAGGAGGTTCCAAGATGGCGGCCTAGACAGTCTACTCGGTGCTAGGCTCCCCAGACCAAGACTGGAAATGGTGGAGGTGCTGCTATCCAGCCAGTTTCTTGGCATCATTCAGAGTCTCACCATCACCCGCAGGAGTTTCACTCGCATGTGTGTGTGCAGGACCACCTGGAAACAATGGTAGCCGTGGGCAGCGTGACTTTGGCACCGACCAGCGCAGCGCAGTTGTGGCCAGCCCGGCCCAGGGCTCAGGCCCTCTGGGACCAAGGCCGGAAGTAGCGGAGGTGCCGTTTTCCAGCCAGCTTCCTGGCATGATTCTGCGGCTCAACATCCCACGCAAGAGTCTCGCTTGCATTTGTGTGTATGCATGCAGAGCCACCGGGAGGCAGCGGTAGCCACCACGGCGTGACTACAGCGCTGACCAGCAGAACGCAGTTGTGGCGGGGGCTCCGACCCAGGGCTCCAGCCCGGAGTTTGCCCCAGGTGTGCTGGGCCTGTTTCCACACAGGGTGCCTGGCCCCAGCGCCCACCCAGCCGCATGAGACCGCTACCAGTTGCTACTGTGGACGGACTGTCTCCTGAGCGGAGCCCCCGGCTATTGTTCTTTGTGGACCGCCTTCTAACTCGGCGGAACTTCCTATACACCAGGGGGCGCAGGTGAACACCTGGGAGCAAACTTTGGCCACAGCGCAGCGCACGATGGAACAGCGACTTCACCAGAGGCTCAGAGTTTCACCCTGCTATGGGACCAGCACCCAGGACACCAGCGGGGAAAGTCCAGCAAACAATGGACAACGCCACCTACTGGAGGTGAAAGGAACCATACCTGTGTATTTACATTGAGACTTTTTACATTTTTTTATGCTTATTTTTAATTCTATCCTTTATCTTTTTCTCCTAATAGTTCCATTGTTTAATCTTTTTGTTTTAACTCTCTGCTCTCTTCTTCTTTCCTTTCTTTCTTTTTCCTTCCCTCTTTTCTCTCTCGCTCTTCTCCTACCCTCTAATCCGCAACGGTTGTGACATCAAATATCTGCTATACAGCGGGATATGGTACATTGGGATTTCGGAACTATATACTAGAGTGGTATTATATACTCTTATAAATTCCAAGTGTATATGTTTTATTTGTCTTGCTGTCATCTCTCCTCACCATATTCTTTTCTTCCTCCTTACTGGTCTTCCCCAACTCTATGTCGCTCTTTCTAGTAACAGCCAACTCCTCTTGGATTCCTTTCTTATGCTCTCTAAGATTTAATAAACATATCCTCACTTCCTACTAACTCAACATTCTGTCCTACATCCCACGCTCAAGTTTCCCTAGCCCACCAAAAAATACTATAGACCCTTGTGCAAATTTATTGGTTACATAATAGATTGTAAAAGAACACATAATTGTTGTATATCATGACTAAACTGTAAATGTATTTGGGACCTGTTAGGAGCTACTTGGTTTGAAATTATGTATTGCTTGTATTGAGATCAATCAATATCGATCTTCCCTTTAAAGGAGAGGTAACGAAACCCTGCAGGGAAACTATACCCATATAGGAATAAAAACTGTAACAACTTGGATCAGCAGAGCTAGAAGGAAAGACACACAAACATCATGAGAAAACAAGGGAAGAAAGTGACTCAAACAAATCAAGATACTACACTATTAGAATCCATGGTCTGTACAGCAGGAGGAAGGACAGAACAGGAATTCAGGATTTACATAATTAAAATGTTTGGTGACTTAAAGAATGATATAAGAGAGCAATTCCAGTCAGCAAAAGATCATTTCAAGAAAGAGATACATAGGCAAATACAGGAAGTAAAAGATCACTTCGATAAAGAGATACATAGGCAAATGCTGGAAGTAAAAGATCACTTCAATAAGGAGATAGAGATTCTGAAAAGGAACCAAACAGAAATCCTTGAAATGAAAGAAACAATAAACCAAATCAAAAACTCAATAGAAAGCATCACCAACAGACTAGACCACTTGGAAGACAGAACCTCAGATACTGAAGACAAAATATTTAACCTTGAGAATAGAGTTGGCCACACAGTAAAGATAGTAAGAAGCCATGAACAGAACATCCAAGAGCTTTGGGACAACATTAAAAGACCAAACTTGCGAATTATTGGGATAGAAGAAGGATAGAACCCCAAACCAAAGGAATGAGAAACCTATTCAATGAAATAACGTCAGAAAACTTTCCAAATATGAAAAACGAATTGGATAATCAAATTCAAGAGGCTTACAGGACACCAAATGTTCAAAATCAAAACAGACCTATCCCAAGGCACATCATAATGAAAATGCCTAACATTCAGAATAAGGAGAGAACCTTAAAAGCCACAAGAGAAAGGAATCAGATTATATATAGGAGGAAGCCAATTAGGATCACTGCAGACTTCTCAACCCAGACCCTGAGAGCAAGAAGATCATGGAAAAGCATATACTAAGTGGTAAAAGACAGTGGATGCCAACCAAGAATCTTATATCCAGCAAAATTAAGTTTTAGATTTGAAGATGAAATAAAAACCTTCCAAGATAAACAAAAATTAAAAGAATTCACAGCAAGAAAACTGGCACTACAGAATATTCTTGGTAAAATATTCCATGAGGAGGAATTCAAAAACAATAATGAAAACCTGCAGAGGGAGGAGCTACATTAAACAACAAAGGAGAAACCTGGTCAAGTTAAAAACCAAAGAATAAACCAAAATGTCTGGAAATAAAAACCATATCTCCATAATAACATTGAATGTCAATGGCCTAAACTCAGGAATTAAAAGACACAGATTGGCAGATTGGATTAAAAAAGAAGACCCAACAATATGCTGCCTTCAAGAGACTCATCTCATAGAAAGAGATACTCACAGATTGAAGGTGAAAGGATGGAAAAAAATTTATCACTCACATAGACCACATAAACAAGCAGGAGTTTCCATCCTCATCTCAGATAAAGTAGACTTCAAACCAAAATTAGTGAAAAAGGATAAAGAAGGTCATTTCATACTGCTTAAGGGAATCATACATCAACAAGACATAACAATCTTAAATATATATGCCCCAAACAATGGGGCAGCCATGTCCATCAAACAAACCCTTCTCAAATTCAAGAACCAAATAGATCCCAACACAATAGTATTGGGTGACTTTAACACAACTCTCTCACCACTGGAAAGATCTTCCAAACAAAAACTAAACAAAGAATCTACAAGACTTTATAGAACAATCAATGATATAGACTTAACAGATATATATAGAATATTCCATCCTTCAACAAGCAAATACACTTTTTTCTCAGCAGCACATGGTTCCTTCTCCAAAATAGATCATATGCTATGCCACAAAACAAGTCTTAGTAAATACAAAAACATAGATATACTACCTTGCATTCCATCTGACCATAATGGACTAAAACTAGAAATTAATGACAGCTTTAAAAAAGAAGCCACTATAACATCTGGAGAGTCAATAATTTGCTATTGAACAATGCATGGGTAACAGAAGACATCAGGGAAGAGATAAAAAAAATTCTTGGAGGTAAATGAGAACTCTGATACAACATACCAAAATCTCTGGGACACTATGAAGGCAGTGCTAAGAGGACAGTTCATTGCATTAAGCTCATATATTCAAAGATGTAAGTCAACAAATCAATGACTTGACACTGCAACTCAAAGCCCTAGAAAAAGAAGAACAAAGTAACACCAAAAGAAGTAGAATACAGGAAATAATTAGAATCAGAGCTGAAATCAATGAAATTGAAACTCAAGAAACAATTCAAAAAATTGATAAAACAAAAAGCTGGTTCTTTGAAAAAAATAAACAAAATTGACAAACCCTTAGCCACCCTAACAAAAAGAAGGAGAGAGAAAACCCAAATTACCAAAATTTGTGATGAAAAAGGAAATATCACAACAGACCCTGCTGAAATAGAGAAGATAATCAGAAACTATTTTGAAAACTTATATTCCAGTAAATTAGAAAACCCTGAAGACATCGACAAATTCCTAGAGACATATGACCTACCCAAACTGAACCAGGAGGACATTCATGACTTAAACAGATCAATTACAGACAAGGAAATAGAAGAGGCCATCAAGAGCCTTCCAACCAAGAAAAGCCCTGGAGCAGATAACCCCATTGTAGGTTGAGGAGTAACTATATTCTGCTTGGCAGTTATCAGTGCTGGGAGAATTAATTTAAAACACTTTTTTTTTTTTAGTATTTCCCTAGAAAATTATATAAGCTACACAAGAACAGAGTCTGTAATAGTTACTTTTAGTTGTCAAGATGACCAGGCAATAGTACTCAAATTATCAATTAAACATGAATCAAGAGTTGCTATGAATATTCTGTAGCTCTGGTTAACATGTATAACTAATTGATTTTAAATGAGCAAACCATACCCAATAATATGGGTTTGCCTCATTCAATCAGCCGAAAGTTCTTAAGAACAGAACTGAAATTTCCCTGAGAAGGAAGAAATCCTACCTGTAGTTTCCATTTCTCTAGAGTTTCCAGCTTGCCAGCCTGCAATAAATAAATTACATAATTATATTAATTCTATATTTACATAGTTACATTTTTAAGAAATCAGTTATATCCAAATATCAATTTTGTCTGTTTTTTCATCTATCTGTCGTACTGGTTGTTTCTCTGGTAGACTCCAGACTGATATATGGCCTATGCTGGATATTTTTGTTTGCATCCTTGTCTTCACTTTTCCCACTTCACCATATGCTGTGCCCCAGTACAGACCTCTACTGACTGTGCTGTGACCACCAAGTGGCTCCTCTACCTTAAAGTCAGAGTTGGCTAATGGGAATCTTTAGCAGGAATTTTTATTCTATCTATTAATTAATTTATTTATTGGTGCTGGGAATTGAGCCCCAAGTGCTTTACTAGTGCGCTACATCCCAGCCCTGTTTTAGTTAAGTTGCCAAGGGCCTCGGTTCTCCCTGCCATTGACATACTAACTTCTGGCCTTAGAGTATTGTGCCATCCTTTGCTGGTTTCCCCCAAACCTGCTCCCATCTTTGTTAACCATCTTTTTGTTATGGTCTCCTTTCTCTGGTTAGGCTTAGGCATGCTGTGTGTTTCCTGTTGGGATCATAAATAACATAGGAATCTTATTTTCATTTGTTCCTTTTCCTGCTAAATTTCTAGCATCTACAATAGAGGGTATCCATAAATATTTGCTGAACGATGACCAAATGAGCATATAACTTCCTTTCAATGTCTTGTAGGTGCCTAATACTATCTCAGAAGCATCCTGTGCTTAGTTCTCCACACCCCACCTAGGGCATCTCTTTACATTCCCTCTACCTTTGTGCATGTCCATTGGGAGCTAGTTGAACTTTGAACTTCCCTATTAGTCTAAGAAGCAAGACTAATATTTCATCTTTTGATTTCTCATAGAATCCAGTCAACCCTTAACACACAAGTTCATACTTACCCATGTCCAGACTCTCACTGTTTGTCTTTAGTCACACTCTCTTGTTCTAGTCGTCTAAGATGATCACACATTCCTTGAGGGCAATGACCAGTTTTCATCCATTTATTTTATAAAATCTGAGTAATGGTGATTGTTTATTCCATAATGATGTAAAATAACATCATTGGACCTAAGGACATGGAATCAATGGAATTTTTTCCTAATGATTTTGTCAGAGTAGTTCCTTCATCTTTTGTGATTAGAGTTTTAAAATGTATATACATTTCGAATATAAGAATTACATTTTATTTTAAGATACCATAGTGCATTAAACATTTTTATGAAGGCTAACCGAAATCTTACTTGTGGTTAAATATCCTTCCATAGTAATTAAACAACAAATCAAGGACAAATGAAAAGAAGTAAATCAACTAACAAACAGCAGGGGTAAGTGGCACTATCTCTCCTTTACTGTGCATAGTATTGTTTTATGAACACAACAGGCCACGTGGCCTGAAGCTCAGAGCCCAAGGTGTGATCTAGGTTTCTGATTTGAACTGAGCCACTAAATTTTGATGTGATCTCAGAGAAGTCACTTAATCTTTCTTTTGCTTCCATCAGCCCATCTAGAGAGCATGAATATCTCACAAGGAAAGAATGAATGCACAGAAAAAAATTAAACCTACTTTGTCTGCATTAACGAATCTTGTTTCATTAAACTTTTAATAACACCACAGCCTTTAGTAGCTAACAGTTATTGCTTTAAAATGGTAGTGTCAAAACTTAACAGATCAACAAAATAGGCAGTCTTAAATATAAGCCCACATTCATGTTGAGGAAATAAGCCTGGAGAAAATGCCCTTCTTGTTCATGGGCCTAATTTCTTTCCCCTGTGAATAATAAAAGTCCCTCCTCCCCCAAACATCAGGACTAAGTGCTATGGGCTGAGTGGCTCTCTGTAATATACTTTGAAGGACAGCAAATGTGCTTTGTCAATTAGCTAGCTATTGCTTTTTCCCTTTTAAAAAGATCAACTTGGGCCAATTAGAAAACAAGAGAAAAGGGACTTTCACAGCAAGATGAGGACATTAAAACCAATATTGTAGAGAACCAAATGGAAAGCATTAGAAATGCATTATTGATCGTTCAGCCTGGAAAAATATGATTATCACTCTGTGAATATCAGAAAAAAATGGTCCGAAGCATCCATTGTGTCTCCTCAAGTTCTCTGATCTTATCCACCTTTCTCAGGGTAATAAAGATGTGAATAGTACTTTCTGACCAACTCAGAGATGTTTGGATCTGTGTGAATCACCAAGGTTCAGAATCACAAATTCTCTGCTTCAGCCACATCACTTACAAATGTAACACAAATCTAGAACTTAATATACTACTAGGTTGAAAATAGTGAAATCTAAATCATACTTTTCAGTAAAGATAAAATTATTTGAATGCAGTATACTCAAATAAGTTATATTTCTACCTGACATTTCAATTTGAGACAAATATTTTCCTGTGTGTTCTATTACTTTCTCCCTGATTGTCAATAAAATAAGGACTTAACATTTCTGGAAAAATATGTATATTCCTGAACACCACATTTGTACTTTGTAGGTTTAAAATGTCTTTCTGAAGATCTCACATCATTATCCTATTAGATATCATTCTGTTAAATGGGTATTCTACCAACCACGAATTCTATTGTGGCATTTCCACTTGGAAAATGTTTACAATTTTCACAGACATCAAGGACTAGACTTCAATACAAATTTTGCCCTGTAGTTCCTTCCACAGAAAGTGATCTTGTTCAATAGCATATTAACAGCACATTTTTCTATGTGAAGAAGGAAAGCTAAATTGTTGGAAACTAATCCATATTGGAAACAACAGGGAGTACATCTTACTAGGATAAAATAAAGCATTACTTAAATTTTAGTAAGAGAGATCACAATTAAATTTATTTCTAGAGCCACCAGAAAACAAATAAACACCCAGTATCCAGCTTGAGAGGGAGGAGGACTTTGGGATCAGAGGTAAGAAAAGAGATGAAGAAAGCAAATAGAAAAGTCCTATAAGCTTGGAAGGCCCAGAGAATGGGATGGAAAATTCTCCTGAGCCATAGGGCTTTTAGCCTGATATGCCATCCTTCCTGAGCATGCACATCCTAGCATTTTATGCATACGCACGCCTGCAGTCAGCATAAAAGGGCAATCCATGTCTTAGAGAAGATCCATCTTACAGAGATAATATGCACGGGGAAGGAGTGAGCAAAGATCACATCACAAATCACCGTTTTGTAGTTCTGAGTGAGAAAGAAAACTCCCCAATAATGCCTACTCAGATTGAGGAATTGGGTCCCCTCCCTCATTATTTACCTTTAAGTGCCTATCATTTCATTTGTAAAATAAACAAACACACTTACAAAAAAAAGTACAAAACTGGTTTTGTTCATTATACAATGATACTTATACACTAACATATTGTGTTTTGTCCTTTCAGTAGAGCACATAGTACCTCTCATTTGGAGCCTATTAACCCACATTGCTTTTGTACAAAGAAAGCTACAGTTGTTATGAAAGAACAAAATTAATACTTGTTCTGGATGATTGTGTTCACTGTCCAAAGTGACATCCTTACTTTCATCCATGAGAGGCAATGACTTGGGGTTCTTCCTACAAGTTGCCAGAGAGCCAGCAGAGTGGGTGACCAAGGGCTAGGATTATGGTTAGGGTTAGAAGGCTAAGCCTGATCATTTCAGTTCTCTACCCTGGTGCAAATGCAGACACTAACAAAACCTGTAGTGTTATCTTTTATGTGATTCACATTGTCCAAAATATCAGGGTCAATTATGGTGAAGTCTTTGACATTCATGCTTGTCCAATACCCTATCCCTCAGTACCACATAGTAAGTCGTGCCTGGTAAGACACTCCAAATAACTGAGAATCATTCCATTGCATTAGACGTATTGCTAATTGAAGTGAAGCTGTATCCTTGAAGTAGAACACGTTTAAGAAATGGCATGATTTTATGTTTATGATTTGGGCTCTGGCTATGAATGTGTTTCATGAAATGAAAAAGTGGAAGTTTTCATTACTCTGAAAACAAAACTATAAACTTTGTGGAGAAAGTTTAGTAATATAGCAAAACAATTATCCAGATTACACAGAAAAAGTATGTTTTAGGCAAATTAGCATTTTCACTTTTGTCTGAATATCAGGATAAGGGTGTCATACGCTAGTCAGAATTAATCACGAGAAGCATAGTCATTCTAAATTTTCATGATGACTTGCAGTGTAATAATTGCTTGTCAAATGTCAAAATCAATCTGGCTTGTAGGCTGACTTTCTATTCTTCTGTACCACTCCTTTTTTGTTATTTTAATTTTTAGCCATGCTCATTTAGATCCACAAATAACTTAATTCATTACAGCGAGATTCTTTTCTCTGAAGCTCCTAAAAGGTCTTCTTTCTACTAATTCAATCTCCCCAAAGTATTTTCACAATCAGCAAATATGAATCATCCTATAACATTTTGCTAAATCTAATAATCTACATTTTCTCAGTCTTGGATATCACTCACCTGCAATTACCCCACTGAAATGGACTTTTGTAATTCTTACAGAACCAGATAACCAGATTATGTGGATTAGTGTTGGAAGGCAGAGGCCATGTGTTGAGAGACAGACTTGGCTAGAGAGCAGATAACATGCTAGGGGCTGATCGCACTGAGGCTCCTCCTGAACTTTTATGAAATGAGAAAACACTGATCACCTTCTCTGTGAATTACCTAAGTTGGAAAAATACTGATCTCAGATGTTTATCTGGAGAGCTTCTTTCCTAATGGGCTATTCATGTATGGCAACTTCTACCAGATGTTGTTTTAAAATATTATCATGTATTTTATAGAATAGTTAATTCTTAACAATGTATATATTTTTCTATGTCAAACCATTATCCTCACTTATTAAAGGGATTCTTTTCTAGAATATTTTTGCTCATAAAATGTAGAGAAATTCACCTTGTAGATCTAAATGTTTAATAGCCACATATTTACTGAGGAATAAAATAACCCTCATTATATTTTGCTCATAAAGAAGAAAATGTTACAATATATCACAAAATAGAGATAGAAAGATCACTTGGGTTTTGGTTTGGAATCACATATTTTATCTTTGAAGGATGAACAATGAACTTAAATGAAATGCTCACTGCTTGAACTCTGTCCTGAGATTTTGTTGAGACTATGTCTCTTTGGGTTGAAAAAACTTAATCTGAGCTTTGTATTGAAAAGCCTGATCTGTAAAGAAATGTGGAAATGTAACCATCCAAAGATAACAATTCAAAATATTCCAGTAAAGAGCAAAGTTGGCAGTGCTTTTGCTAGAAACAAACAACAAATGAAGGTGGTGTGTATTTTTAGGAATAAGGTTTACTCATCCACTCAACTTTAAACATTTTCTCTACACCATATGCTGTGTAAGCACTGGGGATAAAGATTAGCCAAAACTGGCCTCTGTCCTCCTGGAGTTCAGACTTGAAACCCATGTTCTTGGAAGACTGTGTCATTTGCATTAGCCTCACCTGGGTTGCTTTGAATAAATGCAGATTTCTGTCCTCCTCTTCTGTATTTAATGCTCTAACAGGAGAACCCTGAAATATCCACCTAATATATATTTTAACAAATCCTTTGTGCAATTTTGAACACTTTATTATTTTATTGGTTCTTTTTAGTTACACATGACACGAGTAACTGGAATCCATTTGGATAGAATTATACAAGCATGGAATATATCTTATTCTAATTAGGACCCCAGTCTTGTGGAGGTACACAATGGTGAGATTCACTGTGGTATATTCATATATTTATATAGAAAAGTTATGTCAGACTCATTACACTGCCGTTCTCTTTTAAAACTACATCAGGAAATGAAACCAAAATAGTAATTCCCAGGTAACTTCAGAATTTCCTTTCTCAGTTCCCCAATGTTTTCTTCTTCCTTGTGTCCTTCCCTTCAGTCGTGATACTTTCCACATTGTATAGTAAGTAATATAACGTTAGTTGTCTCCTCTATTAGAAAAAGAGCTTCTTGTCCTAGTCAATCACTTTCACTTTTATGTCCTCAAATTCTAGCTTTGAGTTTAACATGGAGAAAATGTTGATGACTGATCAAATAAGACTGGATGTTACTAAACTACTAAGACCTGTCCAAAAAGATAATTAAATAAAACTCCCAAAGTTAAATCTTAATTAAATTATTTTACAATATAGACTAGACATAGCACATTTCTGAACTTTAACTTAGGTGAGGTATTTTCCAATCTGTAAATTCAGAGAGAAAATTGGAAGAGAATAATGGGTAGAAAGAAATCATAGATTCATGGAATTTATTATTGGGATTGGAGTTTTGATTGGGAATATAATTCCAAAACTTTGACTTAGAGCATCCTAATTTCCTTTTGCAATTTTTTTGTGCTCCAAATTAATGTATTCAAGAGATCTGGAATATACCTGAGGCATGGGCCAGAAGTCCAGTCCACCACTCCATCAGATTGAGATTATCTTGGGATCATCATTCCACCTTTCTTAGCATCAGATTTTTATTCTACACAATGATGGAACTCACTGAGAAAAAACTCTCAGTTCCTTCTGTCCCTCAGGCTCCTCTTAGGTGAAGGGTGCTGTTTCTCTGTGGCACTCAATACTTTGTACTACATGACCTGGTTTCTCTCCTCACTGGCACTATTGTGTCTTACTGTTATTTATTACCTCTGAGAAGCAAAAATATAGCAAAAACATGCAAAGGAAACTAACGGAATGAAATACCTGACATTTGAGTTTTGAAATATGCAGACAAATGACACAAGATGTAGAAGAATATAAAATGAATCAGAGCTGCTTTTTTCTAATGAGATGATCTCATGGGCTCATAGGAGAGAGACCAAATCACTCAGATGAAATGACAATGCCAGGGTCAAATGAGATGCATTCTGGTGATGGAAAAACGATGTTCAGTTTCCTACTTCCTGCCTTTGTGTCCTGGGATTCATGTCCTATATCTATTACAAACATTGGCTTGCAAATTCCTACTCATCCTTCGAGACTCAGGCTGAGATTTTGAATATTTATTTACTTTTATTGACACATAATAATTGTACTTACGTATGGCATACAGTGTTGTAATTTCATACAAGTATACTCTGTGTAAGGATCAAATCAGTGCAATGAGCATTTCCAACTTCTTAAACACTTGTTGTTTCCTTATGTGAGGAAACTTTGAATGGCTGTCTTTTAGTTCTTTATAAGATATATAATAAGTCATTATAAATTGTTGTAAGCTAAATTATAAATTGTGAGAACTCAACACTTCTGTAGGACACTAAAACTTATTCTTCCTATCTAACTCTATTTTGGTACCTGTGGCAAAATGCAGCGTGGCACCTCCCACTATTCTACCTCGCTTCTCTCCCTTCTAACCTCTAGTGATTACTATTCTACTCTCTCTTTGTATGAAACCAACTTTTGTTAGCTTCCACACATAACTGAAAATATGCAACAATTTTTGTTCCTGGCTCATCTCAATTAACATGATTTCCAGTGCCACTGACATGTGGCCACAATGTCAGTAGTGAATTCTTTTTTATGGCTGAATAATATTCATACCACATTTTCTTTCCACATTCACCCATTGATTACACCTTGGGTGATTACATAGCATGGCTATTGCTGATTGGGCTGAAATACACACGGGTGTGCAGATATCTCTTTGATGTACTGATTTTATTTACATGATCTACTCAATAGTGGGATAGCTGGTTTTAAAGAAGTCATCTCATTCTCTTCTAACAGGTATGAATATTCCTCGCTTCTGTTCCCATCGAATCTTTTGTCTATTTCTATTATCCTGTATGCTTGATTTTGTGACAATTTTTGCTTAGATGTCCTGACTTGCTGTGGGTCTCCAAGAGCCTCATTCAGGCTCTTCAACTTGACATTTTGTCTATGTGTTCTCATTTAGTGCCATGGGTTATCACATAGTAATTATTTGACAAACATGCCTATGACTTATTGTCATAAAATATGCAATGTGTCTTTATAATTTTGAGAGAGAAAAGGAAATTTTATAAAATGAAAGCAAGGGCAGAATGGCAAGCGATGGACAGTAGAGAATGCTGACGATGAGTCCTTTGCTTCCCGGCCGCCAGCGTGCAAGGACACAGGTGTCGAGCGGAGTGATCCTCTTTGGATGAAGAATGCCCTATCACTAGAAACGGCTACTGCGTGCTAGTTCAGGATGCAGAAAAGCTCGCCATGCGCCCTTGGAGTGGGAAGGACCTCCACAAGAACCTCTTATGATGATGTATTATCAACAAATGAAGCCACATGTGGCCTAACGCCAGTACCGCACACATTTCAGAGAACGAGTGTGCACGTTATTGAATTATAATTCTGAGAGGCCCTTTCGACACTGAAAGAGTTAATGTTATCTAGCAAATGAGTATCTTTTCTCATGATCAGGACTGATAAGAAGGTGAGTGTTCCAGAATCTCAGGAACTCAGCAGTTAGTCTGGCCTTAGGCTTATGAGATAGGACTTGTCACTACTGGTTTTCTGGAGGGAGTCTATCAAGTGCAGATATTCTGTCCTGGTGACTGAAAGACAACCCACTTGCTTTAGAATTTGGGCATGGAGGTAACAAGGCTGACATGTTTAAAAATAGTTAGAAAAGAGCTGGTGTTTCTTACCCCTGGAGATCTGCCTTAGTAAAACCTTTAGGCAAGGCCAAGGCTTCCCTTGGAGAGCATTTTTCCAGAAGCAGACACACTCTACCACAGTGTAAAATAAATCCTAGTGTTCCTATCCTTCAGAATGCACAAGGTGAGTTTACCTAAGGGGACCCAGGTATCGCAGGTTGCCAAAAGGCTGCCTTTGCCTTGGTGGAATGTCTCCTTGTTCACCCGACAGTGTCACTCAGGTCTCTGAGGCAGCTTTTTCATGGGTGTATTTGTATATACTTACATAAAGTTCATATAAGTTTATCTCACTCAATTATTTCATCAAATTTCCATGTTATTCTTACCATCACAAGGCTTTATTCCATCTATTCAACATATTAAAATAATAGAACACTTGTAGGCTTATTGTACCAGAGAAAGCAAGAATGCTTAATTTTCCTCTCACCACCAAGAAAGAAGTTCAGTAAGTTTAACTACAACAAAGATTCTAGTCATAGAAATGTAGTCATCTAAAAAGATATTTTTAAATGGAAAATGCTATCAGTTAAGGAAAAAAATCACATTTTAGTAAAAGTAATATTTCTTGGGAAGAGGGTTAAAGATGCACACACTCTTTCATGAAAATTTTTAAAAAAACCTATGTGACATTTAGTGACTTCTACTAATTACTATGACTAGCTCTTATTCCTCAAGCTTATCCCTGCCCTAATTTTGGAATTGTATTTTCTTTTAAGAAATTTTATTTCAGGGGTGCAGTTTTAGATTTATAGCCAAATGGAACAGAAAATACAGAGTTTTCATATAGCCCCTTCCCCATCAAGGCATCACCTTCTTCATTATCAACAGCCTGCACAGAAGAGGTACGGTTGTTGAAATTTGATGAACCTACATCAACATATGATTATCCTCTAAAGTCCATAGTTTACATCAGGGTTCTCTCTTGGTGCTGTGCTTTTAGATGTGTATATGATGTACATTTGCCATTGTAGTACCATACAGAACAGTTCTGCTACCCTTAAAATCTTCTGGGATCTATCTATTGTCTTTCCATCTTCCCTCAGTTTTGGCAACTTCTGGTCTTTTTACCAGCCCCAGAGTTTCCCCTCTCTTAGAATATCATATATTTGAAATTGAGCAGCATGTAGCCTTTTCTGATTAGCTTCTTTCCCTTAGGAACATGCATTCACAAGTCCTTTAGGTCTATCCAGGCTCTGTACTCATTGCTTTCCCATTGTCTGGATTCTCCATAGTTTATCCTCTCATCTGCTGAAGGACATCTTGGTTGCTTCCAAGTTTTGAAAATTAAGCATAAAGCTGTTATACATGTTCAGGTTTTTGTGTAGACACAATTTTCTCAGCTAATTTAGATAAAGACTAAGAGCCAGATTTCTGAATTGTGTGTTAAGGGTAAGATTAGTTTTACAGGAAACTGCCAAACTCTTCCAAAGTGGTTATACTGTTCTGCATTTCCCCAGCACCAAGTGAGAGTTCCTGCTGTTCCATGTCCTCTCCAGTATTTGGTGGTGTCAGTATTCTGGAATTTGACTATTCTAATGGTGTGTAGTTGTGGTGCAGAGAATGATTGTATATGCCTATTGGCTGTATATATGTTTTCTTTGGTGTATGGCATGTGTTCTAGCTTTTGATCCGTTTTTAAACCAGGTTGTTAACAACTCTTTGTATATTTTAGATAATAGTTCTTTATCTGCTGTTTTCTGCAAAGAGAAAATATGGCTTGTCTTCTCTCTCATTCTTTTGTCTTTCATCCAGCAAAAGTTTTTAATTTGAGTGAAGTCGAGCTTATCAATTATATTTTTCATGGGTCATGCTTTTGGTCTGATATCTAGAAAGTCATAGTTACACCCAAAGTCGTCTAGCTTTTCCCCTCTGTTAACTCTAGTTTTGTGTCACTACATTCAGATCTACAATCCATTTTGAGTCGATATGTGAAGGATGTAAGGTCTGTGTTTAGATTCTTTGTCTTATATGTGGATGTACAGTTGTCCCAGGGCCACTTATTGGAAAGAATAACTTGCCCTCACTGTATTATTTTTGCCCCTTTGTCAAAGATATGTTAACTATATTTATATAGATGTACTTCTGAGATCTCTATTCTATTCCATTTATGTATTTGTCTATGCTATTGCTAATTCCACGTTGTATGGATTAACAAAATAATATTTTAAATAGGAAGAAAATAGTTAAGAAAATGTAATAAAGTAAAAGTAACTGGTAGAAATTTTTGCAAGGTTTCTCAAATGTTAACATGTAGTAAAATTGCAGATATGTGTGTAAATGCTCTGCATGATTTTTTAACATAAAGAGGAAGAAATATAGTGATTCCCATCTCTCTTGTTTACACTCCCAATTTTCTCCTCTCCCATACCAAGATTCCACAAAGAATACTTGGATATATTTGTTGGCTTCCAAATTTTTTTTTCCATTCTTCCTTACTTTCCCAACAATTTATTTTGGAATACTCCAAAAGAGAAAAGCTACTAAATTGTACAATTAGTAAACATAGCCTTCATCTAGAACCATCAATTTTTAGCATTTTTTGCATTTGTGTTTTTTTGCTCTCTTCCTCTGTCCATCTCTGTCTCTTTCTCTCTCTCTCCACTTTGCTACCTCGTCCCCATCTAGGGTAGAAAGAGTGGTCAGATTTCCTGTGAAGATGGGAACCTGGGGCATTGGGTGCCACATAACTGATTTCAAAATGAAACTTGATGGTGAGGGAATCAAGATGTCAGACTTTTAGGAAGGAAGTATACTCATCAGCAAAAGAACTAGTTAGGTGTTTCTCTTAAGGTGGACAAGCGAGAGAATTTCAGAGCTTTGATAGACGCAGGCTGGCTCAGAATCACCATTTGTGCCTGCAGGGAAAGTAACCAGAATTTAACTACAGCCCAGAAGAGAGGTAGAAGTAAAAGATAGTTCCCCGTATTTGTGAGAGTGATGTAGATATTTAAAAGACAACAGTGGATTGAAGTACCCAAGTAATTAAGAATGAAAAAAGAGGGGGTAATGATCTAGAACTGAAAAATGAAGACAAATAGAATAGGATTCCTCAAAGAAGAGGAGGATACCTAGGAGCTGACAGAGATTCAGGAGAGTGGAACCCATAGAGAAATTAATTTTAGATACAGAAAAATCAATCTATATTTATTCCTTGTAGGAGCTTTTGCACTGAGATTTCTACCAGATACTTTTATCTGATTTAAAGTACCAGCTCATTAGAAGTAGATAACAGCTTTTTCAATTGATAGTCAAACATTAGAATAATGAGGAAAGTTTTAAAACAACTCGTGTTTCAAAATCTCACTACTCTGTTCTGATTCATGTTCCCAAATTGTTTCCAGTTCTCGAAGATATGCACACATAATTTGACAAAGATGTAAACACTGTGCAGATGCTGTATTGAAGTCTGATTTCTATCTTAACTTCATACTGTAAACATTCTCCATGATGCAGTCCTCAGACTTACATTTTAATCATTGTGTCTCAGGTTGTTCCATATCAGAATTTATCTAATCACATTTTCCATGTTTTTTGTATGTTTGGGATACACACACACACACGCATAAAATCAAGAATGCTGCAAAGGATATTTAAGACCCTATAATATTCATATGGCTTGTCATTAATTCTGATTCTTTAGTAATTATGCTTAGCATAAATGCCTAGGAAAGATATCACTAAGTTACTGTATATGAACATTCTCCTAATTTTGAATGAATATAGTTGTGGTTACTAATTCATAATGTACTTAGTTCTGTTTATTGTCATTGATTTTGTTTGAGTAGTTCTATTTCACTTAAAAAATGTCAGTAATAGTATTTCAAATATTTATTAGGTGACAATCTTTAAACTGTGATGAAGCAGCTTGAAATCCTGCTACATGAAGACACTGGTGTGGTCATAATGGAGAAAAAGGAAAAGTAAAGACAAGAGAGCATTTGGTGAGTAACATTTTAAGATAAGGAAAATGATTAAGGCAGGACAAAAGAAAATGAATTCAAAAGTAGGGACTTGTTTTGTTGAGAGGGTGGTATGGAATATGTATTGTTCACAGTGAAGCTTGTGTTGACTTTTGCAGACAGATGTTTGTCTTTACCTCAGCTCTCATTTGGCTTTTGGGTCTGTGAAAATAGAAGTAAATTCCAGTTAGGTGTTATTTCCCACTTCCAGGAAAAAAGGCTTATCTTGTATATTATTTGTCAAGAGAAATCACCTAGTCCACAAATAAAATAAAACATCTCTCTTTCCCTCAGAAGGCCTTACTCTGAAACTGATAATGATGCCTAAAATATTAGCAATACATAATAAATATACATACACATAAACACAAAATACATGCAAGTTTAAAAAGTCTCCCAGTCTTACATGTCAATTGATCCATATTGACTTGTTTTCCCATAATCAACACTTTTATTTGAAATGACATTGATCACCAAATTAGGACATTTTTAAACCATCTTCCATATTTTCTTCTTGAAAATCTTACACCATGAAATTTCTGGACCTTATAAGTCTAAATAGTTCTTTAATGAATTAGGGATTCAATAAGAGAATATATGGGAAGAAATCAATACTGCTGTTGATTATTATTTTATTTTGTCATATACTAGAAAGGGACACTTTTATTGATGTGGGTGCTTCTGAAAATTTTTGTGTGATATATTGCTTGCAATATCCTTAGCATTTCAAAAGTGAATATCTACAGATAAGACTTACTAAGTAAATTATTGCTGTAAGAGAAAAAGCCCAAATGTCTTGATCTTCTAAAGGTGATCTATATCTGTTAGATAATGTAAGGAGAAATGAGCTGCCTGCCATGTGGCTGGTGAGTGATTTTTTTCAGCATCTTAGAGAGTCAAGAAAATTGTTGAGTGAAGCTCATACAACCTCATGCAATAACTCAGTGAGGCAAGGGTATGCCTGGTATGTCTCAGGAGAAACAACACACTGCCCATCCTTTGAGCATTAACCTTATGCGCTAATGTTGAACAGCAAAATCCAACTATATAACTAGCGAACACACTATGCACACTCCTATGCAGGAAGGAGGAACCATGTTTCTTCTGTAAGCCATTGGTCATATTATTAGAGTAAAACATAAGTGAAGCTATTGCAGCACCAGTTTACTCCTGGCCACACATTAACCCATGCAATTGTGTCCATGGACAGAGGAGCAACATCCATCTGGATACTCTTTCCTGTTTCAAGGAAAGTGTTTTTCTCCTAAGTAGTACTTCCCCAGATAAGTTGAAAACAAGCAAATAGTCCCCCTTCCTAATTCTTCATTGTGAAAATAACAATATTAAGTCACTTTAGAAATAACTGTTATTGTGTATACATGCGCAAGTATATTCTTAGGTAGATTAAGTGTTGTTACATAATCCATGAACTGTTTGACTTACTCACCAAGACAGAAAAAATTCCATATTTTTTTCTTTCATGAGAAAGTGACAAAACATTAAGTTTTGCTGTCTTTAAAGATCTTACTCCTATCAGGAACATTTACTCAACAATATTTTATTCTGCAATTCTGTGTTTGGAAGCTAAGGAAGAAAATATTTTTGTTTGTTTTGCTGCATAACAAACTATCCCAAGCATCAATGGCCAGGAACAGCAACCATTTGGCATGTCAGCTGGGAAGTTCTGATCTGGGCAACCCTGGTTGGGGCTGGAGGATGTAGGAGGGCTTCACTGTCAGGTCCGCAGCTGTAGCTGGTTGAGTAGATATGACCCTTGCTTGGTCCACCATCCTTCTGGAGGCCAGTCCAGGCCAAATCACATGGTGATGAAAGAATCCCAGCTACAAAGAAAGAGGGAGCCCCAAGGTGCAAGCACTGTTCACGCTTGCTTGAATCACATTTGTTAAGGTCTCACTGACCACAGTAAATCACATGACCAAGTCTAGGTACATCACTCAGTTGAAGGGAATGAAAATTACTGTGGGTGATTTTTGCTTGTTTTTTTAAATCCATCACAGATGTTGGGAGAGAAACATAGAGGTAAGAAACGATACTTCAGCGTTTCCTTAAACATTTAGCTTGCCTTGTACATGCAACTGGCATGGTTTTGTGTTGAGGTGGAGGGGTGGGGAGTTCTTCTGGCTGCAGCTCTAAATAGCTTCATGTGAATCTGAAATCCAGTGAAGCCCATGCGGTCAACTCCTGAATTAGAGCTTCAAATTGCAGTAGTTGGGAAGTGAAGTCTCTGCCTCTCTAAAAGCCACTCTGTGGATATTACATCTTCCAAGTCATAAAGTTACCATTGACGGGCAACAGGCAACATCAAAGCAGGACTTCAGTGGATTCTCAGAGGACCTTTTTTGTCCTCCTGATAAACTGTACAATCTGAGGAGCTCATAACTAACTAAACTCATAACTAACTTGTCCACACAGACCAGGGAATTGTTGGGGGTGCTTCTACAATGGTCCACTCTTCATAGGAAGAGTTGCGACATGTCAGTGAGTACTCTCTGTCATGAGGCATCTCCACTCTGCAGCGTCCTCATGGTCCAGCGTGACTAGAGTGTGAAGAAGACAAGGAAAATATACTGGATTCAGGGATGTTTATGGCTCAGTATGTTCCCCCCAAAATGCACTCATGTTTCATCCGTAAGAATGTGTATAGAGGCAGATATTGTTACTTCTTGTTTCTAACAAGCAGTGATGCACTACTAGTCTGAGGGGTGGAAATTGGGTAAAAAAGACTGTAAGAAAAAACCTGATATTAGGGATTTGAGTGTGGAAGAGGTCTAGGAAATATGGATCATGACCATAAAATAAGAGTGCTGTCAAAGTTTTTGAGCTTTTATTCTGTACCAGGGTCTTTAATTGCACAAACTCCTTTAATCCTCTCTAAAAACCAAAGTACTAGGCACGATCTTCATAGCATATATGAAGAATTAAGTGCATGTTTTAATGGGTGTAAAATATAAAGACTGAGACTTTTGCATATTTTCTAAGCAGACAAATGTTGATGAGATGAGAGAGAGATATTTTGTAGAGAAGTGCTATTCATGGAAATACTCAGAATGCTAAAAAACAAAAACAAAAACAAACCAGTTTGTTCTAAATCATCAAAGAAAAATGTTTTCTTTAAAAATTATTCAATAACCCTGTTAAAAAGGTGTTTTTTCTCTTTCAAAAACTCAGATGGAGTATTTATAATGAACCTCACCAATTAAAAAACTTTAGGGGATTCTAACGATTAATGAGCTTGTATTTTATTTCATTAATTTTGCATAAATGCCTTTTCTGATCATTCATGACCTAGAAGAGTTGTCCAAGGTATTTACAAATTGGATGGATCACTTGCTCACCATTAAAATGATCAACGTTGCCTTGACTTCTTTACTTGTTCCCATGACTACCATATAAATTTCCCAAAGCAATCATTTAAACGGCCGCATAAAATTTTAGATGATTTCCTTTGAAAGGGTAAGAGACCTTGAATTAATAGGACCACTCTTCTGAATGTTTAGGGTAAAAAAAGGGAATTATTCTTTCTCCTTCTTGAAATGATAAGAGTTATTAACATATATGGGTCTTAAATGCAGTCTTAGTAAGGAATTACAATTGTAGTTTGTCTTTCTTAGATACTTTTTATTTTTAACTCCATAAGAATGGGAAAAATGCTGAATTCTCTAGATGTGGAGAGATCTATTACAGATTTCACTGAGAAAAAAATGATAATTATGACCTTCTACCTGGTTTTACAGTTATCGTATTTTAGATAAATTAGTCAGCCAAATGGCACTGCAAATTTTGCTTTTCATTTCGTAGTACTTCTGTAAAAAGCATGTGTAAGCAGTTTAATGTGTCCACAAGTTTTTTCTAAAAGGTGAATATAAAAATGAATTTATAAATCAGAAATTCTAGTTCTATAGTACAACATATCATTTTAAATCAATATGTCACTTTAAATACTATGAAATTAGTTCTTGCTGAAAGTTAAAACAATCAACATCTCCCTTATCATGAATGTTCCAAGATTTGAGGGAAACTTAAGATCACTTACAGATTTTTAGAATATGAAAAAAAATTCTTGTAATGAACATATATTAATATAAAATTTTATGACTTTAAGTGGAGTCCCTTCAAAAAATGTCTATTCAAAAGACTTTTTCAAATGTTAGGTGGACTATATTTTAAAAATAGGGTAAATATAATGGAAGAATAAAAACAATATCATTCAATATAGGACTAGATAATAAGAAATTATAATTAGTTCTCTAATTTCAATACTTTCAGAATAAATTCAACCCAAATCAAAATAAACATTTTCCCACAAAATTATTAATCCTAAAATTCCTCCTATAAATGTTTGTGCAATAAACAATGTCTGATTTATGCAAACTTTATTTCACATAACAGTTCAGGCAATATATAGCTATATATCTGTATATTTCCTAAGGCAGCCAGATGCATCTCTTGAGGCAGTATATAGTATTAAATCAGACTAGCCACCTGAAATTTTCAGGAAATTTTGATGCAAACCATATGTTATGTTTATTTTATGATTATGGCTTTACTCAAAATATTAAATGATTGGTGTTTAAAATAGATGCCCATCTCTATTCTTTTTAAAACAAATTTTTTTTCTTCTATGTACACAGCAGTGATGCAGCCAGCCAGCCAGCCTATGGATCCACAGAATCATGTTATTGGCTCCTGACATTACCACAGAATATAATACGCTACCTTCTATAAGAAAAATGAGATACTTATTTAATTTTGATAATTTGTCTTATCATTTTCAGAGAAGCAAGAATATTTTGTGATTTGATATATATTTTTGTAAAAATGAACTGAAAAACACTGACCATGTTTTGAAAATAAAACACTAAATTAATTATTCTATTCATGTTTTCCATTTAGTAGGATAAATTATGATAGAAAAATTTAAAATTTTCACTCATTTTTGGTTGCATTAAGAAATATGTATTTTCTGATCCTAAGCGTGGGAATTATATATTATGCTAGGGTCAATCTGATTTGACAAAGGACATGAGAATAATTTGAAGAGATGCTTGATTAAAATATTCCAACTTATATTCAGATTCTGCTATCAGAGATTTATGTATTATTAATGGTTTCTACACAATACTTGACTGGATTATTTTAACAAAGTATTTTTATGATGGTCTTTGAGCCCGGTTATTTTTACTAGATGTGACTCCTCAATTAAAACTAAATTTTTGAGCACTTACACAAAAATATTTGTAGACAGAAGTGTAGTTTTAGGACTTAGGACTTTTTGATTGAAATATCAAAGAAAACGATTTGATTTGGGTGAAGGATTTTCCCCATTTCTTGAGTTTTGACTACCTTGAAGAGATGATATCATTGGCCTTCACAGGGAGAATTTGCCCTATTTATTTTTTTCTTAATGTATAGGAAAAGACCTACACATAGTACGGGAGCTACAGGGGAAGTGATCAGGCTTTGAGTTAAAAACCCATATCCCCATATGCAAACTGAATCTATGCTGCTTAATAGTGGTACTAGTGATCAAGTTATTTGGCTGCTGAATTAATCAGGGTGGCTAAGTTAGGCAGTGGTAACTAGACACTTCCAAAAGCTCAGATGTATTTCTCCCTCATGTTACATGTCAAATGTGACAACGGAAAAAAGAACTTCAGAGGATCGTATGGCACCAGTTAAATTTTATAATGCATTGCCTATAAAATTTGTGCCTGAACTCACCCCATTGGGAAGAGGGCCAGAAAGTACAATTCTTTCTTGCCCTTGACAGAATTGCTCTTGCCACAGGGGAGGAAAAATGGGCAGCTATGTGAGATGATGAATATGTTAATTTGTTTCACTATAGTAACCACTTTACTGTATATGCGTAGCTTATACAATCATGTTGTAGACCTTAAAATGCATAATAAGATTTACTTTGTAAAAAATTAAAAAAGAAGACAGAACGGCAACTTGAATGACTAGCATAGCATTTCTGAGCTTAATTTTCATCATAAATGAAATGAGAATGTTGTGAGTCAAACATGAGAATGTGTGAAAAGCACCTGCCAAGAATTATTTCTTTACATAATAATTTTAATAAAAGGCAATTTCATATTTATCATTATTATCACTAAGATATGTAAACTCAGGGAGAACTAAATGTATTTTAATGCAGAAGAAAGAAAATTTAGCAGTTTCACAAGGATCAGCAATCCATAGGCAAGAGATTATATGTAGCCATCCATCAGTTTTTAAAAATAAATTTTTATCAGAACACAGTCATCCCATTCATTATTCATTGTTCACTCTAAAGGTGGAAGAATTGAGCAGCAGTGAGAAAGCCCATATGTTCTGTGTAAATTTTTTTATTTTTCATTTTGTTTATTAGAGTATTTTAACTATACACGGTATTTGGGTTCCTTTTGACAAAATACATATGAGGAATTTGGTTTCAATCCCCATTTTGCCTCTTTTCTTCCCCTCTTCCCACCCTTTCTTCTCCCTTCTATTCTGATCTTTTCATTCCTTTATTCATTTTTGATTGGTATTTTCTATATATATTCATAAAGGTGAAATTCCCTTTGGTATATTTATGTATGCAGGTAATATAATTTAAAAATTAATTCCACATTCCTTTCCCTTTCCCTTCCTTCCTCCATCCTCTAGTTTTTCTGCTTCTACTCCACTGATCTTCCCTTATCCTTATGATATCCCATTCCCTTCCCCACTGGCTTCTTTTCCTTATTTTACTCTACCTTCCACAGATGAGAGAAGACATTCAAGCTTGATTTTCTGAATCTGGCTTATTACACTTAGCATGATAGAAATTCTATTTCTATTTATTTACTTAAAAATGCTATAGTTTCAATCTTCATGGCTGATTAAAACTCCATTGTGTATATATGACACATTTTCTTGCTTCATTCATCTATTGATGGGCATCGGGGTTGATTCTATAATTTGACTATTGTAGATTGTACCTGTAAACGTTGCAGTGGCTGCATCCCTATCATAACCTGATTTTAGTTGTTTTGGATAAATACTGAAGAGTGGGGTACCTGGGTCATTTGGTGGTTCCATTCCTAGGTTTTTGAGGCATCTCTACACTGCTTTCCAAAGTGGTCGTACTAATTTGCAGTCCCACCAGCAATTTATGAGTGCACCTTTTCCCCACATCCTCGCCAGCATTTATTATTATTCATCTTCTTGATGATTGTTATTCCAACTGGAGTGAAATGAAATCTTAGCGTTGTTTTGATTTGCATTTCCCCAATTGCTGGAAATGTTCTTTTAGAGAGAGAGAAAAAAACTGTCTGATCCCTTTTCTAGAGGAAGAGTAAGTTGATAACAAAGTTTCATGTTTCAGTTTGTGTTCTTTTGAAAGTAGAGCCTGAGATAAGGACCTGAGTGTCAGGAGTTTAATTTAGAAATGATCCAGGAATCAGGAGCAGAGTAGCTGAGGGGCGACCAGGATGGAGTTAGAGCTAGTATACAGGTATGTTATTGAGGTTGTGGCTGTGTGGAGCGTTATCTTGCTTTTGCTAGATCCTGTTGATAAATAGAATGTCTGTCTGAATTGCCAGAATTGCCACCCCAAGAACAGGAGGCAAGATCATTTATTTTTTTGTTTTCTGTCCCCCAACAGAGGTTGCTGCCAGAAGTACTAACCTGGTATCCGCGTTGTGCTTGCATATTGGTAAGTGGACTTCATAGTGCTGGAGAATGTTCTGGGCAGAAAGTGAAAAATACGTGGAGTGGAGCATGCTTGGGGTGAGTGGCTATCTGAACTTGCGTGGTACTGTCCATCAAAGCTGTGGCTGAAAACAGAGGAACTGCGGGACACCATGCATGTATTTAGAGGTCTCTCCTGCATTATCTGACATCCCAAGAAAGCTCTGTTCGCTCTGTCCTTGTTTTACTCTTGAGTAAATGTTATTGGTCCTTGTTATGATGTGTAAGGCAAGGTGTGATCTGTGGAGGGGCTGTGGAAAAGATTGCTTCAGGACGGCAAAGCATTTGTGCTTCTAATCTCAGACTAAAGAGGCAATAAAAACAAGAGCCCCGAAGACGTGATGAAAAAGATCGTTTACCACTTATAGTGAATCTTCTTTTCTCCTGTAAAGGATAAGGCATTATCTATCAGATAATAACTACCATATACTTTGATCCTCTTAAATCTAACAGCAATGCTGCTGATGAAAAATTTCCTGTTTGTCTCATTAGGAATACATAATGCTGAAATCTTAGAGGATATCCATTACAGTGCAGCCCTTGCCTGCGTTTGAATCACAACTGAAACTAATGATTTTCAAGTGCGTGGCTTGAGACAAGAAATCAAACCATTTGAAATCAAACTGAAGATGAGTGTAATGAGGAAAGAAAACCAGATTGAGGAGCCCATTCATGCTTCATGGAGGAAACAACACATTTTTCTTCTTTCCCTTAACCATCACATAGCCTCAGTTTAGATGATGGTCATAATTCTGAATCAGATTATTAAGGACATTTATCTGCTAAATGTGGCTTCACTAGTAGTTAAAAATATACTTTTCTCTTTTTTAAAAACATAAAAGGACAAGTGTAAAAAAGGTCACTTTTTTCTGTACTTTTGGATTTCACTGTTTCATATCAATGGTTTATTAAATTTAATCCAGATCTTGAAATTTTAATGTACTAGATAAGTTAGAATGAGAAGACAAAAATGCCTTATTTAGAAAATAATTCCATTAAGTATCCATTAATCAACTGTCTTCATAGGAAAAGAAGTAAACATGACTAAAGATAGAAATTAAAGATGATATTAATGCTTTTTAATTGCTTGCATGAAATTATTAACAATAGCAAAATTTTTTTCTATATATGACTATTGCTTAAGTGAATGAATGAATGAATGAGTACACAATCTAAGATGATATTCAATTTCATGGAAACACTGAATAGTGTTTCCGAAGAAGTCTCTTGAGACCTCAACCGTGCAGACTTTCTATACTATTTAAGCAGACCTCCAACATGTTGGTCTTCTCTCTAGGGTCTAGGCACCATGTTCTTCCTCCCATCCTGTATAATTTTCTTCCCCTTTAACATACTTTTCGAGATCAAGGTCAGGCCCTACTATCATAACTCTTGTCAATACTGGGGATACCCTTATTTTTAAAAATTGATTCTTGAACTGAATCCCCTATTATCAATAAAATTAATTAATAATATTATTAATAAAATTAATACTCTATGCAAAAACTTTATTTTTACCTAGTAGTGTGGACAAATGTTTTGCTCCCATAAATTGATCTAAGTCACTGGAAGGAAGCAACAATTTCTTGGACTCCTGTAGTATCCCCTCTTTCAACCCTATTGCTATGTCAAATGTTTATACTGGCTCCACATATATTGTGCTTATGCTGGCCAGTCAGAGTTGTTTTTAAGGAACAAATTGGTCATTTCTGCATTGCTGCTGTTGCTATGCTAACACAAGCCTGAAAGTACCATTGTCCTGTTTTCATGTGCAATTAAACAAAATGTGCATGTTTTTCTGTTCTTTCATTTACAAGATAATACATTTGTTTTCTAAAGCAAAAATATACATAGTTATTTTCTGTCAGTTTACCTGAACTGCCTCTTAAATGCAGACTTTGTCATCTCTTTCACAGAGCAGTTTGATGGAAAGCCATGCTCCTCAAATTGACTACATTTCCAAAATCACTATGAATGCTTATTTAAAATATGGAGTGCCAATCTCCACCCCTCTTCTACTGAGTTAAACACTTTAGAAGAGAGGAGACCTGGGATCTGGATTTTTGTCATTTAGCTAAGGTAGTTCTTACATGCTCACAAATTTGAAATACACTTACATATGGGAAACTCTTTGAGGACCCCTTTTCAAACACTAAAGTGAACACAACAATATCCAATTTGTAGAGTTACAATGGAGACTGAATGAGATAAATATGATCAGATAATATGTGTAAGAAAACCTGAAGACCATAGAAAATACTTGATAAGTAGTTGAGATTTTCCTGTTCTTTTATCATACCATTTTACAAAATCTCATTTTGCAAATTTAGAAAAAGGAACAAGTAAATCAATAAGCATCCCTCTTAGAAAGCCCTAACTTTATGGTTGTTCTGTTATTACCTGAGTTTATTGACTCAAACTCTATTTTTCAGTGAAGCTAGTTTCAGTTGGATCTTTTGGACTCCCACCATTTAAGTGAGAGGTTGACTCCAGGGGAGCCTCTGGTTATGTACTATCTTTTCTTTTAGGAATTTTCACATCCAATAATCTAATAAATCAGGAAGATATTAACTAATATTAGTCTAGCAACATTGAAAGTTAAGTTCTGCATCTGCTTTTATCATTTCTATATCCTGAAGATGACTTTTAATGAGTTCCTCTGGAAATTTTAACAGGGACCCTTCCTTCATCTATCCCTCCCTTCTTCCCTCTCTCCCTCCCTCCCTTCCTCGTTCTCTTTCTTTCATCTATCCATCTACTCAGCTATATTTCTTCCAACTCTCAGAGCAATAAAAAACTAACAGATTAACATTCTAATTGAAATAATATCCTTACTTGCTAACTTATCTTACGTACAAAAATATTGACTATAGATATTTCAGTTATTGATTTTCTGTGAAATCTCTAAAAGGTTGGGCTACCATGTCTTTTCTTACAGAAAGTAAAATTTTGTTTTTATTGTTGTTAGATTTCTTGAGGTGCATTTTATCGTGAGTTCTATAAACATAGATGTGGGGTTTAATATCAAACATGGACTTTGCTTGGTAGATGACTTAATTAATCATGACGTGTGGCATGAATTAAATATTTTTGGTTTCCCATGAAAGCCAAGTCAATCTTATTACTATAATTTAGAAATATGAAGAAAAACTTTAAAAAGTTCCTGAATTTGTCTTATATAAGTATCTTACTTGTCAAGAGCTAGCAAATATATTTGTCCATATATGTGTCTATGTATCTGAGAGTTTCTTTATCTATCACTTGTCTATTTTCAAGCTATTTAAGGATGCCAAACAGAGCCAAATGTGGTAATGTGTGCTTCCAGTTCCCCCACCTACTGGGGAGACTGATGCTGGAGGAAACTTGTGCTCAGGAGTGGAGGCTAGTTTGGGTACCTAGAGAGCCCTGTCTCAAATAAGCAAAAACAAAGAATATCTCATAACCATATTTGTTGAAGAATATTAACTCTTGAACATGTTCCCTAGAAATTAATTGACTCAAAATGCCAAGATTATAATTTTGAGCTTCTTTTATAGGTATATAATCAGAATTACTCAACTAAAATTACAAAACCAACTTCCTGATTTTATTAATGCTTGCTTGTGAAATATCTTTTTTTTTTCTTATAAATTACCTTGTGGTACCTTCAGGAAGCATTATGTAAGTTCCAACTGAGTAGTTTTTCTTTTCAAGTGTGGACGAGTTTACAATTTTTCTTTTTTTTTTTTCCACAAGAGTCTAGGATTCTATTTGCCTGGTAGCATCTTGGGAAATTTCTCTCAAGTCAGTAATTCCTAACACCCCCGGGATACCTGAGGCATCCATGCAAACTAATGTAAATTATAGGAGATTTGTTAAGCATTTGAAGGGTACTTTTGAGCTATTAATAACCATAGGGAATCCTGGATGACAAAAGTAGAATCCCATTCAGCTCAGCGAGGGGAAATATGTGGCTCCATCTGCAATGTTGTAAGAATATTTCTTTAAACCGTGCACAATTCTCCTGTCATTAGATATATAAATGATGATGTAATCATTGAACAAAGACAGGGATAAATGCAATTTTGGGAAAAAATAATTTAGTAGAAAAATTTAATAGGTTTCAAAGACCCACTTGATGGTATATAGAAAAATTGTCCTTGGTGCATCTACTCATAGTAAATGAAATATAATTATCTAGAAGCTTAGTAAGTTGAAGCTTGGGCATGTTTCTTTTGCTGAGCCAAATTTTGTTATATTTTAAATTGTAGCAAAAAATGCCTACCTTTCAGGCTTGACATAAGGTCTAAACGAGATAATGTGTTAGTCTGGCTCTTTGTACGCTACCTGCCACGGAATAATGAATGGATACTGTTGTATGATAGCAGAGCTTATTCTTTCAAAAAACATTTCACCCACAGAAGAGAAGCAACCATATTAAAAGAAATGTTTTGATGGAAGTATTTTGTTGAATATGTTCAGTTTTTATATTTTAAGATAGTGCTACAGGTCCCAGTCCCAAAATGATTTGTTGCCATTGTGTTGGACTTGCCTCTTTAGTCATTTTTACTCATATGCCTTAATGAAATGTCATGGATGCTCTCTATGTCTCACAAAAACATCTCTAGAGAGCCATTACTGCTCCCAGGCTTTTCAGGTGAAAGGAGATACAAGAAAAATAGATACACATGAAGAGAGTTCTGAAAAGTGTTGTAGCATTGGAGATCTAGCTTAATATATACCGCACTGTTTTTATATTAAGATGTTAACATCCACCATGATAAATGTTAAAGTGTAATCCAAGTAATAAAATATTTAAAAATACAAAAAATAAAGAGTATTCACATATCTAATTATTGTATATGATTACATTTTTTTTCTTCAAATTGTGTGCCAGGACAAGTATATTTTTATGAGGAGTAGTTACTGAAAACAAAACCACACTAACTGAATTGACCTATCTTTTGAGGACAAAGAACGATATTAAAAGCTATCACTATAATTATATCCTGGGCTAATGTTCCAAATAACATCTATGTCATCAGCATCCTTTTTTCCTCACATCTCAAGTATTTTTGCCATATTTTTAGATTAATGATGAAATAATTTGTTGCATTCTAAATTGTAAGTACAATAAAAGTTTTATCCTTTAAACTTAGTGATAATATCACTTTTTAAGACCTTTCTGGTTTAAAAAGGTCTATATGTAGCATTTAATAGGGAAACAACAAAAATTTGTTGACTGAAAAACACTGAAAGAATTAATATTTAAAGGATAATTTAGGTGATTTTTATTTAAAACTTTTCTCTTCATGTTTCATTTCGAATGCTTTGTTTTGGCTGACATGGGGATTGACTCCAGGCTTGGTACATGCTAGTTATTTACTGTACCACTGAGCTACATCCTCAGCCCCTTTTCTTTTATAATTTTGAGATAAAGGCTCACTAAGTTGCTAAGGCTGGCCTTGAAATTGCAATCTTCCTGCCTCAGCCTCCTGAGCAGCTGGGATTACAGGTTTGCACCATTGCAACCAGCTAAGTATTTTCTTTTAATTGCTGTCGTACTCCGAAAAAATAACACAAGTGCTTTTAGTGTTTTACCATACAAAAGAGCAGCTTAGCATTAAAAATTTTGTATTTGCTTTCTGAATGGTTTGTCTTTTAACCCCTTTAGTCACTGCTTGACTGTGATGTTCATATTTCTAGGTTTCAGGAATATGAACAAAATTATCATACAGACTACTTAAAAATATTTTATAATTTAATAATAATAAGAAAGTGAGGAGAGAGATTCTACAATATCACCTCAATTCCCTAGGATGGGAAATATTCTAAATGTCATATAACAGAAAAATATTAAGTAAGTGAATAAAATTCAGCAGCACAGAGACAAGTCTGAAGCTCTTAAAATGAATTAATATGTCCATCAAGTCAGAAGAATCCCTAAACATTACTTCAGAAATTTCTATACCCCTTATGCAGCAATTCAAAAAGAGATAGCACTTAACTATCAAGTAAGACAGAAGCCCATTGTTTACCAATTACCAATATTGTTTACCAATAGTGTATAGAAGCAGAGAGTAAGGAAATAAATGAAAGGGACAGAAATTTTTCATTTTTAATCATATTTATGACTTAGGTAAAGCAAGAAATAACCTCAAGCTGACACTCTAGGAAGGACATTCGTGATGGAGAAAAACTATTTGGAAAGCACTTTTAGGATGAAAAGTAAGGTAATATGGATTGTTATAAGCAGCTCCAAGTTGCTAGCTCAATTAGCAAGTGAGAAAAATAATGATTTTAAAGAAAAGTGTTTATGATTTGACTCCAAGTTAATAGACTAAATTTCTCAGGGCCATTTATCCCTGCGATTAAAGTATAGAATGTGGCTCTCAGTTGATTATAGGAATTGGAAAATGGTTATAGGGAAATTTAACCAGAAAGCATGTCGTACTAATTGTGTTCACATAACTCCATACCAGAACAAAATTGCTTAAGTGAAATACCTTTGATATTATGGGGATCATTAGGGTGGTTCAAACTGGTACCAGGTCTCATTCCGAACATGTGCTTTTGGTCTTTCCTTCTAGAGTTGCACTCGGCCATGCAATTTGCTTTGACCAATGAAATGTTAATACAAGTGTGTGTATCATTTTAAGATGAGAACTTAAAACTGGGTGCAGCATCCCTTCCTCAACTCTAGCATTGAGGAAGTACTTGTAAAGACTCTGTGCCCCAGCAACATGGGTGACTGAGGAATGGATACCCACTCAGAGCCATCATGTGAATTTAAAAACATATTTCATCTCCTTAAGTCTCAGAGAGGCTGTGAAGTTGATATGATAATAGCATTTGTATTATAGATTATTGTCATATTCAAAGAAAATTCATTGTCACATGATACAGTGTCCCATAAGTATTGACTAAGAACATTATTATTAAAATTTAAAATAAGTGCTAAAATGCTTGAAGTTCTCTCCAAAAGTTTTCTATTTTTCTTTCTAAATGACACTTTAGAAAACAAACTTTATAATTAATTTTAGGACTTTTTATTTTCTCTTGCATTGTTAATGGTTTCCATCTCCACACTGTGCTTTACATAGGAACCAGATTAATCCTGTCAGTAGCCAGGAAACTAGGTAAGGCAAAATGTACATGCTTAAAAAATTCATCCAGGGATGGATGGCAAAATGGGTGGCAGGGAGAGTTATAGCGGATGAACCTCTGGGCTGTCCAAGGGGTTTTATGGTGTCTGGAGAAAGCAGACGTGAGAGGTTAAGAATTATGTCTCCAACGCCACCAAAAAAGCTAGGGAGTTATTTGCTGAGAGCTTGTAATTCAAATCTATTCATACCTCAGAATCTTTCAAAAATATGATAAAAAATAAACACAGGCGTCACTCTAGAAGAATTGTTGGCTGTGAATTTCACAGTTGATAAAAAGAGCTAACAACTCTTGGGAAGAAGGAGCTCTTATCACAAGATATTGTGTAAGCCATACAGGGCAAGTTCCTCTTTTTAAGTAAATACAGTAACTTCAGTCTGCAGTGTAGACTTTTGACAAGGCTCAAGGATTGCGATAGAGTGTATTTAGTCATGAAGCAACTTTAAATAAAGAAACCAGGTTTTTGCTGCTGTTGATTCGGATTTTGAAATGCAAAAAGGGGGCCACTTTAATCAGTTAATTGGTATACATTGATTGAGAACGTGACTCTCATATTAATGAAAAGGTTAAAATATGCAATGGATCTATTTTCATATTGCTTTTAGAGTGAGGTTTTCTGTTCTAATACAGGATGTCCACAGATTATTTTTAGAGTCAACTCTGTCCTAATAAGTAGAACCGCCTTGTAAATTTGTTTCAAATTTTTCTAGTCCATGCAAACATTTCACCAGCCGACCCTTCCAGTGCAGATTAATCTGTTAACTATGATGAATGAAGCCACTATTTAATTTTATTTATTGCATGCATAGTTCTCCATCTCTCCCTGATCTGGGAGGAAAACAGGATCTGACTTGCTTTGGCACCTAACCTAAGCACTCAATTGCCTTTTACCTATTTTGCTTTTTTCCCCCCTCTTCTGCCCAGTTTGCTAACTAATAAAACAAATTTATTAAAGTGGATTGCAGGTCATAGCTTTAGACTGTTAAAGACAACCACTAGGGTTGCCAAAAATATTAAAAACCAGACTTCTACCTTAGAAACCAGTGCTTCGAACCTTGGCTATAAAAGAACCTCTTGGCAATATGGAGACTTCCTGGCATACAGTTTTAGAGCTCAGGGCCAACCTTACCATTCATAGTGATTAAATAGAAGATTAATTATTTCTAAGCCTTCATTTAGTTGTAATTCAAATGTACACTGGGTTAAACATAAAAATATTTGAAAATAACTGGCATTAGCTCAATATTTTGGAGCTTCTTAAAGGTGTTTTCATAAGGCATTTTACTTCAATCTTATAATACTCTTCTCAGTTCAACATTATGACTTCAGTTTACATAAGTAAACCAGAAAAATTAAGCAAATTGCTCATGATCACACAAGTATAAACCGAAGGAATCTAGGCTAGAATGTGACTCAGTTCCAAATTTTCTAGATAGTCCACATTGCCAGAATTGCCCTCCATAGCATCACGGAAATATAAACACATAACTGTCATTTATACTTTTCATGTCACAATACAAAAGATACAGAGTAGGAGATTAAATTTATTAATTTTAATGATTGTTAATTTTAATAATTTATTTTACTCGATCTAATACATAAAATGTCATTTCAATATGTAACCAATTTAAAATTATTAATGTGATATATTTACTGCACATTGGATTTTTTCTATCAAGTCTTTGAAATTTAGTGTATACTGCAACCACTATGGAAAACAGTATGGAGTCTCTCTCAAAAGACTAAGAATGGAACCATTTTCCAACCCATTATATCTCTCCTTGGTATTTATTATAAAGAATTAACATCATCATACCACAGTGATACATGCATACCCATGTTTGTAGCAGCACAATTTACAATAGCCAAACTATGGAACCAGCCTAGATGTCCATCAACGGGTGAATGGATAAAAGAAATGTGGTAAATATACACAATGGAGTTTTATTCAGCCATAAAGAAAAACAAAATTATAGAAAAGTGTATGAAATTGAGCACATTAATTATGTTAAGCAAAATAAGCCAAACTCAGGTCAAGGGTCGTGTGTTTTTTCCCATATGTGGAAGCTAGAGAGGAAATAGGAAAAGAAAGATGTGGAGGCAGAGAGGAATCTTATGGAAATTGTATTGTAGAGGAAAGGAAGCAGGGGCAGGGAGGAGGGGATGGGAAGGGGAAATATAGGATGATGACATTGGTCAAATGATATTGTTATATTGTGTGCATGTACAAATATGTAATAACTCATCACCATTAGTTGTACCATTATGTACAACTATAATGCACCAATGAAAATATGAAAAAAAGGAATTTAGTGTGTACTCAAATGCAGCTCAATTTAGATGCTAAGTTTTCATCAGAAATATGTAGTTTGTATTCAAATTTCAAAAAATTAAAAATAGAAAAATTGATTCACAGTTCAATTTGTTTGAAGTTATTCTGGACATATTTTGATGTTTTCAAATGAAGTTCATTGTTTGCTTTCAAATTTAAATTAAATTTTAAAAATTTAGCTCTTCAGTAGTGCCAGCCATGTGTCAAGTGCTCAGTAGCCATATGTGGCTAGTGGCTACATTTTAAAGTAACTTTACAGCATCTGATTATGTATTATGCAGTAAGGTACTAGCCATTTCCACATTGTTTATTTCATATCTGACATATATCAATTATTAAAAAAGAGAAAACATGGTGAAGGTAGGCAGTTACATTTCAGTTTAAGTGATTTTTCTTTCTTGTTGTCTAGGTAATTTTAAATGAGCAAACTGATAATAAATTGAATTTTTTAGACAGATGTGTTGACCTAAAAGGGGGAAAAACAGCATTCCTTTAGAGGTCAACTAAACAGATTATGTTTAAGAAAATATAATTTGCTCCTCTTGTCCTTTAGTTGAAACACCGGTGGTTGGCAGTCCATTTCATGGATTTTGTTGATGGTAAGAGAGGTTTTCCTCTCCCTCCTCACAGGAGTATTGTGTTCTAGCTATTTCCCTGAGGGAATGTGGAACTCACAAGGCTCTTGATGAGATGTTGGAGTGTGATAAAATAATGAGGTGGGCAAAATTTGCCTTCTCAGCCCTAATAAATTTTTCCTTATCTGTTTCCTTGCTCTGTTACAGCTTTGTCACCACTAGGATGTTCTGAGTTTCATGCTGCTTTTATTCATGCACTCCGGTGAATTTGGACTCAGAATACTTCCTCTTCTGCTCATTTGACTCTCCCTGAGATCACCTTCTATCAGGAAAGGACGTTATAAATGTGTTATGGTTTGGATATGAGGTGTCCCCAAAACGTCATGTGTGAGCCAACGCAAGAAGGTGCAGAGGTGAAATGATTGGGCTGTAAGCCTTAACCTAATCAATGAATTAATCCCTGATGGTAACTGGAGGCAGGTGGGGTGTGGCTGGAGGAAGTAGATAATTAAGGGGTGTGGCTAAGGGGTATATATTTTGTATCTGGAGAGTGGAGGCTCTCTCTGCTTCTCCATCATGATGTGAGCCGCTTCCTGCCATCATACCCTTCCACTGTGATGTTCAGCCATACCTTTAGCCCCGAGAATGGAGCCTGCTGTCCTTGGACTGAGACCTCTGAAACTGTGAGTCCTCAAGTAAACTTTTCTTCCCCTAAAATTATTCTGGTCAGATCTTTTAGTTGCAGCAGCAAAAAAGCTGACTAAAACAAAATGCATTCACTCCGAGGAATGATTGTCACTTTTACTGGGGATAATCAGTGTGGGATGAGAACTTCAGGTAGTAGCAGGTGTGAAAAATATATTGGAGAATCATGGGAGTTTGCAGACATATCACTGTATCAGGGGTTCACTTCCTCTAACTGTCATTCACATGAAGCTTTCTACCAACTTCTTATGCAGAAACTTCAATACTCTGCTTCTATTTTTCATCTGAGTTTTAATATTGCATTGAAAAATTAATTTCCATCTACTGTCAACAAACAAGCCCAAAGAACTCTTTTCTAGTTCATGTAAATCAATATGTGTATCCAGCTCATATTCCATATATCTAGGTTCTGAAGTGCTCTGTTAGAAACTATGCCATGTGCAGAGAGCTTCCTTTATGAATGCTTGTTAAAAAAAAATCCACGATAATTCATGTTTAATTATTGAACATTCCAAGACCCATCTGAAGGACTTGCCTTTGATTAGCAATTACAGCCTTGTGCCAAGAAGATGCTAAACAAGGTTACAAAAGGACTAGGGCTTCCAGACGTTGCTTTATTCCAATATTATGAAATATTCTGTCCAGGCTGTAGAGCCAATGTACCATTTCTGAGAAATTTTTGGCAAACTGTTATGGCTACTTAGAATCTGTGTGGGAGGATATCTAAACTCTTATTTGAAAACTTTTCTTACTAATGGATAATTACTGATAGTTACTTACAAAATACATATCAGATATCAAGAATAGTGATACGCTGAACCAAGTTTAAGAAAGAGACCATTACCATTATCTTTAGTTTCTGAATTTGTCTATCAGAGACAATCACTACCTAAATTGTTTTTATCATTACTTCATTTTTGATGGTTCAATTACACATTTTTACATTTTTAAATAATGTATGGCTTGGTTTTCTAAGTTTTTGAACTTTATAGAAATATAATTTATGTGTTTGTTTATAATTCACTTTTTTGGGGGTTGTTGTTCAATAATATGTTCTCCCACCAACACTAAATAAATGGTTTTAGTTGTTCTTCATTCTTTCCAACATCTGAGGTGGTGGGTGTTAAGTGCCATTTCAGATGGCTTTAGTATATATTATTTTATTTTCTTATTCATGTGTAGGTGTTTCTTATGTATTCTGATACTAATGTGTTGTGAATAGCTTCTCCCCATTTATGATTCATTTTTGCATCATATGTGTCTTTTTTAATAAAGAGAAGTTCTTAAGTTGTCAATTTTATCAGTATTTCTCTTAGTGCTTTAATTTTTGCATGTGAGAAATCTTTCTTTTGTGTTTAAGAAATATTCCTTTCTCTGAGTTGAATGATATACTTTACTATCTTTCATAATTTTGCCTTAAACACTTGCTTTAGTTTACCTGAAAACAATATTCATGGATGGTGTGAGTTAGGGGTACAATTTCAAATTTGTTCCCCGCATGAGTATCCAAATATCCAGGTATCATTTGTCAAGTCTTTTTTTTTCTGCCCTTCCTCTCCCAAGGGATCTGTAAAACTTGTTCTACCATAAACATGGAGGCTTACTTCCAGGACATCTAGTCTATGGTCAATATGTTCATCTTAGCATTACTGCAAACGGGCATCATTTAAAAATATAATCAGTTTTATTATCTTGTGGGTCAAATTTTCTCACATTTTTCTACCTCATATTGTCTTGGCTATACCTAGCTCTTTTTTCTTCAGTACACATTGGAGACAGCTTTTCATACATTTTCTGCTGAACACAAAGTTGTGATTTTAAGTCTCTTAACTGGAAATAAATAGATTAATATGGGAGCAAAGTGACATCTCCGTTATGTTGAGTCATCGAATCCATCACTGGAAGTGTATTTTCCAGATTATTTAATTCCATAATGACTTTTATTAATGCCATATGTTTATCCAAAAATGTAATTCAAATCTTTATTCATTTATTTTTGGTGATATTGAACTTTATATATGTTTATACTTCTCAAATCTATACCTTAAAGAATTTTGTGTATTAATTATGTATTCTATATGATTTTAAAATTATGTATTATTTATATACATACATATGCCCTCTTATTTCCAGAAACACTTTCTTTTTTATTTTATTTTATTTTATTTTTTGGTACCAGAGGTGCTTACCCACTGAGCAACATCCCCAAAATAAAACTATATTTTATTTAGAAACAGGGCCTCACTGAGTTTCTGAGGACTTCACTAAGTTGCTGAAGCTGGCTTTGAACTCCCAATCCTCCTGCCTCAGCCTCTGGAACCACTGGGATTCTAGGCAGGCGCCACTGTACACGGCTAGAAATCCTTTCTTTAAAATGTAATTTCTCATCTATAGGTTATAAATGTATTTCCAAAGGTAACGTTGTTCATATTTATTTGGATTTACTTGCATATTAACCTTTTGTATACTCTTAATGCTTTCTTGCATCTCTGTGCTTCTCATGGGCCATTTTTCTTCACTCTAAAGATGTCTTTACAGTGATTTCTTTAGTTTGGGTATATTGATGACATATATTTCTGCTTTTGCTTCTTTGTAAAAAAATCTTTATTTTACTGAATAGTTCCACTAGGTTTTCATTTATTCTCTACTGGGAAATTGAAATTGAAGCTGGCTTCTGACTTCCTTTTCTTTTTTTTTGTTTACAAATCCATTTTCATTCTTTTTATTCATTCATTAAATGTAACATTTCTTTCTTTTTTCCTGATTGCTTTTTTTATTTTTATTGTTCTTTTGCCTCCAGAGCTTTTTCTAATATGCATGTGTTTTCTTTGTTTTCTCTTTCTGTTTCTTAAACTTCTGTTATCTATGCCTTAATAATTTTAATTATTCTTGGCTATTATGTATTCAGATATTGTTTTTTTGTTTTATTCCCTTTCCTTTCTCCTTCTGACACTCCAGTGGTAGCATGGTAGAAGTGTGGTTGTATCCCCTTTGACTCCTATAATTCTTTTATATATTATTCTTCTTTTTTTTCTTTTTTAAAATTTATTTGATTGCAATGCAAGTCATAGTACATATATAGAGCTCAGTTTTTCCATTTCTCTGGTTGCAAACCAGATCAAGTCACACCAATTGTGTCTTCATACATGCACCAAGGGTAGTGATGACGATCTCAATCAACCATCTTTTTTTTTTTTTTTTTTGGTACTGGGGATTGAACCCAAGGGCTCTTTACCACTGAGCCACATCCCCAGCCCTATTTTTTTGTGTTTTATGTAGAGACAGGGTCTCACTGAGTTGCTTAGTGCCTCGCCATTGCTGAGGCTGGCTTTGAACTTGCGATTCTCCTGTCTCAGCCTCCCTAAGTGCTGGGATTACAGGCTTGAGCCACCGTGCCCGGCTTCAATCAACCATCTTTACTATACCCATTTCCCTTTCCCACCCCCCACCTCCTCCATGCTGCATCCAGAGTTCCTCCATTTCTCTTATGTTTCCTGTTCCCACCCCCTTGATGTATCAGCATCCACTAATCAGAGAGAACATTCGGCATTTGGTTATTTGGGATTGGCTTACTTCACTTAGCATAATGCTTTCCAATTCCATCCATTTGCCTACAAATGCCATAATTTTATTCTCTTCTATTGCTGAATAATATTCCATTGTGTATATGTACCACAATTTCTTTATCCATTCATCTA
>CM053404.1:127459164-127530242 GCA_028644305.1 Xerus rutilus | reverse complement strand
TTTTTCGGTATCTCGGTGGAACCTCCAGATGCCAGCGCCCGCGCCAGCACAAAGGGAAACCGAGTCAGGCGAGGGAGCCGCGGATGACAAATCACTCACACTCACACACACACACATAGCACAAGGCAAGAGACTTTTCTCAGACTCTTCCTAGACTCTTCCAGACTCTTCTTTATTGAGCTCACACACACTCACAGGGTAAGCGACTTCCTCCAGACTCCTCCTTTATTCAGGCCAGTCAACAGGGGGCTTTGTAGGTGTTATCAAATTTATGAAATTAGATTCCCTTCCCTGCCCAAAGCTTGACATTTATGCTGCAGGTTGTAGTTATTGTTTGTTTAAGTGACTTTACTAATTAATTCTGCAGAATCTGTACTCTAAGTCACATGTGGCCACTGAAATCTCTGATCAGTTAGCTTAGTGTTCAAACTAACGATTAAATACAGTTTTCTTTATATGTCCAAAACCGACAAGTTTCCTGGTTTTGCATATGAGGCTGGCCTTCAGATCTTCGCCAATGGTGGACATCTCTGCTTTAGCCTTCCCTTCTTGATAGTGAAGAGCATCAAGATCAAGAACAGGAGAGAGAAAGCCTGGGCCTCTTCGGTCTTTCTAAAACACATGCCAATTACTGGGAATATTTAGAATTCCCAGGAATGTTTAGTGTCTTTCAAAAGTCCCTCTGGACATCTTGTTCAGTAGCTTTTCCATTTAAGGTCTCATTTAAATTTAGTCTATTGTTTTATCCAATTGTAATTCAACTTCTCATGTAGCTGTAATGTTAAATGAATGCCTATATTTTTTAATTTTTTTTAAACAGCAGAATGCATTTCAATTCACAGTACACATAAGGATCACAATTTTTCATTTCTCTGGTTGTAAACAAGGTAGAATCACACCATTTGTGTCTTCATACATGTACCTAGGGTACTGATATTCATCTCATTCCACCGTCTTTCCTACCCCCATACCCTCTCCCTTTCCTTCCCTCCCTTTTGCCTATCCAGAGTTCTTCCATTTCTCCCATGCTCCCCATGCTGACCCCCATTATGGATCAGCATCCACTAATCAGAGAAAACATTTGGCCTTTGGATTTTGGGGATTGGCTTACTTCACATAGCATGATATTCTCTAACTCCATCCATTTACTTGAAAATGCCCTAATTTTATTATCTTTTAATGCTGAGTAATATTCCATTGTGTATATATACCACAGTTTCTTTATCCATTGATCTATTGAAGGGAATCTAGGTTGCTTGCACAGTTTAGTAATTGTGAATTATGTTGCTATAAATGTTGAAGTGGCTGTGTTATTGTAGTATACTGTTTTTAAATCTTTAGGGTATAGACCAAGGAGTGGGTAGCTGAGTCAAATGGCAGTTCCATTCCAAGTTTTCTAAGAAATCTCCATAATGCATTCCAGATTGGTTGCACCAGTTTGCTGTCCCACCAGCAATGTTTGAGTGTGCCTTTCCCCCACATCCTCACCAACACTTATTGCTGCTTGTATTCTTGATAACTGCCATTCTATTCTGACTGGCATGAGATGAAATCTTAGAGTAGTTTTGATTGGCATTTATTTAATTACTAGAGATATTGAACATTTTTTTCATATATTTGTTGATCAATTGCATTTGTTCTTTTGAGAAATGTTTTTTCAGCTCCTTATCCCATTTATTGATTGGGTTGTTTGCTTTTTGGTGTTAAGTTTTTTGAGTTCTTTATATATCCTGAAGATCAATGCTTTATCTGACATACATGTGGCAAAAATTTGCTCCCAAAATGTAGGCTCTCTCTTCACCTCATTGATTATTTCTTTTGCTGAGAAGAAGCTTTTTAGTTTAAATCCGTCCCATTAATTGATTCTTGTTTTTATTTCTTGTGCTTTTAGGAGTCATGTTAGGGAATTTGGGGCCTAATCTGATGTGATGAAGATTTGGGTCTACTTTTTCCTCAGTTAGGTGCAGGGTCTCTGATCTAATTCCTAGGTCCTTGATCCACTTTGAATTGAGTTTTATGCATGATGAGAGATAGGAGTTTAGTTTCATTTTGCTGCATATGGATTTCCAATTTTCCCAGCACCATTTGTTGAAGAGGCTATCTTTTCTCCAGTGTATGTTTTTGGTGCCTTTGTCTAGTATGAGATAGCTGTATTAATGTGCATTACTCTCTGTGTCTTCTATTTTGTACCATTGGTCTACATGTCTATTTTGGTGCCAATACCATGCTGTTTTTGTTTTGCAGTATAGTTTAAGGTCTGGGAATTGTGATGCCTCCTGCTTCACTCTTCTTACTGAGGATTGTTTTGGCTATTCTTAGGTCTCTTATTTTTCCAAATGAATTTCATGATTGCTTTTTCTATTTCTATAAGGAATGACATTGGGATTTTAATTGGAATTGCATTGAATCTATATAGCACTTTGGGTGGTATGGCCATTTTGACAATATTGATTCTGCCTATCCAAGAACATGGGAGACCTTTCCATCTTCTAAGATTCTCTTCAATTTCTTTCTTTAGTGTCCTGTAGTTTTCATTGTAAAGGTCTTTCACTTCTCTTTTTGGATTGATTCTCAAGTATTTTATGTTATTTTTTTGAGGCTATTATGAATGATGTAGTTTTCCTAATTTCTCTTTCAAAGGATTCATCCCTGACATATAGAAATGCATTTGATTTATGTGTGTTGATTTTATATCCTTCTACTTGCTGAATTCAGTTATTAATTCTAGAAGTTTTCTGGTGGAATTTTTTGGATCCTCTAAGTAGAGAATCATGTCATCGGCAAATAATGATAGTTTGAGTTCTTTTTCTATTTGTGTCCTTGCAATTTATTTTCTCTATCTAGCTAGAGTTTCAAGGACTATGGCAAATAATGATAGTTTGAGTTCTCCTTTTCCTATTTGTATCTCTTTTTAATTTCTTTCATCTGTCTAATTGCTCTGGCTAGTGTTTCAAGGACTATATTGAATAGAAGTGGTGAAAGAGGGCCCTGTCTTGTTCCCAATTTTAGAGGGAATACTTTCAATTTTTCTCCATTTAAGATGATGTTGGCCTTGGGTTTAGCATAGATAGCTTTTACAATGTTGAGGTATATTCCTATTATCCCTAGTTTTTCTAGTGTTTTGAACATGAAAGGGTATAGTATTTTGTCAAATGCTTTCCTGCATCAATTGATAAAATCATATGATTCTTTAAGTCTATCGATGTGATAGATTACATTGATTGATTTCCGTATGTTGAACCAATCTTGCATCCATGGAATGAAACACCCTTGATCATGGTGCACTATTTCTTAAATATGTTTTTGTATGTGATTTGCCAAGATTTTATTGAGAATTTTTATATCTATATTTATCAATAATATTAGTCTGAAATTTTCTTTCTTTGATGTGTGTCTATCTGGTTTTGGTATCAGGGTGATACTAAGCTCATAGAATGAGTTTGGGAGGGTTCCTTACTTTTCTATTTAATGGAATAATGAGGAGTATTGGTATTAATTATTCTTTGTAGGTCTTGTAGAACTCGACTGAGAATCCTTCTGGTCCCTGGCTTTTCTCGGTTGGTAGGCTTTTGATGGTGTCTTCTATTTCCTTGCTTGAAATTGATCTGTTTAAGTTGTGTATGTCCTCCTTATTCAGTTTGATTAGGTCATATGCCTCTAGAAATTTGTTGACATCTTTGGAGTTTTCTATTTTACTGGAGTATAAATTTTCAAAATAGTTTCTAATTATCCTCTGTGTTTCAGCAGAGTCTGTGGTGACATTCCCTTTTTCATCATGAATTTTAGTAATTTAGATTTTCTCTCTCCTTTTTGTTAGGGTGGTTAGGGGTTTGTCAATTTTAATTATTTCTCCAAAGAGCCAACTTTTCATTCTGTCAATTTTTGAATTGTTTCTTTTGTTTTAATTTAATTGATTTCCGCCCTGATTTTAGTTATTTTATGTCTTCTATTTCTTTCAGTTTACTTTATGTAGGGCTTTGAGATATAGTATCTGGTCATTCATTTGTTGACTTTTTCTTCTTTTAACTAATGAGCTTAATGCAGTGAACTTTCCTCTTAGCACTGCCTTCATAGTGTCCCAGGGATTTTGATATGTTCTATCAGAGTTCTTATTTACCTTTAAGAATTTTTTTTTCTCCTCCCTGATGTCTTCTCTTATCAATACTTCATACAATAGCATATTATTTAGTCTCTAGGTGTTAGGTAGCTTCTATTTTTAATTTGTCATTGATTCCCAATTTCATTCAATTATGGTCAGATAGAATGCAGTGTAGTATCTCTATTTTTTTTGTATTTCCTAAGACTAGCTTTGTGGCATAACATATTATCTATTTTGGAGAAGGATAGATATGCTGCTGAGAAAAAGTGTATTCACACATTGATTGATAGAATATTATATATATGTCTGTTAAGTCTAAATTATTGATTGCTTTATTGAGTTCTATGGTTTCTTTGTTTAGTTTTTATTTGGAAGATCTATCCAGTGGTGAGAGAGCTGTGTTAAAGTCACTCAGTATTATTGTGTTGTGGTCTATTTGATTCTTGAAGTTGAGAAGGGTTTGCTTGATATGTATAGAGATGCTCCATTGTTTGGGACATAGATATGCATGATTGTTATGTCTTGTTGATGTATGATTCCCTTAAGCAGTATGAAATGACTTTCTTTATCCCTTTTCCCTGACTTTGGTTTGAAGTCCACTTTATCTGATGTGAGGATGGAAATCTCTGCTTCTTTACATGGTCCATGTGAGTAATACATTTTTTCCCATCCTTTCACCTTAAGTCTGTGGATGTCTGTTTCTGTGAGATGAGTCTCTGGAAGTCAGCATATTGTTGGGTCTTTTTTAAAAATCCAATCTGCCAGTCTATGTCTTTTAATTGATGAGTCTATTCCATTGACCTTCAGGGTTATTATTGAGACATGGTTTGTATTCCTAGTCATTTTGGTTTATTTTTGGTTTTTAATTTGACTAGGTTTTTTTGTTTGATTGGCCTTTCCTTTAGTGTAGTTCCTCCATTTGCAGATTTTCATTGTTGTTTTTCATTTCCAACTCATACAAAATTTTACTGAGGATGTTCTGTAGTGCAGTGTTTCTTGCTGTAAATTCTTTTAATTTTTGTTTATCTTGGAAGGTTTTTATTTCATCATCAAATCTAAAGCTTAATTTTGCTGAATATAAGATTCTTGTTTGGCATCCATTGCCTTTCAGAGCTTGGTATGTGTTAGTCCATGCTCTTCTAGCTTTGAGGGTTTGGATTGAGAAATCTGCAGAGATCTTAATTGGTTTACTCCTATATGCAATCTGATTCCTTTCTCTTGTGGCTTTTAACATTCTCTCTTTATTCTGTATGCTAGGTATTTTCATTATAATGTGCCTTTGGTGTGGATCTGTTGTGATTTTGTACATTTGATGTCCTGTAAGCTTCTTGTATTTAATTTTCCAATTCATTCTTCATGTTTGGAAAATTTTCTGATATTATTTCATTGAATAGATTGTTCATTCCTTTGGTTTGTAACTCTATACCTTTCTCTATCCCAGTAATTTTTAAATTTGGTCTTCTCATGTTATACCATAATTCTTGGATGTTCTGCTCATGGTTTCTTACCATCTTTACTGTGTGGTCAACACTATTTTTAAGATTATATATTTTGTCTTCATTGTCTGAGGTTCTGTCTTCCAAGTGATCTAATCTGTTGGTGATGCTTTCTATTGAGTTTTTAATTTGTTTTTTTTTTATTTCAAGGATTTCTGTTTGTTTTTTTTTTCAGAATCTCTGTCTCCTTATAGAAGTAGTCTCATGCTTCCTGTATATGCCTATATAGCTATTTATTGAAATGATCTTTTGCTGCCAGTGCTTGTTCTCTTATATCATCCTTTAATTCACAGAACATTTTAATTATGTATATCTTGAACTCCTTCTCTGACATTTCTTCTGCTGTGCTGGCCATTGATTCTAATAATGTAATATCTAGGTTTGTTTGGGGCACTTCCTTCATTGTTTTTTCATGTTATTCATGTGTCTTCCCTTCTAGCACTGAGGATCCAAGGTGTTACAGTTTTATCCTATAGGCTTATAGTTTCCCTGCAGGGTTCTGATACCTCTCCTTTAAGGGATAACGTATCCCAAATACAAACAATATACAGCTTTAAACCAAATAACTCCTATTAAGACATTTGCAGTTTTGTCACGATATACAGAAATGGTGAGTTCAAATATCATCAACAATATAAACATTGGGTTTGCAAATGGGTCTACAGTTTCTGATGGTGGACAAAGAGAGAACAAAGAGTGAGGTGTAGGATGAGATGTTAATGAGGTTGGAAATGAGAATATAGAGTTATTAGATTTTAGAAAGTGTGAAAGGGAAATCAAAAGAAGTTGGCTAGTAATAGGAGAAAAGAGAGAAAGAGATTTAAGGAAGACAAGTAAGTAGGAAGAAAATAGAGAGAGTACCAAAAACAAACAAAAATTAAGATAAATAAAAAATGTAAAAATAGAAGATTAAAGGGTATCCAACATAACTGTGATATACTATTCAGACATCTCAGTCTTCAGTAGCCTAATGCATGAAAAATACTTGATTTCACAAATGTTGAGGATGTAAGGGCACAGAAAGAGAGAGAGAGAGAAGAAAGAAAAAAACCTGAAGTTAAATTAAAGGATTGTTTCTGTTGGAGTTCAGTATTTTTCCTACTTTTCTTCTTATTCACTGGGTGGGGTTGTCTATTTCTTGCTGGTAACTCCACCCAAGCATGGTGAAGGTTATGAGGTAGGTGGGTTGGTTTTAGAGACAGAACTCCTGGAGGTGGGGTATAGCACTTGCCAGTCCTCATGGGAGTACTGTACCCCAAGGATCTCCTTTGGGGTTCCTCATGTGATGTGGGTGCCTTGTCTTATCTCCTTATATTGCTTGTAGACCTCACAATTCCTGGTCTCTAATTTAGTCTCTAAACTGTATTTCACTCATCCCTTCCCTTTCTACTTCCCAATCAGGAGCCTCTCTCTCCTGAGGTCTTGTGGGCTGCACTCTAGGGCCTGTGCGCCTGTCACAGAGAGCTGTTTAGTTTTAGGATGACCAGGACCAGGCTTTGTAAGCTATGGACTGGACATGCAGCTGCAAGTGCTGTGCTGGGTCAGTGGCTGCAGGGAAGAGAGGGTATTTGGGGACTTTATGTACCTTGATATTGTTTCTAGCTCCCAGCTAGTGTCCCAAGCCGGGAGTTGCCCCAACTAAAGATGGCCATGGCGGTAGTGAGGATAATTCAAGATGGCAACAAAGATGCCCCAAGATGGAGGCATCTGCTTTCAGAGATGGAGTGGTCAGGGTGGGCCAGGCAGTGGCATTGGGCAAATGTATTTGGAGATTCAGCTCTGTGGTGTTGTGGCAGTGTTGTGGTGGGCAGCTGTCTCCATACTCTGTCCAGTGTCCCCAAGTGCAGGCTACCACATGAAGGAGACTATGGCATCGATTGCAGTGTCCCAAGATGGAGGGGACTGGGGGAGCCCCACACTGGTAAATGGGGGTCCACATGGGAGTGGTGGCCAGGGGTCCTGCATGGTGAGTAGGTGCTGATGCTGAGTGTCTTGTGTGGGAGTGAGTCCTGTGTGGGCTAGTGGCCAGGGTCCTGCACAATCACTGAGGCCGGGAGATCCTAACAAGCATGTGGCCAGGATTCCAGTGTGGGAGCAGCTGTTAGGGGTGCTCTAATAACTCGCAGAGAAACAGTATTCCCACTACTTGAATCCTGGGTCACAGAGTGACTAGGAAAGCAGCGTCCCTCTAGACCACCATCTTGGATCCTTCCCCTATAATTGTTTTGTGACAGATTCCTCCAGAAAAGGACTTTTGCATTGGATGAGCTCTGATTCAGGTCAGATAAAGGTAATCTTACAAATAGAGTCTTTCAGGAAATTGTCTAGTAGGTCAATAATGACCATTCTCTGGAAATAGTGTTTACAAGAAGCAGAATGGTACAACTCCATTCTGTTCCAAAATCCTGTCCCTACCTTTCTCCTATTCAGTACTCTCAAGTAGAAATTTTACATTTATTTTAATGTCTTACAGAACAGTAGAAATAAATAAGTTTAATTTAAATTAATTTCTTCACTTTTTTCAAAACTGATATAAAATATTGAAACTGTGGTACAACGAGTACCCCCAGGGTGATCAATATTTAATTTTTCCATTTGTGGTAGATGTGATTGGGTTAAATTCTTGAAATAAGATAGTAATATTAATGATCTATTTAAATTTTTTCTGTTCGTTTTTAAAGAAAATCCTATGTTGTGTATTCCTTGACCTTTTCCTTCCTTACTTCTAATAACTAAATATTTCTAAGTTTATTTTTGTGTGTGTGGTGCTGGGGATTGAACCCAGGACTTTGTGCATGTGAGGCAAACATTCTACCAACTGAGCTATATCCCCACCCCTATTTTTAACTTCTAATAACACACACAAGACCAGTTATATCTGTTTCAATAACTTCAAGTTGGCCAGTCCTAAGTTTAGAGAATTATATTCCCAATATTCATGGAAAACATTTAATTATTAAAATAATAACTATACAGAACATATTCTGAAAGGAGCTCTGGTTCAAGGCAAGATAGAGGGAAGTGAAACTATTGAATTCCCTCCTTCCATTTTTCTTCCAGGCTTACTTTAACAATATGAGCCCTTCTCACAGTTGCTTCACATGGAACTAAATGCAAGACAAGACCCAATGAGTATTCTTTATTCTTTAGAACTAGAGTCCTATGTGTAAAAGAAAGAGTGGCTTACAAGTAATATGTGATTCAAAGGCCATTTTTGCCTAACTTGTGGATGAGAACTGCAATAGGCATTCAATAAGTGCTCCCTCTGTATCTAGTCCTCGGTAAATTGTTTTCCTTCAATCATTTCTCTGAGGCATGGATTCATTGCAAGATGATTTAATATGCTCCCGTGCCTGCCGCAGGCTCACGGGTAGACCAGTTCTTCTCCGTCTCTTCCATTCTGCTGCTTTCATATGAACACATTGGGTTATGGCCTCAGTACAAAGGGATGCCTATTAAGCCAAAGCCAACTTAGCTCTAAATCCCCTGAACGTGCTGACTTCATTTTAGACTGCTGTCTTCTGACAGGAGAGCCTCAGCTTCCTGAATGATGATAAGTAGCGCATTAAAATAAACGTGGATTGGTAAGTGAATGTTGTCATTGTGTATGCTCTCTACAAGCCCGAGAGGATGACTGACAATTTATGGGAGAGGAATCTCATGTCCGGTCCCTGTGCAGAAATTAACTGTATGGCTTTTTAGTGGCTATTTCAGGAGGTTGTCATATTTAAGGATTTTGAGAAATGATGATCAGATAAAGGACACTAAGAGGTATTAAATAATGATTTAAATAGAAGTACAGGTGCTAAAGGGAAAAAATCTTGAATGATCCACTCTAAAGACTATTAGTTGAAGGAGAAATTAGATTTTAAAGGTTATGATTATATTTTATATAGCATACAAAAACTCCCATTAAATCTATGTATGAATTCTAGCCAGAGAAGAATGTGGGGCACGATTATTAATGGAAAAATCAAATAGAACAAATAAAGCAGTTTCGTTTAGTGCTAATGACTTATCTGCACATTATATAGCATTTGTCTTTTGGAGAAAACCAGAACTATGGAAAACTGCTATTTGAGTTTTGCAAAATATCACTGTTATTCCTAGAGGAAGGGAAGGATTAAAACACAGCAAACACAAATTTTGTTTCACCAGCATGAGAATGTGGTATCCTCATATGGAGATTAACAGCATGTATTTATACACAGGGGACATTGTAGTATATTCAGCATTCCACCAAAATTATCCTTAGATGAAAAAATGCAATACTATTATGGATTTCAAAAATAAGTATGAAAGTAAATCTTTATACAAATAATAATTTTGGTCTTATTATATTACTTTGTCTAATAGAATTATGAAAAACAATGAAGTTTGAATACTAAATCATTATTGTTGGTGTGCTAAAATTACATTGTATTTGACTTAATTATTTTATTTTCCTGAGGAATATGACTTGTTTTGGTTTATCGAATGGAAAGGATTCTCCTAATTTCATCGTAAAATAAGAACATTGTTATTTTATTATATATTTATTTATTATACTAACATTAATACAAATACCTAGTACAGTTTATAATTGTTAAATTGCTGTTATAGTTATATAATTATAGTATAGTTTATTACACAAATACATGTATAATAATACATAGTGTTTAAACAACTGAAAATTATAATCTGTGCCCAGGAATCCTGTCTATTCTTATTTGCCTCATTTAAAAATTATAATTCTTTTTTGTTCGTTTAGTTTTTGCCTTCCTTTTTAGAATTTATGCTCCTTGAAGACAAGATTTCTGGTTTATTTGTATTCTTCCCATTTGAGTAAGAAAAGTAACATATTATAATGCATGATTTTTACCTTTAAGTAGCTTTTTTGTTATAGCCGAACTATTTCAATGGAGAATGTTATGTATCTTTTATTACTGAATTGAATACCAGAGTGCTAAATCTTTTTGGCAGTGATATACTCCCTATTTCCATCATCTCCTTTACATTTACGGTAATCCTATTTCCTTCAACCTAATCTTTTCTTCTTTCTGCTCGTTAAACCATGGTGACTGGGAGGCATAGAGTGGCTGAGGGTTTAGGCAATGCTTAAACTCATTTCCTGGCTCTCACCATTAGCTGTTGTAACCTTGGGCAGGTTTCTTAATTTCTCTGTCTCTTTTGTAGTTACTACAAATCATGTTTATAAATTGCACAGGAAAAAAAAAACAATACACATAAAGGAAGGTAGGGCATTTTAGATATTTATACATAATGTGAAAGTAATCGGGTAAGACAAACCATGGCTGTTGTATTAGATCAGGGAAGAGAGAGATTCTTGCAGGCTGTTTTCTTTCTCTCTTGCTTTTTTTTCCCAATTTTGTAATAATAGGAAATTATATAATACTTTTTGGTTTGAAAAGTTCTACCATAATGACCTTTGGAAACCATACTGTTCTGCAGAAACATAATTTTACAGATGAAAATATATTTAAAAATATTAAAAAATATTAAATATACTACCAAAAGACTATCATTATTGTGCAAGTAATGATATTTAGCTATTAGAGCAAACCTTTTCCAAAAACATAAGTTTTTCTCAAGAAGAAAAGATCTGGCTCTTTTACATGATAGAGAAAATATACCTTTCTGAGCCACTCAGGCATTTGTTTCAAAATGTTCCAAAGGATTTTTTGATAGTACATGCCAGAGTTATGAATATCAACATCAAATATCAATATTTCCAAAACCATTAACTTAATTCTATGATTATTCAATAAAAATATGATTTTAGGAGCATGACTGTTGCTTAGGAATTTTATGATACAAAATGTAGTCTTATACTTATTTTTGGATAAGTGTTGTGACCATTTATTCCAGGGATTAATATAAGCACTTGACTTCGGTGGGATTTATTTTTATAATTTTGAATGAGTGATATGAAGAGGTCTTATTGAGTTTTGTATTTTGCTAGGTTATTTTTCCTGTTTTTAATGGAGTTTGACACTAATACGCATATTTGTTTCTGTCTACATTTTTTTATCAAGTCCATATATTATGGAACTTTGTGTTATGCCCCTACCCAACTAAATTCATGTGTTGAAGTTGTAACCCCAGTATGCCAGTATTAGCAGGTGGGCCCTTTAGGAGATAAGTAGGTTTAGAGGAGCTCTTGAGGCAGGGGGTCCTATGATGGAGTATTGCCCACATATGAGGAGGATTAGGACTCAGAGCTTCCTTTCTCTGCTTTGTGATTACTCGGTGAGAAGGTAGCCATCCATAAGCAAAGAACAAGACTCTCATATTAGACAGAAAATCTACTGGCACCTTTGCCTTGGACACTGGGTTGTACTGGATCTTTGTGCATAGCCACTGATTCACAGGGGGTGCAGATGACCAGGAAAAATCTTGATGAAGGCAACCTGAATAGGAACTATGTAATTTTTTGAACACATATTAATTCCAGACTACTTGATAATCTCATGTTTGCATATGACAGAAATGACATTCAGAGAGATTATGTAATTTTTCCTAGAATACACAGCTCAGGAATTGCAGTGGTGAGGACGAAAGCATGTACTCTTTCAGTAGTACCATGCTTCCTTGCCAACTTGGACTCTCTACTTTCTTACTTCTCATTTCTTCTGTAACTGGTTGTTTATAGTTTGTGTATGAAGTATCCTCCAAAGACTTATGTGTTAAGGGCTCAGTCCCCAATTCAGTCATGTTCACAGGTGGAGCTTTGGGGAAATTAATGGATCAAGAGGGCTCTGATCTTATCAATGGATTAATCTGTTAAGGTATTTATAGCTGCACGGACTATTGGGAAGTGGTGAAAACTAACAGTGGGACCAAGCTGAAGGGATTGGGTCCCTTGGTAACTGTATCTTGTTCTCAGGTCCCTTGGTTGCTGCCTCTTTCTCTTGCTTCCTGGATGCCATCTCAGCTCTGTACTGCCATGTGTTCCTGGCATGATGTTCTGCCTCACAACAAGCCCACATCAATGGGGTCAAGTGACTGAAACCAAAAGCCAAAATAAATTCTTCTCCCTCTAAGTTGATTTTCTCAGGTATTTTATCATAGCAGTGGAAAGCTGACTAACATATTGGTCAACTGTTCTTTATATAATTGTTATGCCCTTGAAAAGAGGGAGAAGGGGAGGGAGAAAGACCATGAAGAGAAAGATCCGTGGCAAAGCATAAATAGCAACTGGTTTTATTGCTAATAACAGTAAGTTTATATTTTTGACTCAGGGAACAGATGACAGACATGGGTTTCCTTAATCTCTTTTTTTTCCAACTAATTATTATAATTTTTCATTATTCTGAATTAATATTGCCACTTTATTTTGGATAGGAATTAAGGAGTTACATTTGTTGGATTTAGAAATTATGTTCTACTCTATTGTGTCTCTTACTGACAGCAAAGAAACTCATTTAGACTCAGAAAGAAGGAGAAACCACTTTGGTATTAAATGTCTATAGCTTCTGCATTCTGGGCTCTAGAGTGGTATTAGGCCCTAGCACGGAGAGAACTAAATCTCAACCTTTACATACATTCTATACTGACTGTCGTCTCTAGACAATTTAATAAGCATATATCTTTCTGCATTCTCCCTCCATTTTCCAGATGTAGGTCTTAATACATGGTAGATTATATTCCAGAGGCTGAGAATCTGATCATTCTCTATCTTTTCTTTCTCACATTTTAAAATTGGTGCAGTAGGAAGAGTGTTGGACTATGAAGCTACAGCTCAAATTCTAGTTCATGTGTAACACTTTTTCTGAGGACTCTACCATATCAGTCGTCAGTGAACCTTGGTGTCTGAAGTTGTTTGGAGGATAATATGTGTAATACACATACAATTCTGTTTTAAACAAGGAAAAATATTTAAATTACATAGAGAAAGGAGGTTTCAGATTCCAAAAATGATAATAATTGTGACAACATAAAATGTAATCAAGATAATTGACAAGTTATTGATGACATATTTAGGATGCCTAAGTGAGTTGACATCAGATTTCTCTCCTGTGGTCTGCATATAAGTGAGGAAGGAGGAAGGAGCCATGTTATGGATTCAGAAGAGCCAAAATTCATGGAGTAGTTCTGTCACCTTATGATCCAGATTATCCTAGGACCAATACCGTAGTGCTAGGAGTCAGGTGAAAATTTATGTCATCCTCGGTGTAACACAGCAACATATCACCTATGATTTAATTATCTTCAGTTGTATGCCAGACAGTTCACACACACATTTCCATCTTACTTATTCATTCAGTATGTATTTTAAAGTATACCATATCTTGGCACTGTTTTGTGTATAGAGAATATAATGATGTACAAGGTAGACAAGTTCCTCCTTCCATAGGACATTATTATAGTAGAAAGTCAGATGATAAACAAGAAACAAACAAACAAAACAAGGATACAATCATTTCAAGAAGTGCTGAACTGTGAAGAAAACAATGCAGAAATTGTGGTAGATCAAGAAGAGGAGGGAGAGGAAGTAAAATTCCATCTGGTGCCCAGGGAAAGCCTCAGTGCAAAGGAACATTTGAAATGAGAAGAAATGATAAGCCAGACATAATGATGACACAGGCCAGGCACAGGAAACTGCATGTGCAGAAAGTCAGCCTAAGAGGGAAGGGAGGACCTTTGGGTTGTCAAGGACCTTTGGGTTGACATCCAATCATTCAAAGATGGCTAGTGTGGCTGGGCATAGTGAATAAAGAAGAGAGGCTAGAGAGTCGACCCTGGGAGGTGGGCAAGGGTTTCTTCATGTAGCAATTTGCATGCCCTAGAAAGAGCGTGGAGTTTATTTTAGGTATACAGAAAAGATTTTCCCAGAAGAATGGCCTGATCTATTTATTTTTTGAAATGACCATTCTTGGGTTATGTGATGTAGTTTGTAGAGCGCTCAAATGTGAAAGTAAGGAAGGACTGGGTGGCTCCCGTAGGTAGCACTCCAGAGAAGACGTGATGTAAGTAGCATTACATGGAAGCAGAGAGATGAGGGTAGATTTGGGATAAGCTTTCAAGGATTGCAGGCAGTATATGCTGATGGACTGAGTGTGGTTTTTAAGTGAAAGAGAAATATCAATTTGCCAGATAGATGGATGTACTAATAGATGGAGGTCCGCTTTTAGTGAGGTTATTGGTCGGAGGGCTGCAAAACATCCCCAAATCTCAGGGATTTCAATGTCATTACTTTGTTTCTTTGTAACAGTTCGTATGTTTGTGGTTCAGGACTGAGATGATAGCAAATGACAGGGATCAAGGTTTCTATTACTTTGTTATTTTATCATCTTCAGTGTTAAGTTTCTGTCCTGCTGTTAGGGAGACTGTTTCAGATCCTCTTATCTCTTCCCAAGTGTTGGGAAGGGAGACAGGGAAGAGGTAGGGCACATTCCCTTCTTCTTAGAGTATAACTCAGATGTTTCACTCACCACTTCTGGTCTTATCTCCTTGTCCAAAACCAAGATATATAATCCCCCTTACCTGTGAGGGGGAACAGCACGCAGGCCAGGGTGTCCTTATAGGGGGGCCACAAAACTGAGAACGATGACCACCTACATCAACATGATGCAACTGTTAGGACTGAGAACTGAAAGCTTCTGTGTCAACATGACTTAGTTGTTTGTTCCAGCCCAGGAAAGATAAGACTATAAATCAATAAATACCTCTACTATTTGCTTCAGGAAAATTCTTGTAAGCCAATTTATCTGAAACAACACTATTCTGCTCATCTGTGCAAACAGGTTGCTTATCAAAAAAAAGTTTCCTTCTCAAAATTTACTTCAAGTTCATCATTCCTAAACAATTACATCTTTAATTTCACCCACTGTCTATCAGTTCCTTTCCTTGAAAGGCCTGCTTATACCAATTGAGGCTAGAACCCCAAACCTGTAAATATCTCACTCATTAAACTTTCCTTTCTGGTACACTAAAACTTTGCTTAAGTTGTGTTCATTTTTCCTTATTGCAGAGGCTAAATAACCTTATTTTTTTCTTTGTTAAGAGATTGGTCACACTTTAGACATTTTATCCATCTTAGTAGGTTCACCAGGATCCTACTGAGTTGCCTTTCAACACCACTGCCTAAGACCCTTAACTATCAAAGACCATATTCCACTGAAGCCCTTGATCCTCCCTAAACTAGAATAATAAGAGCAAGTAGTTACAAATTGTCCGAGCTCCTATTATTCTTTATTGAATCACAAGTGGTGAATTTATATGGCTGCCTAGGCAATGGATTCCTTTTTAGGAATATTTTGATAGCTAATGTGATTTGTGAACTTCCTATCCTTGATGGAAACTTGCTATGACTAATAAAAATACTGTTTTGCTTGATCCTGTCTGTTCTTGTCTCTGGATCTTTTAGATTAATAAGGGCGAATATGTAAAATTTTTATATTGTGTGCATATACGATTCTATGACAATGAATCAATCCCAACATTGTGTACAACTATAATGCACCAATAAAAATATGAAGAAAGTGAGTATGTAGACAGAGAATGGACCTAGGCTTAATAAGTTCATCCTTGAAACAAGTCCAGATGGTCTTAGATGGAGGTATATGTGTAGTGGTGGTAGTGATGATGATGGGAAGCTGCGTAAAGAAAAACTTATAAAGAAAATGCCTCAAATAAGTATTGGTTTTATTACATTCTGCTCAAAGTCATTAGCTAGGAATACTCACCACTAGGAATACAAAATGAAAAATATCTAAACAGGGCACAGGCACAATGTTTAATTTTGATGGTGAAAAATACACACACACATATGTGAAATATCACAGGACACCCAATAAATGAATGTATATATGTACATATGTATAGATGTATGTGCATATGTGTGTATTTATACAGGTGCATGTGCATATATATGTGTATATGTATGTAGGTAAGTGTATAATATATATACACACACACACATATAGTGCTATGTACTATTTCAATACCTATATACTTTGCGCAATGTTCAAATCAGATTGAATATATGTCCCCTCAAACATTTACCATGTCTTTATGGCAAAAACATTCAAATTCCCTTCTTCTAGCTAGTTATAAAATATATAGCACATTTTCATTAATAGTAGTCACCCTACTGTATATGGCACACCAGAACTTCTTTTTTCTATGTAATCATAGCTTAGTTCCCATTAATTAACCTTTCCCCTACCCTACTTCCCCAACATTTCTCTGATTGCCTGAGTTTGTGGTGACTACCATTTTACTCTCAACTTCTATGAGATCGATATTTTAAGATAACACAGATGATATTTTAAGATAACACAGCACTTGTTTTTCTGTGCTTGGCTTATTTCATTAAGAATAATAATATCCAGTGTCATCTATATTATTATGAATGGCAGAATTTTATCCTTTTTAATGGCTGTCTAGTGTTTCACTGAGCATGTATGTGCGACCATTTCTTTATTTCTTTATTCCTCATTTGATGGGCAATTATGTTGAGTCTGTATCTTGGCTATTGTGAATAGTGCTGCAATAAATATAGAAATACAGTTTTTTTTTTTTTTTTGACGCTGGGGATTGAATTCAGGGGCACTCGACTCACTGAGCCACATCCCCAGCCCTATTTTGTGTTTTATGTAGAGACAGGGTCTCACTGAGTTGCTTAGCGCCTTGCCGTTGCTGAGGCTGGCTTTGAACTCGCAATTCTCCTGTCTCAGCCTCTCTAAGGAGGAATACAGATTTTTTTGACAGACTGATTTCATTTCCTTTGGCTATATGCCCAATAGTGGGATTGTCGATTATATGGTAGTTCTATTTTTAATTTTTAAAAGAATCTCCATACTGTTTCCCACAATAACTTTACTAACTTACATTCCCCACCAACAATATGTACATCCTAGCTACTACTTTTTTTCTTCTCATTCTAACCCGCACTTATTATCTTTTATCTTTTTGATAGCAGCTGTTCCAATTGGGGTGAGGTATTACTCATTATAGTTCACATTTGCATTTCCTTGATGTTTAGTGCTGTTGAGCATTTTTGAAGTACCTGTTGGCCATTTGTGTATGTCTGCCTTTGAGAAATGTCTACTTAAGAATATTACCTATTTTTTAATATGATTAATTTTTTCCTTTTGAATTGTTTAAGCTCCTCATGCATTCTGGATATTAACCTCTTGTCAAACGCAGAATTTTGCAAGTATTTTCTCACTTTCTGTATGTGAGCTTTTCATTCTGTCAACTCCTTTTCTTTGCAGGAGCTTTTTATTTTGATGTAATTCTGCTTGTCTGTACATAATTTACCTTCCTGCACTCTGTCTTATAAAAAAAATCCATACCCATTCAATCTTCTGAACAGTTTCCCGTAAGTTTTCTTTGAGTAGTTTCATGTCTTATATTTAAGTCTTTCATTCACTTTGAGCTGATTTTTGTAATTGATAAGAGAGATCTAGTTTCATTCTTCTACATGTGGATATTCAATTTCCCTAGCACCCTTTATTGAGAAGATGATCCTTTTTCCAATGCCTATTGTTAGCAACTTTGTGGAAGATCAATTGACTATCCATGTGTGGGTTACGTTCTAGGATCTCTATTCTGTTCCATTGATCTGTTTTCAATGCCACTATCATGCTTTTTAAATTACTATAGCTTAATAGTATATTTTGAAATCAGGTAGTATAATGCTGCCTTTGTTATTTTTGCTCAAGATTTGTCAAGTTGGAATATTTCTGAGCTTCTATATGCATTTTAGGATTTTTTTTTAGTGCTGTGAAGAAAATATCAGTATTTTGAGAGACATTTCATCAAATCTGTAAATTGCTTCTGGTAGTGTAGGTATATTAAAAGTATTGATTTTTCCAATTCATGAACACAAGATGTCTTTGTATTTCTTTGTGTACTCTTGAATTTTCTTTTCATCAAAATTTCATAATTTTCCTATAGTATCTTTTACCTCCTTGGTTAGATGTATTCCCAGGTATTTAATTTTATTTAGTTTTTGTAGCTATTGTAAATAGGATTAGTTTCTTGATTTATTTTTCAGATAATTCTCCGTTGGGTATAGCAATGCAACTGATTTTATATGTTGACTTTGTATCCTACAACTTTGCTGACTCTACTATTTCTAATAATTTTTCATATTTTTTGGTGGAGTCTTTGATTTCTCTATAGACAAGATAAAGTCATCTACCAACAGTGATTATTTGACTTTGTCCTTTCAAATTTGGATATTCTTCATTTCTTTTGGTCCCCTGCACGCCTTGGCTAGGACTTTCAGTACTGTGTTGAGCAGAAGCAGGGAATGTGGGTATCCTTTCCTTGTTCCCGATTTCAGATAGAAAGCCTTCGGGCCTTTCCTCATTCGTGATGTTAGCTATTGACTTATTATATGTGGCCTTTATATATATATTATATATGGTGAGGAATTTTTTACATTTTGCTTAGAGTTTTGATCATGAAGGGATGTTGAATTTTAGCAACGGCTTTTCTGCATTTATTGAGATGATCATATGCTTTTTTCTCTTTACTCTGTTGATACAGTGTATTATTGCATTAGGGTTCTCTAGATGAACAGTATCTGTGTATTCTGAGAAAGGGAGAGAGACAGAGACAGAGATATAGATTCATTAGATTGGCTTACATGATCAGGCACTGGGGATCCCCACAGTGGCTGTCTGTAAACTGGCAAGTTAGAGAAATTTGAAGCTACTCAGTCAAAGAAGCTGGAAGCACAAAATAAGAGGTACCACTGCTGTAGCCCCAGTTCAAGGCTGGAGGCCGCAGATTCCCTGGAGAGTTGTTGGCATGAATCTGTGTTCAAAGGCTGAAGAAATTGGAGTTTGATGCCTACAGACTATGGCAGCAGTAAAAACTGCACCTGCTCAAAGGGTTGTACTTGCACTCACTGGCAGCTTTCCCCCTCCTTCTCTTTATTATCCATGTCCTCTGCCTTTTTAATGTAACACCCACATTCCAGGCAGGTTGTTCCTCTCAGTTTGCTGATCCACATGCCAGTTGTCTCTGGAAACACTATCGCAGATACACCCAGAAATGTGTGTATCTGTTCCCTCAAAGTGTCTCTCAATACCATCACGATGATGATCAAGATTAACCATCAAAATCGTGTTTACTCACTGGAAGAATTTGGCATGAATCTGTGTAGTCCTGCACTTTTCTGTGATGGGAGAGTTTTTTACAAAATTATTGATTTGATCTTATTATTTGTTATCAGTCTATTTGCACTTTCTATTTCTTAATTCAAAGTTGGTAAGGTTTGTATGTATCCAGGAATTTGCTAGCTTTTTCTAGTTTATCAAATTTGTGGCAGTACACCTCTAGTTAAATGATTTCTCTAATAGTGTGTTTTGATTCCTTGGTTATTATTTTTGGTGTGTCTATTATACTTTTTTAGTTTGTGGTTACCATGAGACATATAGGAAACATCATTTGAATATAAAAAAGCTATTTTGAAATGACAGCTACTTAACATTGACCATAAATACAGGAAAAAGAACAAAAAAATAAATAAAAACACTAACAAAACACTCTGTACTTGCATTCCATTTCTTCCATTTAGATGCCATTTTACATGTTTATACAATGTCTTTATGTTAATATATTAATGTAGTTCTTAGTATTTTTAATTGTTTTAAACTTCATATTAAATATAATTATTTAGGCTTCATATTAAATACACGAACTGTCCACATACCATGTAGACAATATTAGAACATTTACAATATTAGAGAATTTGTCTGTGTAGGTACTCTTACCAGTGAGTTTTGTATGTTCTGAAATATTTCCTTACTCATTAGCATATCTTTCTTTCACTTTGAAGAACTTCCTTTGGTGTTTCTCAAAGGATTAAGACTAATGGTGATGAATTCTCTCATCTTTTTTATGTTTGAGAATGTCTATTTCTCCTTTATATATAAGAAATTTTACTATGTACAGTATTCTTAGTTGGTAATTTTTTTTCAGTGCTGTGAAAATATCATACTAATTCCTCCTTTCTTTTCTAAGTTATCCTAATTCTGGTCTCAGGAAAACTGGGCCACCTTTATATGTTATTTGCTTTTATTCTGCTGCTTTGAGAATCTTCTCTTTATCTTTCACTTTAAGAGCTTGATTATAGTATATATCTTGGGCTACAGTTGGTTGAGCTGTGTCTTAAGACCTTTGACCTTCCTGTACCTGGATATTTGGATCCCTCTCTGGGTTTGGGAAGTTTTCTGTAATTATGTCTTTGAATAAGATTTCCACCCTTGACATTTTCAATCCCTCTTGAATCTCTAATATTTCATATATTTTTTCTTTTAATGTCCTTCTAGAGTTCTTATAATCCTTCTTCATTCCTCTTCGTTCGTCTTTTTCCACTGACAGTGCATTTTTAGTTTATTAATTTGAACTCACTAATTCTGCATCAGGATCTACTCTGCTCTTGTTCTCTATCACATTTTAAATTTCCCTTCATGTACTCTTTCTCTCAAGGATATTTCTGTGGATTTTAAAACCTACTTTCATCTCTCTGTTAAGTTTTTCATTCAGAGTATTGATTTTTTTGTGTGCTTTCTTAAAGTTTGTTGAGTTTCCTTAAGACAGCCATTTTGAATTCTGTGGACAAGAGTTTGTAGATATTGGTTGATATATCATTGGTTTCTGGCAACTTATTCTATCCATTAGGTAAGGTCATAATTCCCTGAAAGTTCTTGACTCTTGTAGATATATTATGTCATATGCCTATTTAAAGATTAGGTATTTATTTCAGTTTTTGTAATCTGTGTATGTCTTTGCCTCTCCTGCCAAAACTTCTAAGTGGTCTACCTATTTGAGCTTGTAAACACTTTAGCTATTTCATTACTAGATATGCCCCAAGTCTAGTTTGCTCAGAGTTCACTTCAGTGTATTGTTGTTTCAGCAGTAGAATGTGGTCCTAGGTTTGTCCTAAATCTGCAGTTGGTGTGTTGTTCAGAGAGAACTAGAGGAGTTCCCATAAAGAGTAGTCCTTCACTGAGTTCTCCACCATGGGCATGGTAGACTCTAGTGTTTCATCCAGAATCACCTTTGTTCAGGCAAAATGGGATTCTGCCCATCTCTGTTTCACAGTGGAGGCACCAGCCCCAGCCCTATTACTATGCAATGATTGGTACCTTTCTCTGTATCAGTGGACAATTACTCCGCACCTTATTCAGTCTGGGATTAGGGAAGTAATGGGTTGGGCAGTCTTTTGGCATCAATGCCACAACTCTGGGTTATGCCCAAGCCTGGAGTCTACAGCCTACTTAGACCACTGCAGCACATGGGCCAAAGTCCTATATCACTCTGGGCTGCCAGCTGCTGAGGTGAACTCATAGTCCAAGACCATTGCAACTAGTCACAGGTAATGCTGGTCTGAATAGAAGTCTAATTGACCAAGGACACAAGGTTCCACCTGACACTGGGGCACATTCAGAGGCTCTGTCTATCAATACTCACCCAGGCAGTGTGACCAGTGTTAAGTTTTACTTGCTATTCCAAAGCACAATCCTGTGTTCACTTTCCTACCCTAGCCACAGTTGGAGAAGTACAGTTCTTTGATGTGTTGCCCAAGGTCAGAGAAGGGGTGCAGAGGCAGTCTTATTATTGTCTAGGCTGAGACTCTGCTGGGTTGTATCTGTGTCACATAGCCATAGGCACCTGTGTAATCTCTCATGGCATGGCTGGTGGTGATACTGGCCCAAACACAAGTCTCTCCACCTGACATATTGGTTTCTACCTGGTGTTGTGGCAGATTTGGAGAATTTGTATTTGGGCATTGGCTTGGAGATAGGGGCTTTCTGGCTTTGCCTTGTGCTGAGTCTCACAATAGCAGGCCTGGCATTGAGTGCCAAGGCAAAGTCCTGGGTTCACTTTCTTGCCTTACTTCCTAGTAGAGCAAGTCTTGTTCCTTATTCAATTGTCCTGGGTTGGAAGAGGGGTGGTCGAGACAGTCCTTTGCATACCTTGATTAGGAGGATCCAGAGGCTCATCTTCAGATACTGGCCTAGAATCAGAGTCATAAGACTGTCCAACACTAGATGTCATTAACAAAGGCTTCACAATGAGGCTTCAAGTCTGAGGATTGGACTTAATTTTTGCACGCTTTTCCAAGCAGGAGGTGTTTCTCTTCATACTCTGCTGCTTGGAGGTAGAGGAGGGATAAGAGAACATGTCTTTCCTTTCTACCTTCTTTAGTGCCTCTCCTCTTATTATGCTAAAGTCAGGCACTATGGTCTGACTAACTTTCTTAGCTCTTTTGAATCTAGTTTAGGGCATGGATAGCTGTTCAAATCGTTTTCTCCTATGGAGAGACAGTCATTGAGTGTCTTAGCCACCATTTTGCTTCCAGTCTATCAGAAAGGCTTTCTTTTGAAAAGTCCTTCCATCTTTATTTGGTTTGAATATTTATTTTCTTTCAGGAAGAGTCTTGCTAAATTTAATTTGATTTAATTTAAATTTATCAATAAAAACATTTTTTAAAAATCACTTTTTTGTGTTTCTCTTTTAGGTTCTTCTGTTTAGCAGAAATACTTTTGACATTAGCCTCTTTAGGCAGGGGGAGGTCACATGATACATTGAACTTGAAAATGAGTAGTAATTGATCTTCACAATGTTATATCCTTGTACACTCATGAGGGTACAACAACAAGCTTGCTAATTATTCTAAGGACCTTGGTAGCCAACATTTTCAAGGTTGTTTGAAATTGCTGCCCATCACCTCTGACTCATCACTAAAAATATGTACAATTATCTATAGCCAGTATATCAAAAAAATGCTGGAAAATAAAAAGAGATATCTCACAATAGACCCTATTCGGTATTTATAGTGTTGGTGTACCCCCTTATCTCTAACTTACATTTTTCAAAGCAATCTTAGAGAATCCTAAGTCCTACTAATTATTTAGTTTTATATCTGGGCCACATCTTCTTTTCTCTGGTTTCTGATTAAATCATACAAAAGGAATATCTTAAATAAAAAACAAGAATTGTATTGCTAAGCATATTTTTTTTCTTAAGTAAGGTTTTAATATTACATACATTACCATAAACAGTCAAATTGTTTTCAGTAGTAGTTCTCATGTTAGTGCCACATATAAAACATTCTTTTGTGAACTAAGTGCCATGTGTTCTTGGCAAAATAAAATGAACTATAATCCCATCTTTTGCTCTATTTTTCGAAATTATATATATATATATGTATATATTTGAGAAAAGTGTGCATTTGCCACTCATTGGCAAAAGACGTGGAGTGTGAAATCAGGCAGCCCTCTTCAGCACTGAGTGTAGATAGCACCAAAGATGGCAGGATATCTGAGGCTGTTGTTCCTCTGGATATAATAGACATAAATGTTGACATTGGTAATTATACTCCTCTTCAGGTAAGCTATTTTTATACTGGCCACAAGTCAGAAGCCATTTTTCTAAACACTATAAACATGGTAAAGAAAATCTCTTATTCTTTCATAAAATTAGTTTTTGATTCATTAATACATGAAGTTGGTATAAAATCCCCCAAAGTATAAAATTCTATCCACCATTCACCTAGTTACTTTCCACAGAGAACCAACATAGCTACTTCCTTGCCTTTACAAATATACTTACCTATTTTTTCTTTTATTTCCCTTTGAAATATGGCTAGCATATCATATACACTGTTATTTAACTAAACATGGACAATTTTCATTATTTGTGATTTTTTATATTTTATGAATTGGAACTAATGCTGACATAGCAAACCATTACTCCTAGAGGAAGTACAGGTTAGGTCCCTGAGTGCATTTAGTCACATTTTCACCAACTAATCAATATGTAACTTTGTCTTCTATATATACACAACTTATTTAACATATATTATTGATTCACTAACATTGGATTCATTGCCAACAATACTATAACTTTTGCCTGAATAAAGCTAATCTAACACATATTTTATCTGCAAGATCCATCACAAGCCTTTTGTGCTTAGTGATATTAGCCAGCCGTTCAATACTGCACTTGGCTGCCATATAAGTATGGTACACAATGCAGAGAAGTAAACTTCTTGGAGAAAATCAATCAGTGATTTTGATTTTGGAATATTACCCAATGTACAGCAAAGATGGCTTTTTGCTCTAATCTCCCAGAATTTCAGTTTCCAATCTGTTATATGGCGATAGTATCTACTGTAGCAAAGATCAGATAAGAAACTGAGTTAGCATGATGCTATGGGTATAGAGAAGGGAATTACTTAGGTCTACTGGGATAAGAGGAAAGACTTCAAAAAGGAGTGATTCCTACAAGTGGGTAACAAAGACAGGGATGTTGTAGGCAGACATAATCTTAGGAGACAATATGGTCATTTCCAGAAATTCTATTGTTGGGGAATGGGTAGAGATTAGAGTGTGTATCTTGGAATACTAGGGGCTCAGTCTGGAATGATGGTTGGGGCTAAATATGATGGCCTTTCTATGAGATATTGAAGAGTTCATTATTGATTCTGTATATAATAGAATTCTGAAATATTATTTAATCAGAACTTATAATTTTTTTAAAATCATAAAGCCATTTTATTAAAATACTGCTCTCTAGATTTCATAAATTATCCTTTAAGAGTCAAAGTATTGCCTTCTTTAAGAAGAAATAATTCTATTACTAAGTGGAAAATCTAAAACTGGAATGCATCTCCATTCTGCAGGAAAAAAAGTGAGTTTCTTCTAATTTTATTTTTATTGTATGAGACAAAGGTAAGAAAAAAGTCATAAAAGAAGGCGAATTTCATCCAGTTGAATACTTGCTGCTGGGACTTGATAAAAATCCAATGTGTTTCAAGCACCATGTGGCGATTGGAAAGTGATGACAGGGTTCAAAGGTGTTCACATGCCCAGCAGCCACAGGCAGCTCCCAGACCACCATGCATCCACTGGCAGAACCTTATTGGTCCTGGCTAATAGTAATGTGGATTCCATCATTGTCCAGGACATGTTCTTTCTGTCAAATAAAAATGTGGAAGGAAATTCAGGGTGGAATTGCATATTTTATAACTGGCCTATTGAGCATAGTAAGATTATTTTTAACTGTAAGAAAAAAGCAGTAAATTTTGGTACTGCTTTTGGTCAAGACACAATACCTCCTGTTTCAACATAAACCCAGGCAGGATTTGCTATTAATATTTGACCTTCACTCTGAAATTTCCTCATTTGACCTAGATACCTGGAATAATATGAAAATTATTCTTAGTGGAAGGAGAGAACTTGAAGAGATTGCTCGTTACACCAGGATCTGGGTGTTGAAGTACTGTACAGAATTAGGGAGGTGATACATTCAAGAGATGGTTGTGTGTAGAAAATGATCCCATTGGAACCAGGTTGCTGGAATTAGATGAACTGACCAGAAAGGAGGCAAAAAGATCAGAATTCAGCAGTGAGTTCAGCACAGATAGGACTTGTCGTGCTGGGCAGGCACTGAATTCCCAGTACTCCAAGATACACATCTTGCTGTCAAGCCAGTTCTGGGCATTAGGATTTCTCTAATATACCCTGTTGTCTCCTGCCTGAGATGTTGCCCATGCTTCCCTTCTTCTTACCACATTCCTGCCTTCTTGTTATCCCCTTGTAAGACTTCCAGTCAGGAATCACTCTTCTTCGAAGTCCTCCCTGTCATCCCAGTAGAGCTAAGTTCTCCTCTGTACCCATAACATAATGCCTAAGTCACTCTGTTTCTTATCTTATCTTTGCTGCAACAGATACTATCAGCATATGGCAGATGCAGAAACCGAAGTTCTGAGAGATGAGAGAAAAAAGCCATCTTCCCAACCATCAGGTAATACTCCTAGCTTGAAATCATTGATTGTTCTTCCTCAAGGGGGTCTACATTTTCTGGCATGATGCATTTGATAGTCAACCTCTTTCTGACTAAATGGAGGTAGAACGCATGCCTCTTATATGTAAATATGCAATAGTAACTGAATTATTTTGAAGTGAAAAGGCAAACGGCCTTGAATTAAGGACTAGGAGTTGTGTTTTTCTCATGGGTGAAATGTCTTTTTCTGTCTACTTCCACTATACTTGTATATCACATAATGGCTTTGTCTATATGCCCAATCATCATTACAATAATTCTTGGAACTAGTCTGATTTATAAATTACCTAGAAATTTCCTGCTCTTGTTCCTGAAAACAGGATAAGATAGTTGTTAAGATAGTTGTCTGTTACTGAAGAAAAGAAGTTGTGACTTATCCAAAGTGTATAGTTATCATTGGTGATGAGACTTAAAGGTTTATACAGCCTTTCTGATGATTAGTACACAGTTCTCCCTGTTAGTTTATTATATAAAAAGCATCAATCTTTTTTTGTTGATTGGTCATGTAACTTCTCAATTTATTTTCAACAAATTGAATGCTGTTTGGTATCATAATGATAAGTGAGTGCTTGGAATTTTGTATGGGTATGAATGTTCATCTACAAATTCAGGCAAGTCATTGCTTTTTACTTTTAATAAATCAGTTAATTTCTACATTAATCTCTGCAAGAAAATTAATCTCAGGAAATATTGCACTTACCTCATTTCTCTAGGTTATATAATTGTTGGGGCCTCATAGTGCAGGGTTGTTTGTGAAAGGGTCATCAAGTCATATGTCTCCATAAGTGACCTTTACTGTTCCTGGCCAATGGTGCCTTTAGATTTATGGCTGGCTGTGTTTTCAACACCAGTGACCCACAAAGGCACTTTTCTTCAGAGTCTTGGCTGCAGCAAGCCAAGGGAACCATCACAATCGACCTCTCTCCTCCTTTCCTTTCCAGCATGAAGTGGTTAGATGGATAGACTGTTCAGGTGTGGTGTGATGGGGGAATGTCCAAAAACATGGCTAAGGAAATTTCTCTCCTGGTTTTTCTGACCAGGCTTCTTCTACTGGCATTTTAAAAAGACTTTATAAACAAACTTCCTAAATTTCCTAAAGGCTTAAACTTTTGGAAACAAAAACGAGAAAGAATCTTAGGCCACTTGTATTTTCAGCCCTTTCACCTCTCCTGCTTCCCCTGAGCTGGCACCTGCTTGGAACAGGAAAGGGCACACATGAAGGATGCATGGTGAGGGAAAAGGTGAGAAAACAGCAGGAAAACAACTCCTAATATCTAAACATCTCAAAATAGCAGTATTACCCATCCAGCTTGCAACCTCACAGCAAATTGCTTTTATATACCAGAGATACATGTATAGGGTATTAGATTAAAAGGCAAAGTAAGACTATACAGTTACATGCCTTTCCAGGTGTTCTAACATTAGGCTGTTGCTTCTGAGAACATGGTTATCATATCAGATATTAACATGCACATGACTTTCAAACCTAAATGTAATCTGTAAGTACACCAATAATATTTTAATTAAAAACAGATCATTGAATGGCCTGTGTTTAATTTCTGAGTTCCTATTACTAATATCATGGAGCAAAGATGGGAAGTCCCTGTAAGCATTCCATGCTCTTGTCCTGTGTCAATGCTGAGCTTTAGAGTCTTTCAGATCCTTTTTCATTTTTAGTTTCTTTATATTACTTTGTGTGGGAAGAAGGCTTCAGGACAATCTCCATGTGATGGCTATTTTTTGAAACACCCCCAACTGTGGATGCTCTTTCCTTCTCCCCAAGGAGGTAGATAGAGTGTGTTCCCCATGGTTGAGTTTGGCAGAACTGTTTTTGGCCCTCAAGCTTTCCTAGCCGGTGTATAAAACAGGACTCAATGGCCTTGGGTAGGGTAGAGCTGGAAAGACTGTCCACAGTGAGGGGTTTCTGCAGTAACAGTTGAGCCTTGAGTGAGAGGGTAAAGTGTCCAATTCTAAGCCATCTTGAGGAAACTCTTGGGATTCCTTTGAAAGCCACATTCCCCAGTATAAGTATTATCAGCATTTTAGAGCTTATGTTTTATATTCCTTCTGCTTAACAATTTGTCTGATCTCTTAACTGGTTTGATTTTTGGAAAAGAAAAACAATGAGGTTTCTTCTAAGACACCAATGAAAACTTAATGAAACTCTTTAATTTCTAGAAGTAAAGGCTTTTTCTTATATGGAACAAAAGCAAGCAGGTGGAAAGTTAAAAAAAAAAAGCAAACTTTATAACACATTGCCAAATAGTGATGCCTGTGTTATTTTCTTTGATTACTTAATTGAGCTTGTAAATTGAGGTCAACTAATCTACTGTTTATTTTGTTCTCATTGTGTCTATCTCTGTACACAATTAGATTTATTTTGTCATATTACTTTGAAATTTCTGATTAAATGTTAATCTTGCTAGCTTAAATATTTTTAAGTGTGACTTAGTCATATGCATTTTTGTTTTTTTGTTTTTTTTTGCTGAACTATTTATTTGTCCCACTACCTCTTCTAAAAATCTTATTTCCTACAATGATACTGGTTAGTGTAGCTTTTGCCCTTGGGATATTTTCAGTAATAATGTAAGTAGAGATTAAGAAAATGTGGACATATCCATTTTAGATTTTGTAAATGTCACTGCAGAACTATTCCAGAAAGAAATTAAATTGAATCTTCTCTGGTGTTGGTAAGCCATACTTTCAAGACAGACTCTGAGCAGAAATCCTTAAGCGTTATTTGATCTTTTCTTCTACCAATTAGAAAATCATTGATTTGAATGAAAAGAATAATCTGGATATAACGTTTTGTATTTTTTGCTAGGCTCATAGATTGCCCAAACATACAGACCAAAAGAAATTGAACTACAAGGGACTGGAGTTGTTTTTTCCCAATAATAATTAACATTGACTTAAAATCTGGAGACAATCAAAATTCTTATAAATAGTTAGCAGTAGAGTATGGCTACAACTTCAGACTTTGTCTATACATATGTAAATGCTGCATAGATTTCTTAGATTTCACATTAATATTATGTGGCTTGGAATATAAATGTAATGGAAAAATGACTCAATGTGGGTGTGCAGTTTAAAGGACTTTGTGTATGTATTTTCCACATGCTATCTTTGACTTACCAGTTTTTCACTTAAGGTGACCTTATTAAAATGAATCAAATGTTCAATTATTATTTAATAATAACTTAAATTCTAATTGCTTCAACTGTGTTGGCCCTGCAAGCAGTGATTTTTGAACATAAGTTTTTTTCCATTACTGCTCTATACTCTGACATACTCAAAACTCATCTAGTCATTTTCCGGGTAGTAAAATTCTTAACTTTGAAGACAATTGCTCTTTTACTCATTAGACTAATTATGATTATTAATTAATAGCCCTAATAAGTTTGCAATGAGGATGAGCTGCCTGGCATATTCTTTAGAAACAGGACATTCTAGTTGTGAGATTTTTCTTGAGTATTATATATGAGTAATAGAAGACTTATTTGTGATCATTTAAGATATAATAAGCCAAAGAGGAAGTATTTAAAGTCATTTAGAACTCTTATGTAATCATTTAGTCATCATTTTTGCACTGAGCTAGTATTTCTTCAGCATCTACAATATACCCAATGCTGTGGCATATGCTTGGGTTGCAGAGTTTCATACAACTTCTCAGGTCAGCCACTTAAGTATCCTGTCTATCTAACTAACCTTCAAGCCATCCAGCCTGTCATTGCTGTGCATCCTGCATGTGTCAATCATCTATTCATGTCTGTCTCTCCTGTTAGAATGTAAGTTCTGCAAAGAGGTTCCAATGTCCTATGTCCAAACCTAACACATACATAGAGTAGCTCAATACGTACTTGTTAAGTCAAAGAGTGATCATACCAGGCACTTGGCTGAGTGCTGGAGAAGGAAAAATCAAGTGACCCTTTCCACTTGCAGGGCAATATTTTCATGCATATTCAAACAATTAGATACATCTTGTCACCTGAGCAATCAAATGAAACTTCATGTTTTGTTCCTGAAAAGAAATCTAATTTGTTATAACTAAACTTTCCCATCTTAGCATCATAAGCCACTATTTGCTTCTCCAAGTCATTCTTATTGGCCTCACTTACATCCACCTTATTATCCACACCTTCTTTTGTCTCCTCTTGTAAAATCACATCAAATACATCTTATGCACTGATACCCCTTCTTTCCCTCCCTTTCTTCCTGCCGTGATCCCTCCCTCCCTCTCTTCCTTCTGTCCTTTTCTTTTTTTCCAAAAGTCACTATTAGACTGGATTAACTTAATAAATTGCAAAACCAATACCTGGCTTTAAAAATATACCAGAAACATATCTGAGTATTTTGAAGCTATCATTTCCTTAAAGATTTTATTTCATTGTTGTGTTTGTGTTTATCTGTTGGTATTAAGATTGGTAGAACATATATATTACTCAAACAGTTAAAGATAAATTTCTATCACAAAGGTTGTACTGGTCCTTAAATTTTTAGTTCTTAGCTATAAAAATTTGGCAGAGAAAACCATCTCCCCAGTACTTCCCTTGGCAATTAATGCAGTTTAACATTGAATTCTATGCACATGTTAAAAATGTATTTGCACTGAGGCTGCAAAGGGTATCCTCCTAATAAAACATATGTCTGCATTGTATGTGTTCACATTTAAATCAATGCAAAGTGGTGAAGATCTCTTCAGTGTTATTTAGGAGAAATTTTGATTTTTATATTTAAAACCAAAGTGCGTATAATAATCTGCTATGAGAAGATAAACATCTCTGAGGAAATGTATGTGATTAGGAAAGTACCATTAGTGGAATGACCACTTTTCCAGGTGCCAGCCTGAATTAGATCACAACTAGAACTGGGAATGTCTCAAGAAAAAATGCTAAATGGCAGGTTGGGACTATTGGCTTCTTGGCCTTTTTGGACCTTTGCACAATTCAGTGACATTCCATTAATTATGTTGTCAGTGCTGCAGACCCTGGTAACCTGAAAGAGTCCATCTACTCCTTGGAGGAAAATACAATGAAAACATTTACCAAGTATTTGCCAACCAAGTACTACCCACTGAAGTCAGACTGCAAATAAAGGAAGTCAGGAAAATTATGGAATCTTTTCTGACTGGAGATCCTTATGCTCACAATGCAGAAAATTCAAAAGAATTTGAATTGCTGACATGTGAATTTGTTTCCTTCCTATTCCTGGAATCCACTTAGCTTATGCAAAACTGGAAACATGATATTGCAGCATTTTATACTGGCATGAATCAGAGAAAGGTAAACCTTATTTTCTGTTCTCCTTTTCTCTTAAAAACATGAAAAAATGAGCATTTCTATAGCATAACATAAAATAAATGGATTAGATTTTTCTATCCATATTGTCAAATGAATCAAATATTGAAAACTTAAACCTAATTTGGATGAATTAAGTAAAAATAAAAGGTTATAATCAATTCAAACTTTAAAGGCATTTATATGAACCAAATAATCAGTTTCAGTGATATTTCCTCACTTTAGAGCCATTAGTATTAGTACAAATAGACATGAACTTTAGGTTTCCAGAAAATAACAGAAAACATGCAAACACTGGCTATGTAATGCATGTAACATCTATCCAGAAATGTAAAGACTACATTAATATCTAGTAAATGATATCAAATTAATAAGTCATGGTTAAGGGGGTAAAACATATTATGATCATAAGATTAATTACATACTAACATTTTCTAAGTGGAAAATATGTAATGGTTTTCTGATTATATGAATTATACATACTCATAAAATTAATACTTTAATAAATAAAACAAAAGGAAAGATGGGAAGAAGAAAGAAAATGCATACACCATGTTCCACAACTCAGAGATAATCATGATTTGCCTCAATCATTCCTTGAATATTTCATAAATGCTTTAGAGTCAGCCAGTGCAATGCAGAATTAAGATCTTTTCCCCACAGGTGATCTTGCTGCCCTATCTCTTTTTTTTCCTGAAGAATTAATCCACCTAAATCAAATCCAGGATTCATGTTTTCCTTTTCCCTCATTTCCAACATTGCACTGATCAAGATCAGTTCTCCTCCTTGTAGCATACATTTATCTTCAATTTCCCCTCATTTATACTCCCACTTTCTAATGCGGGCAAACATTACCTTTTATCTGTTCCATTCAGCAGCACGCTATCTATTCTCCCCACATCTCCTAGACTCTTTCTAATCCACTGATTCCCAGTTAGGGCAATTGTCATCCAAGAGATATTTGGTAGTCATTTTGTCTTCACAGCTAATGGCAGAGGGGTTTCCCTGCATTTACTAAGTAGAAGTCAGAGATGAGATTAAACATCTATTACACCCAAACACCTCTCTGTGACAAAGAATTATTATTCTGACCCTAAAAGTTGATAGTGCCAAGGTTGAGGAAACACTGGTCAAATTCATTCTCATAGTTGCTTCCAGAATTATTGTGCAGAAATGCAAATCTGGTTAGAACAAGCTCTTACCTGAAAACTTTAGAAACTTCTTCTTGTTTATAGATTTGCTTTCAAAAGTTTTAAACTGGTTAAGCTGCCTACCTTGCCAGATTTGTGATATAAAACTTTCCTTCTTATGTGCCCATGTTGGGACAAACTGAACTTTTCCAAATTTCTCCATCCTACCACATTTCTCTGGGTATGCTTCTGCATTTGTTCTGTTGTCTAACTGGAATACTTTCCAACTCTCTCTCTCTGCATTTAGCCTAGAAAATTCATCTTATTCTCAGGTCTGAGTTAAAATGCCACTTCTTCGGAAGCCTCCCCTGATTTCTAATACCAGCACGGTTCTCTCTGTTGGGCCTGCTCCTGCATTTTGCTTTTCTCTTTATAGGACACATAGTACTTACTACTTGCACAAATTTTTCTGTTATATGGCAAACTAAATAAAGATGAGAACTGGGACTATTTGGCTGGCATAGACAAGGATTTGAAATTGTAATTAATTATGAATATCAATACTTGCTACATTTATTAACGTAATACATTATTGTTAGATAAGTTTGGTTATTTGCCAACTTATTTGTGCCTGCTGTAGAAATTTTCAGTGATTTTATTATTTTCTAACTTTTGCTATATTGTACGTTCCCCAGTCTCTATCCTCTACTCCTAGTAATTTGTTAGGTATGCTACGTATTTTTATCTTAATCAATTATAACTAGTATAATTTCAAATACTTAGCATGAGCGTATAGTTTAGGTGCTTCCCAATTTATAAACATCTGAAATTAAACAATAAAAATTTAATTTCTTCATCACCCCAAAATAAATGTTCAGTTTTTTCCCCTTTTAATGGCATGATCTTGGGTTTTGGCATGAATTTATTATTTGATTGTATTATGATTTAAATTATTTCTTTATTGCTGTCTTTTTTGTTATTCTTTTTAGATATATATGACAGTAGAATGTATTTTGACATAGTATACATACATGGAGTACTTATTCTAATTAGGATCCCATTCTTGTCTTTGAACATGATAGGGAGTTACACTGGTTGTGTATTCATATATGAACATAGTGAAGTTATATCTGATTCGTGCATCTGTCTTTCCTATTCCCATCTCCCTTCCTTTCCCTTCATTCTCCTGTGTCTAATCCAACGAACTTCTATTCTTTCCTCTTCCCCTCTTAGTGTGTGTTAGCACCCACACATTAGTGAGAACATTTGGCTTTATTTTGGGGGGACTGGCTTATTTCACCTAGCAAGATAGTTTCCAGATCCATAAATGTATAGGCACATTTCATAATTTCATTCTTCTTTATGGCTGAGTAATATTCCATTGTGTATGTATATCACATTTTCTGTATCCATCCATCTGTTGAGGGGTACCTAGGCTGGTTCCATAGCTTATTTTTGTGAATTGAGCTGCTATAAACATTGATGTGGATGCATCTCTATAGTACGCTGATTTTATTTCCTTGGGATATATGCTGAAGAGTGGGATAAATGGGTCAAATGGTGGTTCCATTCCAAGTTTTCTGAGGAATCTCCATAGTACTTTCCAGAGTGGTTGCACCCATTTATATTCCCACCAGCATTTGTTGCTGTCTTTTAACTTTTGCATTAATAACTATTTGGTACATCTAAATACTACCAGAATTTAAAATAAATCAGTCTGTGTTTATATTTATTTTTTTTCTCACTATTCTATTCATTTTATACATTCTTCATTTGTCATTTCTTTATTTGAATTTGTTGTTTGCCTAATACCAGCACGGTTCTCTGGTTTTCCCCACAGATGATCTTGCTGCCCTAGGTAGGTCTCATATTGTGTGGGTGTTTGTAAAATAATTCCATATTATCTGAATATCAGAGATTGGCTATTTAATTTTCCCATATGTGATTAATAATTGAACTGAATATATGATTTTTATTTTTGGAGCTGTGGATTGAACTCAGGGGCACTGAACCACTGGGCCACATCCCAGCCCTATTTTGTGTTTTTTAATTTAGAGACAGCATCTCACTGAGTTGCTTAGCACCTCACCATTGCTGAGGCTGGCTTTGAACTTGCAATCCTCCTGCCTCAGGCTCCTGAGCCACTGGGATTACAGGTGTTCATCACCGTACTTGGCTTCTGAATATATAATCTTGTCATGGACATTTATCCAAAATTTTGTAGAAGTTCCATAATTTTATCAGAGTTTATTGAGTTTGTTCTGGCCAATCACACTTTTCTCTTTGGTAAAATATCTTTTATTTATTTATTTCTACTAAGATATTCTTTATACTTGAAGGACATCATTGTTATTGTGTACCTTGATCTTTATTTATTTATTTTCTGAACAGGGAAGGTCTGTTCAATTACAGATTTAGTCTTAATTTTCTATTTCTTTTACTTTTAATGGTTTCTGCTTCATTCCTTTTCATCCATTCTTTAAAGGGCATCTCCTTTTGTTGCCTTCCATATCCATCACCTTTCTTCCATTTCTTCTCCCTTTATATTTTCACTGTTCTTTCTCCAGTTTTTCCCAAGATGTCTTCCCCATCAAGTTATAGCAGACATTCTTTTCTTTCATAAGTTTCTCCAAGTTCTGCAATTGCATTATTAGCTACTGAATTTCTTTGCTCAGTCAGTAACTGCTACCTCTTATTGTCCTGCTTACTCCAAATCTTCTGTTTCAGCATCCACATCTTCCTCTGCATCTTTGATGTGGATTACTTATATTGAAATTTTTCTTGTTTTCTTAAATGATGAAATAAATCCTCCAAAGTAGAATCTTAATCTATCTTTTCACATATTGTACTTTCCCCTTCCCTACCCTCACTCCTTTCTAAATTCCTATATCCTGGAATTGTTGCATTGTTTTGTATTTATTTATTTATTTTTTAATTTTTTATTTAGGCTTACACGTTAACAGTGCAAGTTGATTCATTGTACATAGATAGAGGATAATATATCAATTCTCTAGTTGTAAGTTGTATAGAATCGCAACATATATGCAGTCATACATAAAGTTAGGGTTATTATGACCATCATATTCCACCACCTTTGCTGTCCCCATGCCCCCTCCCCCCTTACACCCCAGTGCACAGAGACATGGGAACAGTGGTGGATCTTTGTATTTATTTTGTTTATTGAATACATCTTAGAGTACAGATACTATCTTTTGAAATATTTTACAACTCACTTCCTTATTACCTAAATCGTTATGTTAAAACTTGAACAGGTCTTGACACTGATAGTTTATATTATTTGTTCATCAGTGTAATGTTGAAACAGTAATTTTGAGGATTCCTGCAGAATCATCTGTGTTAAGGACTATCTTTACAAATTGTAGTCATACCATTTTGAACCAGAGAAAGGCTCTAAGCTTTCTTCAAAACTGACCTGATCTCCCATGGTGCTCTTAATGGGAAACCTGTTATTTATAGTCAGGTTAGCCAGATATGTTATTTCTCAATGAGTTTTGTTTTGGAGTAATTATGAACTGGCTGCTGTTATCCACACTTGGTGTTAAAAGCAACAACAACCTCTAGCAAACTATTTCTTGTATATAGTGCTTTTACCCACTGGTCAGATAAAATATAATGGTGAGAAATTTATGCTTCAGGCCACCACGGAATAACAAGGACAGTATTTATCTTCTCATCATAAACAACTAGAAAATATTTTTAAAAATGAAGTAAGGTTTCAATGTTGGAAACAAGCAATGCATTACTGTGATCCCAAAGAACCAGTATGAAAAAAATAAGTCTTTGCATAACAATAGCCTTGGCTTTCTATTTGAAGATATATTCCAGACCTCAGAGTAGAGAGAAAGATCCCAAGCAGACCATGACTGAAAGTTGTAGGAATAGATTTTGGAAATGAGATTTCAACACAGAAAATTTCTGCATAGGTGATCTATTGATTCTCTTCTGAATATTGAGCTTGTGTAGGATGAAATTTCATACAGTTGGATGAAAAATCATGAGTGAGCCGTGAGGCTTCTAGAGTTCACACACAGGATTAGAAGGTGTTTGAGTCCCAACTCGAGTTGAGAGTCCTCACTGATTATTCAAGGCATTCTGGAAAAGATTACGCCTTATACATGGGAGTGGATACTCTCTAGAGTATAGGCTACTATAGAGATACCCTAACAAAGTCAGGACAGACCTTCAAAGGGTCGATTTTAACCTCAAATAACTTACCAGCTAAATAGAGATGAACACTTTTTAAAGGAAGTGATCGAAGAGTAAGATCCTCAAAAACAAAATTACCAAATGTCTGACTTCCCATTAGGATTTTCTAGAGATGTTAATAAGCAAGAAATTTTCATACAAAAGTAAAAGGAAGGGGCTGGGGTTGTGGCTCAGTAGTAGAGCGCTTGTCTCACACACGTGAGGCACTGGGTTCGATTCTCAGCACCACATATCAAATACATAAATAAAAAAAATAAAGGTTTAAAAAAAAGTGAAAGGAAGATTGTTCAATAGAAACATATCCACAAGTGACAGCATGGATGGAATTACAGATATATTATCCTAAAATGTTCAATTAAATAAGGAAAATATGAATGTGGTGAGATGTGGAATAGAAAATATAAAAAAGAATAAACTCACTCTTCTTGAAAGAAAAACCTGAAATGAATGTTCACTGGTAGTATTAGCAGAAGATTAAAAACCAAAGGAAATCCATAAATTTAAAAGTCAAAAATAAAATTATGCTAAATCAATCATGGTGAGAAACAATTTTAAAAATAATGAATAGACCCTCTGAATTTATGGCAATATAAGGCATTCTAACATATATGTAATGTGACTCCATCTCTCTCTCTATATATATAATACACAATTGTATTTGTATAATTCAACATTCTTTTGTCAGTAATCAATAGGACAGGCAGAAAGAAAATCACTATCAACAGAAGAGACTGGAAGAATCTCATCAACCAACTTGATCTGAATGACATATGGAAGGTTTCACTTCACAACAGCATAAGACACATTCATTTCAAATGCACTTGGGACATTTTTGAAGATAGACCATATGCTACCATAAAATAAGTCTCAATAAATTTAAAGGACAGAAACCAAATAAATATGTCTTTTTCTACAACATGATTAAATTAGGAATCAATATTCTTATCTTATTAGATATATAGAAGATCTAAATATATGGAAATTAAACAACTTATCTCTAAATAATTCATAGATCAAGAAGAAATTGCAAGAAAAATTAGAAAATATTTTGAAATGAACAAAAGCAAAAGTATATAACAAACCAAAATTGTAGAATTCAGCTAATGTGGTGAATAGGTGAAAATGTATAGCTTTAAATGATTATATTAGAATACAGTAAGGTCTGAAATTAATAATCTATGTTTCTAACCTAAAAAGCATGAAAAAGAAGAACATATTAAATCCAAACTAAGTGGAAGGAAGGAAAAATAGAAAATAATTGAAAGAGTAAATGGGCAAACTCATCAAATAAAAGTTATTCTTTGAATAGTCATAATATTGAGTAATTTGTAACTAGGTTAATCAAGAGCCTGGGTATGGTGGCACATGCCTATAATCCCAGTGACTCAGGAGGCTGAGACAGGAGGATCACAAGTTCAAGGACAGCCTCATCAACTCAACAAGGCCCTGTCTCAAAAATTAAATGAATGAATGAATGAATAAATGAATAAATAAGGGCTGAGTATGTGGCTCAGTGTTAAGCATGCTTGAGTTCCATCTCTGGTACCAAAAGAAAAAGAGAGAGAGAGAGAGAGAGAGAGAGAGAGAGAGAGAGAGAGAAAACAGAAATTACCAACATAATGATATCATGAAAAAAAGAAATGTCAACACAGATTCAACAGATTGAAGTTATAATAGGAACATATAATGGATAATTTTATATTAATAAACTATGAATTATGAAAGTAGGCCAGTTTCTTGACAGATAAATATTACTAAAATGGACTCGAAAATCTGCATATTAAATAAATTGAATTGATAACTAAAATCTTCTCACAGAGACACCTCCAGGCCGACATGCATTTGCTGGTGAATTCAATCCAATACTTATGAAAAAACAAACAAATGAAAACATTAAACACTAGTCCTACCTAACTTCTTAGAAAATAGCTTGGATGTAACAATTTGGTCCATTTTATGAGGACATGTGCCACCATGATGAACTTCTTGATTAACCTAGTTAGAAGTTTTATAGCAGCTTCACTTATGATAACCTTGACTGGAAAAATCTCAAATGTTCCTCAGCAGTTGAATAGGTAAACAAATCATGTACATACATACAATGGAGTACCACTCAGCCATGTAAAGGAAGAAATATAACTGGTACATGCAATCATGTGAATGAATCACAATAAAACTGCTGAGGTAAAGAAGTCAATACAAAGCCTAATGTGCTCTGTTTATATAATTCTCTAAAAAATATTTAACCTAAAGTGGAAGAAAGCTTGTTTGTATTTGTCTGGGGCGAGTAGGAGAAAGAAAAGACTAGTAGGAAGGGGAACCATAGGACCTTTTGAAAGTGATGGAAATGCTGTATTTCTTGATTATGGCAAAGATTATACCAGTGTATAAATTTGTCAAAAATCATTTGAAGTAACACTCAAAATGTGTGAATTTGTTTTCTGTCAAAAGTACTTCAACAAGAATACTTTTTCCTGCTTAAGTGTATTATAAGCAGAAGGTATCAGTGAAGATTCTGGAGATGGAGAATGTAAGTGAATTTATTTATAGGCATGTACAATACAACCTAGGCACTCCTAAAAATGATTCAATGGATATATGGGTGTGGAAATTTGAGCTGCAACAATTTATACAAGTGGATGACAGAACCAGTAAAGTGTGATGTAGCAAAAATGCTACAGGGACTTCATTCATTTCTGTAGACCAGTAAGAACTGAAGCTACATGCATTAGACCAAGGAGACAAAACTGTTTTTTTCTTCTTAAATTTAGAAAAGCAATAATTTGTAGGTTCCTAATATGATTTAAATTGTGGTCCTCTCTGGAAATATCCTTGTATGTAGCACATATCTTGAAGTACATATAGTTGTAAATTCAATTTACATTGATATCTATGGTTGGTAGTATAATAAAAATATTTTGGAATTGTAAGGCTACATACTGAAAAGTTTATACAGAACCATAATGCCAGAGTTAGAGAGAATCTGAAAATATGTAATCTAATCTCTTCTTTGCAGACATGATGGTAGAGCTCTGTTGGGTTGTGGTAGACTGCATTATGGTCCCTCATTCTTTATTTTTCTCTCTACTTGGGTTGCTTGAAATATGGCTTTTCAATTTATTGGTTTGTCACATAAACACTAAGTTGTCCTCTGCTCCTGGCATCTGTCTTTGGCCAGGTGACTTTCTTTGGTTAACAAGGTAAGGCAGAATTGATGGTACCAGTGCCAACCACTCTTGAGTGGATTTAGAAGGGTTTTCCTATGTGTCTCCTATCAACATGAAAATAAGACACATGAATTAACCCACTGATCTAAGGAAAAAAATGAGGTAGTGGGTAGAACTGCCTCAGTTGAGTCTAGAGCAGGAGACCTCAGGCCACTTGCAGAACAATTTCAGACTAATCTTTCTTTATTGACTTTGCAATGTCCAATAAAATAACTTATTTGGAGGAGTCTGGGAGCCAGGAGTCTGCCATCTGTATGGCATAGACCATCGGGCTAGAAGTACTTTGTAAAGTCTAGTAATTGAAGAAGGCGTTTGTGCCAATGTACACAATAGTGTAAGACTCATAGTGAAGATATAAAGAAAAAAAGCTTGGCTTTGATTCCTGGCCTATCTACCATCAGGTAAGTGTTTTACTTTGGGGACAGCGCAGCACGGATGCTGAACTCCTTTACTGTACATTGAGGGTAGTTATATCTAACCTTAAAGTTGTGGGAAGATAGACAATTAAAAAACTAAAGATCAGAGAGAAATAAAACCTTGTCTCTTGGGAAAAGGCAATCCTTGGTGTCATTTTCCCCAGAAATAATTATTTTAAATAAGATGTAGATTAAAGTCATTCAGTTAAGTGAGAAAGGAGACTAAAGGGGTCATTGAGATAAAAAAAAAAGAAAAAATAGCATGATGTCCTACTCAGGTTAGACCAGAATTGCCTTCTGTTATCAGTGTGGTTATTAACCATCATGGCCAAGGTGAGTAGGTGATGTGTAATCTGTTCTTGGGGAAGAAATTTATACTTTCCTGTAGGAGACCCCAGCTAGATGAACTCAAGTAGCCACATTGTAAAGCTGAACTAAGCACAGACTAATTCAACATATCAAAAGTACATGATAGAAAAGAAATTCACAAGTTTTCTGATGAGGAGAAATGAATTATCTCCTATGTAATTCACTGTCATAAGCAAAGTAGATAAATAAAATTATTAGCAGAATAGCAGCTTTTAAAACACATAAGGATAATCCTTACAAATTTAAAATCTGAAGTTTAGTAAAGGAATTTGGAGCAGCCAGCAAAATTAAGAATAAATAAATAAAAGAGACAACCAGATGAGGGCTACCATGAATCCCTTGATTGTAAGACGTGACCAGAGGGTGTGCTTGTCACCAGAACAGACCCACAATGGGGGAAAATGAAGTAAGTGAACTGAGTGAAGCTAAGGTTAGGTGCAACCTCAAAGAGAGTGTCCAGCTGCTGTTCTGTATTCTGGTGTTATATTCTGTATTCCAGACCAACTAGAGCTACTTTAAGAAAAGAAATTATTAGAAAGATTTCATCATCTTACATAATGGCAGGTAGAGGAGTACATTTCAATCTCAAGCAGGATTAATTGGCAGTCCACTTTCTGGATCTCATGACCTCTTGCCTCTGCTTTTTGCTGCATATTTGCATAATTCTCATGTCTTGGTAGTCTGGTTCACTTCCTTGTCTGTGATATTAGCCAAAATTATTTGCCTCATTCATGCTGGGTTTATATCACTTCGGTTAGGTGAGATTGCTAGACTGATCTAGAATCTCAAACACAAAATTTCTTTCCAGGAAAAATAATTTCATTGATATATCTTTGATGCTGTGCCCATTTAGTCTATCATTTCTACCCAGATCAGGATATTTGTGTGGGCATGTGGTCTAAAGAGACTGTGGAAGTAAAGCTCCATTCTGTGAGTGGAATGAGTCAATTATCATTAGAAGAAAGTTGTCATGAGCTGGGTGCCCCTTTTAAGGTATTTTCCTGATTTTATTCCTTGGCTGCTCAATGGACAAATAATTTTCCTTCTGCACACATATTTATAAATGTTCTGGAGTTTGTTCTTTCCTGCAAAAGCATCAACCATTTTACAATGCATGGCCACTCATGAGCCCAGACATTTACAGTGTCCAGAGGAAGTGCTCAAAGACCACTGCCACCTTTCACTTGTGGAGAGGAGCTGGGAAGGGGAGAAAACTGTCACATGCACAAAAATTCCATTTAGCAAATAGGCAATATCAATACCCTAAAAATATTATCAGCAATCACAAATCCAAAGGATAACAACATCTGGCAACAGGCACAGAGCAGTAATTCAAAGTGTTGCAGAGTGCAATCTGTCTGTAGAGCCAAAACAATGACCCCTGTTCTTGCAATCTTGCCTGAAAAAATTCAAGCAAATCACATATAGTAGTAGGCCGGAATATTTTCAAAGAGAAAGAAAGGGAAAATGGGACACTTGCAAGAGAGAAAGGAAAAGAGTGGGTCCTCTCAGAGAAGAGAGGGAGAGTGGAGCCTACCTCATCCTATGGTTTTTACTGGAGGACCTTAAGGAAGTTATTAGAGAGTCCCACCTAGGTCCACCTTTTGACATTTTTTGATTGACAGCAGGATTGCATCAGACATTTAAGTCCCCACTGTGCATTGTGTCACCCCATGAAGGGGAGATTCTACTATTATAATGACATGCTAAAGATTCAAAGCAATTCTAGGTCACCTCGACCCAAGCTGACAGAATCTAATTGGAACTTATTCTTACAGATTTTTATGGTTAGAGGCTTTGCCTCTAATTGTCCTGTCTCCCTGAGTCCTGGAATCTGGTCTGTGTGAAAGTCACATAAGTCCTCTTTTCAGTGTAACTTTTGTTCTTCTTACTGGCAGAGAGGAGCCACGGGCTTGCATTTCTCCTTCACACAGGGGATTGTTTGCTGAGAATGTAGCATATCCTATTGACTTAGGCCACACAGGGTCAGAGTGGCCTTAGGTGAATTGCTTTCTAAAAGAAGGCATGTGAGTGTTATCGAAGTAGGCCCAGTCTATAGAATTATCCCTTTAACCTCAAGTTCCCACTACTCATGTCTGCTACTATCACAAGAATCAACTACTTATTGTAGCAATGTATGATGACTACTTTATAAATCTGACTAAAAATTTTTCCCTTCTAAAAGATATTCTCTTGTCCAAAATCTTTAGGGAGCCACTGGGAAAGTTTTGAAATAAGATTGTCCTCTGGGAACAATATATGGCCTTAGCACATCGCTTCTTTGTACTTTAGTGACTAAAGGCTGCGGAAGAGCTCTGACTGACTGCCTTAAGGGTTCTCTTATATAGGTAGATTTTCTTCCTTTGTAATAAAAATCCCATAACAATGACTTCAATTTCTTTTTGGAGTCCTTGGTTTATAAGGAAGCACCTTGAAAATTATTGAAAATAATGATCTGGGAATATCATGGCGTATTTGAATTAAAAACTAAATTTGGACCCTGGGCCATGTGAGACTTCAGTTTATTTGTAGCAAAGTTGGATGTTCCTCTATTATTCCCTTCTATATGGCCTTAACCTTGGGGCATCATTGAGACTAAAGATTTGGAGATAGAAGAGACTCTGTTTATATTCCTGCTTTAGAAATCAAAGTGTTTGGCTTTATTTTTTACTTCCTTATTTTTTGATTTGTTTGGGTTGTTTTTATTCTATCAGAACTAGGCTATGGACAAAGTATCCTCCAGTCTTTGGAGAGGACTGAGTAATGGTTGCTGCACAGTTAGATCTTCTTAACTATGTCTTGTCTAATTGCCAGGAACCCTCATTCTCTCCAAGAGCACATTAAGCTTTTTTATGAGGAGAGGAGGGGAGGGGAGCTTATTAGCAAAGATAATTCTAGATGTTGACAGATGAGCCTTTAAATCTCAGTTTATCCCAGTAAAAGTTTCTAATTCATGTGGAGTCTCGATGGCCACCAGTGGAAAAGATAGTCATCCAGGGAACCAGGTTGACTTTGTACCATATTTAGAAATATTTATACAAGGAATTCTTGGGTTCTACATCCAAGAAGTCAATGGGGAAGAGGAGGATAATTGATTCTGATTTTGCATGGCCCAAGTCCAGAATGGAAAGAGCCATTTCACTGGCCAGAACTTAGTCCCAAGGCTATATCTATTTGCAAGGAAGGTGGAGTCTGGAACTTACTTCGAGCATAAGTTGTGACCAGGGGAAGCCTTACAGAATTCTTAGGGTGTGGGGAAAAGAGTGAACCAGATAAGTACCAGTCGTCTCCAAATTCTCCTAATTCTTTACACAATTATGGACCAACAATAGGCAATAGCAATAGATCTTCCATTTAGAAATAAGTCACTTGGTAGAGACATGTCAGTAATTGACATGGGTAATAATAATTGACCTGTAAAAGTTACAAAATCTTATCCAAAGAGAGAGGAAAGTGCTTTCTTAAAACCTAATTCTGCTCTGTCAGAGGCACTGCTAGGTTTGCTGGTGTCTGTGGACAGTCTCCTCGTTCTGGGAACTGCTTGCTTTTTTATTGTGGTCCATGTCTATAGTATAGTCCATTGTCTGAAGTTGACAGTGAGGACTGTCAACTTATAGCTCCCACTGTGTTCGAAACCCATTTCCTGCTGGTGCAAACTTGACAGCCCAACATTTGTATTCAGACTGCTGTAGTCAAAGGTATGTTAAGCCTGGGATTCAGGTGGCTTGTGGTAATACATTGCTGTTATAAACTTGGTAGGCTTGTAGTAGGCTTCCTGTGCCAGTGACTACAGCCAAAGGTGTTTCCCAGGTATTTTTCTTAAGCTTGATTTATGTCTTTCTTCTCACTTTCATTCTTCCTTCTCAGTTTATGACTGATAATTCTAGTTATCTGAAAAATAAGCACCCATCTGAAAAATAGATGGGTGCTTCTGCCCTGAAACTTATTGTTTTTGTTGGAGAAGAATTTAGGAGCTTTTGTAGCTCAAAATATTTTTTGTCCTTAACTGTTCTTGTTTGGAGTTAGAAACAGGCAGTGTTAAAATTTTCAAGGCTCCTAATTTCTGTATTATCTCTCTTTCTCATTTATTACCTGAGTATAAAGGACTTGATAAAGGAAGTAAAAAGCTAGGGCACATTGACCACGAATGGCCTGACCTTTTGTCCCTGAATGATTATTTGTAGGCTATCCTGCTGCCTATACAGAAGATTTCCTTGAATAACAAACTTTCGGAATTCTAAGCTTTGGAAGTTTTGATGTTTCTTTGTCTTATCAGTTAGCCTACTCTGACTGATGCAGGGGCAACACACAGAATTTCCTTATAAGCTTCTTGATCTAGGCATTAGCTGTTGCTCCGTGAATGCCCTGATTTTCTCCATTTTCAGTGTAAAAAGTTTGGATTAGAGTTGTCTCTTTCTGGTTTCACATTCAAAATATCAGACACACACCAAGCATATTCTCATGTCCTTCCAATATCCTCTGTGACATTGCTAGCTGCATAATCAGGGCAGGAAGTATGCTCATGGCTTCACATTTTCTCTTTGAGTCTATTGCTTGAGATGCCATTCCCTGGTGTAAATTTATTGAGAGGACTCCGAAATATATTACAGCATGCAAGACTAGAAAATAGAGATGAGCCTTGACATTGGAAAGCTACTGGGAACCGGAAAATAGTGAGGAACTAAGGCACTGTCTCCCCAGGGCTAGCTGGCCTCGGCTCTGCTTCTCTCCTAATGTCAGCTTTATTCTTGTCCCCTGGTCTACCTGCAGTTGATCCCCTGGCATCTCTGCAGTTCCAGAATTTACATCACTTCAATTCGAGAGACTCTCTCAGTCCTAATCCCATACTTCTGGACAGTAGCTGATAAGCTGGAAGGTTGGCTACAAGAGGTCCAGTCCTTTGAAATGCAAGGTAAATTCCCCCCCGAAGTGGAGGTTATAGACCAGACAGAGACTTTGTCAAATTTATATCCTGACCAACCACAATGTCCAGGGGTCTGATACATTTGTATCCAGTCTGGGATGGTGGCTCATGACTACATTCAAGAGAATAAAATGGTTCTTTTTTTTATAAAATAAATAGCCATAGAATCAGAGACCCTATGGTGTAGCTGAGAAAATTTGCATTTGTAATCAGAGCCTTGGTATTAGTTGTTTTGACCATTAGACTTTGCTTATGGTCAAAGTAGGGCATCAGAGCACTGACAGCATTTAACCCTTTGAGTCTCATATTTTTGTATTATCCAGTCTTATTAAGGGTCTCACAGGCCCTCTTTCTGGATTCAATAGTACTTTGAACTGGTTGTTTTGACTAAATATTTTGATGAATACTAACTGTAATGGTACAGATGGTGATAGTTTTATTTTTCAGGCCCCAGGCTGCCTTGCTGATGAACTGAGTGAACAAATGTATTCTAAACACCCAGCTCCATTAACCTTATACCCGTCCCCACACACTAATTTTCATGCAACAGGATATTTCCCAAAAGAGCACTAATTTCTAAACAATCCAATAAGGAAAATCCATAAATTAAACCTTAATTCATTATTAAAACCATATTTGTAAAGATCACACAACTACCAAATCTGAGACCTATCAGCCACAAATGAGATTTGTGCAAATGTGTTTTTAATTACTTTGTTTTCAATGTACCATAAGTGTCTTATCTAATCTAAATAAATGTTGGTACTGATTCATGGAGCAGTCATACTGTTCCTTTCTTGGGACTTTGATAATGCCCAAGAACTCTTGGTGTCTACATACTGTCAAAAAGGGACAGCAAGAGTGTCCAGTGTGAAGTTAGTAAAGTGAGTGCTTTTCTACTTCAGCTTCAATCCTGGAACATAGCCAGGGTCCTGAGTACAGTTGGTGCACTACCTATGTACAGGTGATAGTAAGTTAATCTAAAATGAAATGGATAATTTTGCTCCTTTGATGGCATATTGGTGGCTACTGGTATTTGCTTGAACCTAGTGTGCAGTTCTCATGATCCACAGTAAACATGTTTCCTGCACTTGAACTCTTGCCATGAAAGCCAATTATTATTTACTTTCAAGTATTGGACAACTCCTTTTGTTTACCAAGCTACTCAGTACAAATTTTTATTATTTTTTTTCTCATAATTCTTCTCTTCTGGGCAAATATTTAAACATTTAAATGTCACTCCTCTGTGAGGAGTTTCTGTACCAAATTAACGCTGATTTATTAACTTTTCTTTGTGTCTCAACCATTCAATACTTACCTCTACAATAGCACTCACTGGGATGTTTCATAATTATTTATTTTTATGTTTAACATCCTATTAGGTAATGTGGAACATTGAGAGGAAAAAGTATATCTTATTTTTAGCATGTACTTGAGGCCTGTCAGGTTACTTGTAATTTGGAGTATGTTCAAAATATTTTTTTTGTTGCATTAAAAAAAAAAAAAAAACAATTCCTGTTAACACTCTGGATAAGTAGTATGTCAACTCTAAGGAAGTCAAGGAAAAGTAAATTTCCTTAAGGAATGTGGCATTTAGGCCTAGATTTTGACCAGAAGCAAGATTTCTCTGTCCTATATGCACAAAATGATAGCATAGATATTAATTCTGGGTCTTATGCTATGGCCAGTGTTAAATATTTGGAAAAAAAGTAAAAGTATTGAACAATCCATCTGTCAGTGCTCTAGGTAACTGACATTTTGTAGGGCAAGCAGAACCTGGAATGTTCATCTAGGACTTGAGAATAGCACCAAAACCAGTTATTCCTCCTATGTTGCCATTGTGCACACAGCCCATCCTATTTATTTATTTATTTATTTATTTATTTATTTGGTACAGAGGATTGAACTCAGGGGCACTGGACCACTGAGCTGCATCCCCAGCCCTATTTTGTGTTTTATTTAGAGACAGGGTCTCACTGAATTGCTTAGCACCCCACTGTTGCTGAGGCTGGCTTTGAACTCGCGATTCTCCTGTCTCAGCCTCTCAAAGTGCTGGGATTACAGGCGTGCGCCGCCACCATGCCCAGCTATCATATTTATTTTGATTCAACACTTACTTATGGGAAGAAAAAGAAAAAAGTCTAGTTGTTATTGAGAACTGGTATACATAAGCAAAGGGAGTCTGTCAAGTGACAGAACAGTGTAAACATTTTTTTCCTTGTTAGTATTAAATATGTAGAACAACAACTGGAAAAGTGTGTAATGGGTTCCTTCTAGTCTGAAACAATGTGGGACAATTTTAAAAGATGGTATTTTATTTCGTTAGTAGACAGTTGTTTCTCCTCTCACACTAACAGTTTTTCCTCCTAAGGACAAAAGAAGAGAGTTATTTCTGTTGCTGTAACCCTCTAGGTAACACGCAGTCACACCGCCCTGATTCAACATGTACAAGTCCACTTCTGTAGAACAGCAATGTGCTTACCTATTGTGGCTTGTAACTATTGCTGCAGGAGTAAGAACTTTGGCTTAGTTCTTGTTCTTTCATGGTAGCTTTAACTGTATTAGTCACAGAGTTGAGCTAATGATTCTTTAAATTGCCCCCCAAAACAATCCCTAAACATCATAATTTAGGGACCAAGGCCAAGGTCTTAGCACTTCTTAGCATGAAGTGTTTGCATTTGAAATTGCCTGAATGCTATAAATGTAAAAGTGTGGTTACTTTTATTGGTTTCCACTCTTTATGTGCCTCTTAAGTGGTCCCTTTTTTAATTAAAATTATGGTTTTTTACTTTTATTTTATTATTTATTTTTATGTGATGCCAAGGATTGAACCTAGTGTTTCACACATGCTAAGCAAATACATTGCCACTGAGCTGCACCCACAGCCCAAAATTATATACTTGTTAAAATAGTATTGATGGTCTAAAGGTGACTTTTAGATGTGTAATCAACTGAAAATGTGTTATGGTGGTTAAATAATCACCTACTACTTAAAGTTACTCAGTTTAAAGGTGAAAACTTAAGGGAGTAGAGATCTCGTGCCAAAACTATTAATCTATTTTTTGTTGTTGTTTTCTCAAGTTTTGTATACTATTAGAGAAACATATCACTGAACTTGATTTTATTTACCTTTTTATTAATAGATTGCTGTTGTGTGAATTTCTATTTCCTTTCATTCATATTTCTCAAAGTGAAGTCCCTGGACCAGCAGCATCAGCATCACTTGAAAACTAGTCAGAAATGCAGTTCTTGAGATGCCCAACCTAGATTTACTGAATCAAAAAACATGGAGGTGGGACCTAGAAATCTCCGTTTAATCCCTTTAAGTGATTCTGATGATCCACACTGAGTGCGAGAACCGCTGTTAATGTGTTTTATCTTTTGCCTCTCCTTTGCTTCATGGGATGGTCTCATGCATTTTAATTTCTCCAATTTCATTTTATACACTGTCCCGGGAGGTCACACAGTGCTTCTTTTGGTGCATTCTTCTGGTGGAGATGGTTACAAAGTTTTGTGTAGGCTGAAGGGAAAGGGGAGAGGATGGAGGAACAGAACGCTCATGTTATAAAAACAATATGCATGATGGCAGATATCATTATCCTGCTTTGCAAAATATAATCAGCAGCACCCTGCAAACTCTAAACATACTTAAAAATATAAGACAGAGAATGAATGTGATTATCACTGCTTAAAACAAATAAATAACTGAAAATGAAATGAATCTTTACAGAGAAAATGAAAACTTTATGTTCACTGGAGACTTTTTGATCTAGAAAGATTAAATGTTTCTTTTTCCCTGAAAAATACCCACTTACTACATTTAAGGGATTCAAATGAGATGATAATTTACCTGTATTCTGGTTGTTGTCTATAAAATATGAAAAATATTCAGAAAAGAATAGAGAAACTAAGATCTACCAGGTAATAGAAATTGAAACTATAAGTTTACAATTTGACTTAGGGAAATAGGTAGGATCCTTGAAATATGAGTTAGAGTCCTTTAGACAATACAGATTTTCCTTGGGAAGCCTGAACTCACATTCATTTAAAACCAGCCTTTATGGGAAAAGGAGATTTTCTAGGATGTACATGCAAATATAGGAAAACCAAAACTTAGCATCTTGGATAGAAGAAAGAAGTAGTTATCTGGCAAGCTATTAAACAGAATAGTCAAGTCAATAGATTAGAAAAAAAGTTCATGCCCAAAGCATTGGAATACAAATAATAAATCCTAGTTCCAGAGGAAGTACTAGGAAGGCCTTGGAAGGATTTCCATAGGCAGTAGGCTTGTGCCCCATGGTCTTATTGATGGTTGATAAGTTGACAAAGTCAGATTGAGCATTTAGTGCTATTTACTTTTAAAGGCAGAAGTTCATGGATCAGCTTTTCTGAGGATCTGGACCAGATTTAGCTGATCTTGGCTGGACTCTCTCAGGCATTGTGGTTAGCTAAATGCAGAAAAGATAGGCAGCTTTGCAGTTTTTGACTGGATGTTTGCACATATCTATGACCTTGATTGGTAAAAATTAGATGAACCAGCTGTGCTCCATAGAGCACTGAAAAGGGAATGGGATTTGCTGTGGCCGTTACTATCATCTACCATAGTCACTGATAAAACTGAGATTAACTTTTAATGAGAGGAGATAGAAGATGGTTCTGAAACCATAAAAACAGGGAAATGATAGACAAATAAGCAAAGTAATATTAGTCTGTAGTAAATAAAATGGAAAGAAAAATAACACTTGGAGAAAAAGCACTCTAGAAAGGGCCCCCCAGAATACATATATAAAATTTGGAGTTAAGATGCACCTAGATGCTGAACACAGAAGAGAAAGTCAATGTGACTGGAGTGTGGTGATCCAGGAGAGGGAATGGTAGCGAGGTGTGTACATAGAGAGCCAAGGTCACACGGGGATTGAAAGACAAATACAGTAGGTGCTGTGTGCCAAGCATTGGAGGTTTCTAACCAAGGATGAGGCCTGTTGTATGTTAAACCCCATTTTGAGTCTTCAGCATTGTAGATGTCCTCAAATGATCTTCATGGTTAAAAATATTTATTCCCAAGTGTTCCTCTTTGTGGTACTTGTATTTTTTTCTTATCAATTGCAATTCTGCCTGCTAGGCATACTCACAGCAGATACTTTTCTTGAAAATGCTGCTTCTGGCTCAGTGTCCTCATGTTACCTCAGTGAACTCCAACTGGCCATAAGGTCAACATAGGAGTGAGAAGACCTGGACTCCAGAGAGAAGCCAGGAGCTATTATAATTGCCATATATAGCACTTTGTTCTGTCTCCATACTTTTCTTTATGACAAATAACTAAAGGATAAGAGTGGGGAGTACATTTATTGTGAGAAAAAATTGTGTAATCAGGGGGAGTTATAAAGTTTATTTTCACACAGTAGATATCTAGAGACTAGATTCTTCTCAGTAGAATTGTATTACATTTTAGTGTGGAAGTTTCATATTTTTCTCAGCCTAGCCCACTGACAGAATAAGATCGTTCTTCTAAGCCCTGCTAATGTCCAAGCCAAGACCAAAACACTAGTTGGGAACAGAAGGAAACCAGAATATTAAAGTTAAATATAGACAAATGGACACACATACACAGACCTCAAAACACAATATAATTTCCTAACTAATGTCTCCTGAATTTTGTACATTCATGACACACATAAAAAAATCATAATATTTATGCAGCAAACAAGGATAAAAGATGAGGCTGCTCGTTGAAAGGGGTGACCCTGTTCAATGACTTCTTCTGTAGATTCTGTCTTGCTATTCCCTGGGACCAGAGAACCAATGTTTCAGCACAAACAACTTATTCCATGTACTCAGGTTATATAAAAAAAAACTAATATTCAAAAATTCATTTTATTTTACATGAACCAAATTATATTAATCCACTTAAATTTTGTATGCAAACTGTTAAATATTATTGATCCCAATGGGAGTTATTTTGGCTTTTGTAGGCAGCACAGTCTTGAACTAGCTCCTCATTCTTCTCCGTAGTGACAAAGTTCTTAAAAAGTGAAAAATAAAGCTAATTTAGAATAACCATTTTATATGGTTATTCTAAATAACCTGTTTATATGGTGATTCTGAATAAAGAACTACAATACCATAAATACAGTCCATCAACATATCAATGGGGAAATGAATGTGTCTCTGCAATGTTATTTTCATTAGCAGCATGTTTTCCTGGTTAGCTCTACAAAATGAGTACATCATTCTTGACATACTCTTCCTAGCACACTTGTTTACAATAGTTAAGTAATCATCAAGACACAAACTAGAAGCATGCTGTGCGTATGATGAGCTTTAGCGCCACACAAGTAGCCATGTTTACTTAATTTGGAAGATAGCACAGTAATTTTCCTCTTAAAATTCTGTCTGAGAGTCTATTATAAAAACTGCTTTCTTGGTTGTGGCTTTGTCTGCTTTAACATTTGTCATTTTGTTTAGGTTATGCATTGCTAGCCTCATTTTCCCTTTTGCTGTATTTGAATTTGATATTCTCAGTCAGAGAGTGGCTTTGAGAATGTCTTAGAGGGAATTTTCCATTTTCCTAGATGAGGTTTTGACATTCTTTTCCATGTTCAGGTAACTATTTCTTACAGCTTTATTGATTCTAGTCTAATTACTTGACCTAATTTGTGTCATCTCTCTGTATTAAGGATGTTTTATAGCTTTTGTCTCAGACTATTAGTCTATACTTTGTTAATGGCACTTTTTAAAGGTTACAGAGATTGTATATTGGAAAAATTCTTCCTTAATTCATCATTTTAAAATTTGCATGTATATCTTCTAGGCATTAAATATTGCTGTTATCATTAATATTATTAACAGTATATTAATGAAGTAACAATACACTGGATAGTATGGAGCATATGGAAGTAGATGATCTTTCCCTCTAAAAAAAAGTTGAAGAAATTATTGTATTCTCTGGTCTTGAATCTAGTTCAGAAAGTGAAGTTTTTAGGCATAAGTGGAGAAAAATCTCATACATTTCATGTCTATGCATTACATCCTCAACTATCCGTGGTATGAGTGAGCCACCTGTCAGACTCGATGGGGTGCAAGGCAGCAGCTGGTGCCAGGAGTTGCATGTGCTATGTTGGTGGCAGATTTATTTTCCTTTCTTTTCATGTACACTTTTTTTTTTTTTGGTACCAGGGATTGAACTCAGGGGTACTTGACCACTGAGTCACATCCTCAGCCTTATTTTGTGTTTTATGTAGAGACAGGGTCTCACTGAGTTGCTTAGCACCTCGCTTTTGCTGAGGCTGGCTTTGAACTCACGATTCTCCTGTCTCAGCCTCCCAAAGTGCTGGGATTACAAGCGTGAGCCACTGCGCCCAGTTGATGTACACTTTTTTGATGCAAAATGAATAACTGTAGCAGTGGCAGGAGTCATAGGAAGAGCAGACCAGTTCACTCTTGCTGCCCGCCTACCTTCCTTCTGTGGCGTACTTTCTGTACTTTGAGGACACATACAGAGCCTCCTGAGCTTGTGCATGGTAGAACACTACTGGCCCTGCTTCTGTAGCACATGTAAGAAAAGTCAAGAGACTTTGGGCTTGGTATTTCCAATGATTGTGTCTAACTTCAACATCATGCTTCCAATAATTTGTAAATATCCATGAATGAAAGTCATACAGATCCTCCCAATTCTGAATTGTTCACTAAGAGGAATAGCTGCCCTGACTTTGGCTGATAACTGGAACCTTGAAAGACAGCAGTGGAAATTATTGTGATTCTTGCAGAGTATAACAAGTAGTTAGGGTTTTCTTTTCCTCTGCTCTGTCTGTTATGCTTGCACAAGTAATGACAGAGTTTGCTAATTTTGTCTAAATGTTCTTTAGATCTGTCCTCCTCCTCTTAATCTACAGGTATCATTGGGATGGCATCCTCATCATTTTGAAACATGACCACTGAAACTGTCTATTAACCAATTTTTTATCCTTGGTCTTGTTCCCCTCTAACCAGTCTGTTATTGAACCATCAGAGAGATTTAAAATAGAAATCTGATCCTGTCATTCTTTAGTTTAAAACTCTTGAGTGGCCCCTGTTGCCCAGAGGATACAGTCTAATTCTCTTAACATGGAAACCCATTTCTCCAAGACTCCCCTCTGATGTCACCTTTTCTTTTGGCTTCAGCAACTCCAAGCACTTGTGCAGTTTCTCCTTTTCCTGCCTTTGCTCATGATGTCCTCTCTGCTTAGAATATATTCTTTCCCTTATTTATGTTCTAGCTCCTCTTCAATTTTCAAATGGTGGCACAAGTATCAGCTCCTCCAGGAACATTCTCTGCTCTGCTCTAGGATTAAATGCCCATGCTCTGTGCCATATAAACTTGTAATTAATGTATTGACTGGACAATGACTCTGTGTTCTTCTTTACCACTATACTTTAAGCTTTCTGAGGACAATCAGTCATATTCTTTAAACTATTTTTTTCTTTTCCAATACATGACATATTACAGGCACTCAGTTTCTACTTGTATAATGCATAAGCTGAAATGCCCTTGTGAGTAGAAGAAATTCCTAGGAAGCATGCACACACACACACACACACACACACACACACAGAGAGAAGGGAAGAGAAACTTGGAATAGATCTTTGGAAATTCTCATGAATCATATCCCTTGCTGTACTCTACTTCATCTTTCTCTTCCAGTTCTTATCTTTTGATCAAGGGCTATAGCTGAATATCCTGCTCTCTCTGAACCACCCCAAAATGAATGGCATGGTTCTCAGCACATACTGTGTGTTCAATGAATATTTGTGATTGACTGATAATCCTTGGGACACCACTGACATATTGCTCAGTGTCAAGACTGAGCAATATAGAAGAAAAATTGTCTCTGAGAAGAGATATAAATACTCAACATTCTATTGCAAGGAATGTTATTGTACTTTATAGAAAAACATATGAGAACATTTGTGGAAAGAAGAAAAATGAAAAGCAGAAGATCCATCCATTCAGTCTGTTTATCATAAAATTTATCAGCCATCTCATATCTTCCTAATCTGTTTCATTCTACATATCATCTGTTTGCCTAGCACCAGTGATTGCAATCAGTTTAATGCAGTCGCATGTATTTTACTTTAGGAGTATGAATCCAATATATTTGTAAGCAGAAGGGAAAATAAAATACCAACCTTAACTGTTTATATGTAACCTATGACTTATATATAATCTAAGGCCATTTTCCTCTTCCTCTTGTATGTTCATAGACAGATAAGCCTTTGCCTGGAGAAACAAGAACAATCACGTCATTCTCATAGACCTGGAAAATCAGACCTAAGTGCTTTCCATAAAATTTTTCCATGTGAAATTGGCATCAATTATTATTTCTCCCAGATGGAAGTGTCATTTTAGAAATATGAAGATATTACTTCATTGTACTAGGAGAAAAAACTAGGTATCAGGAGGATTCTTATTCAAGCACAGATAGCTATTAAAACCTTACCTGAGGTGCCCTGTAGCAGGGCCTTTCTCACATCCTGTCTTATCTTTGACAGCCTGTCTTAATGCAGAATCTTAAGGACAGAGACAGGTCACAACTCAGAAGGTTGAATACTGCTTCTCTTGCAGTAGACTTTACAGAAGATGTTTTTGTCTGAGTCCCAATAGTCACCAACTCTCTTATCACTGTATATGTCCATGGAGCTGGTGACAGTTGATATACGTCAATCAGGAAAGGTTTACTCTTCCCTCTTGACACTCACAAGGCACTTAAAGAATCAAGGCAACACAGTTCCATGGAATTGTACATTTGGCCACAAAGGGATGTTTTACATTTATCTACAGAGCAGCAAGCTAGCATGAAATGAAACATGTTTAGTTCCAGTTATATACTTGATCTTGTTAGCAGAGATAACATTCCTTGCTGGAATATCTCAAATTCTTAATAAAAATTCCTGGAAGCCTGTGAGCTTCTTGGCAGCATATGCAAATTTGGAAGAAAGAAATAATCACAAATCTGTCATGCTAAGAAGCACTGATTGGGGTTTTTTCAGGACAATGAAATAGTTACTGAACACTGGCAAAGTTCTCTTCCCTAAAATTCATCAAAATATACACACTGTCTAAAAACAGAAAAATACAATTTCCAATGGAGCCATGGATCTTGAACAACCTCTCAACACAAATTATGAAGACTATATGCCAGATACAAGGAGATTTTTAACAAAGTAAAAGAAGACTGAGATTCAACAATTTCTCCAAAGGGGTGAATGTGATGTTGTTTTCAGCAAAGGAAATGACAGAGTTGTGAATCATCTTGTCCAGAATACTATCCTTGAAAGACAGCATGGGGGCATGGTGAGCCAAGAGTGGGATGCAGTGGAGTGGCTCTACTTGAAGTCTTATTTTCTAGGAGAGCATGGAATTGAACTTGAAGGAGCTCCTGACATCCCTTGTCATCTTAATCACCATGGGGTTTCTGCAACAGAGGTGGCCTGGTACCAAATGATACATTGAAGGAGAAGCAAAAAGTCAACAGACAGGCATCAGTGAGAGAACAGTGAAACATCTGTGAAGGTAAAGGTGCTGGAGGAAATGATAAATGAAATGAGGGAAGGATGAAGGGTGTTACCTCATCCCAAGGAACCTGCCACCCTCTCTGTGGAGAGGATGTAACAGATTTGCAATTTAGAGATAAAAGTTCATCTATCAATTGTTCCCTGCCCCAAATCATTCATCACTCCCACCGTTTTTTTCTGTCAATACCCAGAAGAAGTTAGAGTGAACCAGAGGAAAGAACAAAACCAAAACAATTAACAATATTTAGTCCTCCAGCTGGATCTACAGCCAGGTGTTTCCAAGGATGGGTTATTAATGAGGGAGCATATAAAATAGGAAATCTATTTATACCATCTTTGTGCATATTAAAAGAACAGGTACTACTATATACATTTAAATATGATTAGTAAATATGGGCAAATCCAGTGTATAAAACCCACCACCAAAACAAATGAAGGAATGGGTAAACATTCAGAAAGCAATGAAGATTGAAGTTTAGAACATGAAATTTCCATGAAATAGATCATATAAAATATAGAAGTTACCAACAAATCCAGGAAAAGGAATTGAGGAGAAGCATAAAATGAAAATACTTACAGGCCATGTTAGAAAAAGCTAAAACTGGCATAGTGAAAATCAATAAAATGAACAACATGACCACCATGAACACTAAAAACCAAGAAAGTTGTCTAGGATGTAGGATAGATAAGATCATACATGCTACAAAGAGAAAATTTTAAGAACAAAAGTGACTAGAGAGGAAATGATAGACATCTAAGAATGGCAGTATCTCTCTGTAATACAGGGAAACATAGGATCTCCCAAAATAAGAACCTAGCCATCAAATTAGAAAAAAAAATGTTTAAAGTTATATAAAAAAATACTTTCAAAATTGGAAGGTTAACATATGCATGTTTTATCATTAACATATTACTGCATATGAAGTCAACCCCAGACTTAAAGGCAAGGCAAGGCTTCTCTTCTCTTCTCTTCTCTTCTCTTCTCTTCTCTTCTCATTTCTTTCTTTCCTCCTTCCTTCCCTATCTGTGGTTTTCTGGGTGGTTCTGGCTCAGGAACTCTTGTGGGTTAGGGCTAGCCCATCATCTTTCTCCCCATGGAGAAATTTTAGGACCTCTGCCATGTGGTCTCACCCTATGTAGCCTGGGTTTCCCCAGTGAACCAGAACCTCAGAACTCTTGGACTTATCCTGTGACTCTATACTTCCAAGACTCAGTGTTTGAAGAGAACAAGGCAGATGTGCATCACATTTTTTATGACATAGTCTTCAGAGTCCATAGTCACAGCCCTGCCCACATTTCAGGTGAAGTGCCATTGATTCCAAATCTTTGAGTGACAACGTGACATTTAAAGAAGAGCATGTAGGATGAATGATATTGTGGTGACTGGAAAACAATTTGTCAAACACATCAAAAGGGGTTACTAGAGATAGAGCAAGAATTGATGATGAATTAGCAGGCAATCATGGGCCGGATATAACTTGGTGATTATAATTGAACTTTCAGGTAAAGGCAGGAATATTATGTGTATTCTGGAAGTAGAAACAGTCACATACGAGTACAAATGCACACTGATTTGATACTTCTACACAGTAATGTTCAAGAACAGGAAACAATGAGAGCTTCTTTGGAGTTGTGAAGAGAAATTACTTCTTCCTTACAACTGGTCTGATATGAATTATATGTATGAAGTTTTATGTATAAAGATGACAGGAAGATATTTTTAAGCATATTAGGTTTCAGGGTACATGTCTTCTATTATTCATTATGAAAATTCTCCCTGAAGAATGTACCTAATCACATAAAAAACAAGTGAATAAAAATAAAAATAAATAATGAAGAGGTCTTTTTATTTGGATATTGGAATGTAAAATCATCTTTTCCCCTTGTCTTCTCTAAAACATTCAAAAACACCAAGGAGAATAATGAGTGAAAAACAGAAATGCCATGTTTGGTGAAACTGAAAGACAGACGCCTAAAACCCCAGCTCACAGGATATTTGGAAGGGTGGCTCATAGCAGAGCCAGAAGGAGAAACCAACAAATGATAATACAGAGATGGCATTAGAGAGTCTCAGTTCAGAGAAAGCAAAAACGCAAAAATGCAGTATACAAAATGAAGACCAAGCTAGGAATAAATCCAAGTTCCTTATTTTCAGTAGCAGAAATAGCTATACACCTGGCATAAATTTTACTTAACTCAGGAAGTGGAAACGTTAGGACCAAATTAGCAATCATATGGACACTCCATATATAGGTGTAAGTTATATTTTTTTCTTTTTCCACATGGAAAGAAGATGTGAATTGAGAAAAGGTCCATTGATCCCATCTTTATTTCATGGAGGAAACATCATACTTAGAACCCTAGATCTCAAGAAAAATTCAACTCGTCTTAGTGTACTTTTCTGTCTCCTACTATATACTCTTGGTGCAGGAAAAGTTCACCTTCTTCAATGAAAAGTAATACATGAAGGCACCAACATAAGATCACCGCAAAGGCAAAAAACTTTTTAAAGGAGGATGCTTTCCTAAAAATGAAAAAATAATTATCTATCAAGTAAGGTTGTGAAGAAAACATATCTCTGGTAAGATACGTTGAGATAAAAATGATCAGTTTGTAGAGATCGAGAAAGAAATGTCTAAAAAACCTAAAACTGCTGGGCATGGTGATGCACTCCTGTAATCCCAGGGTCTTGAGAGGCTGAGGCAGGAGGATTGTGAGTTCAAAGCCAGCCTCAGCAAAAATGAAGGTGCTAAGCAACTCAGTGAGACACTGTCTCTAAATAAAATACAAAGTAGGGCTGGGGATGTGGCTCAGTGGTCAAGTGCCCCTGAGGTCAATCCCTAGTACCCAGACAACAACAACAAAACCTAAAACTACTAAACAAATTAAACTGAACTTATAAGAAGTTCATTGAAAAACAGACAATTCTGAGAACAAAAGATACAATGAAAAAAGAAAATAAAAACAGGAAAATTATATAAATGTAATAATTATGTAATTAAGAAAAATGACCAATTAGCAATAACCAATTTGGAAATAATATGCATAATTGCAATCCTCTATGAAGAAATGAAAATAACAAAACAGTACCAACATTTAAGTGTATAAATTATGAACTGTTTTTGAGATTGAATACAAAATTATAAATTGAAATGGTAGGTTGTATTTTTTCTAGTAAAAAATGACCAAGAGAGGTTAACAGTAAAGCAGAGTGCAAGAAAGTTATTTGTCTTTTAATGTATACAAAGAATAATTTATTAGGAAACCTGATAAAAATATAAATCAACTTAGGTTATAAACCACATCAACTTAACACTTCACAGCAGCTTTCATGCAAATAGTGTAGCAAAGCCTGCACAATGATATAAAAAGGAAATGAACCCAGAGATTTTTTTCTGTGTAACCAATTATCATACTATTATAAAGGGCATAACATATATTTAAGTGGTTTAAATACTATTACTTTATCCTCCCAAGTCTTATTTTAGAGTTGTCCACAAATTAAAACAGCAATTTAATAAGTACTTGTGTATATCCTTCAGTTAAATTCAGTAATTGTTTTCTTTGGGCATATTTGTTTCACCCCCAGCCTCAGCTTATTTTCCTCTGCCCCTCTTCTCCCTTCTCTTTGCTCCTGTCTCTCTTTGTCCTTCTCTCCCCCTTTTACTTTCTCTTTCTGTGTGTGCATGTGTGAGACAATCTACAGAACCATTATTTTATCATCACACCTGAAATAAATAAAATGACTCATAATTTCATTTACTACCCAGTCTATATTTAAATTTTCTAACTTGCCTCAATAATATATTTTACAGCTTTTTTTAGTGGGAGGGACCTATAATACAAATCAGGTTCATCTGTTTCATTTCTTTTAGTAGTATAATCCACTTGGCCTTGGTTTCTTTTTGGTAACATTCACTTTTTAAAAAATTTATTCTAATTAAGTATACATGACAACAGAATGCATTTTGATTCACTGTACACAAATGGAGCACAATTTTTCATTTCTCTGGCTATACATGATGTAGATTCACACCATATGTATAATGTCCATCTCATTCCACCATCTTTCCTGCTCCCATGCTCTCTCCCCTCTCCTCCCTCCCCTTAGCCCAATCAAAGCTCTTCCATTCTTCCCATGCCCCCTAGCATTCACATTTTGAAACATTCAGAGTAATTGATTTGCTTATTTCCCCCCCAAATCTGAACTTTTCTGATTATTTTCTGTTGGTGCTGGTTAACCTATTCCCTTATTTCTTCATTTCTTGTAAAGTAGAAATTAGGTCTAGAGGCTTAACATATAGTTTTGAAGTTGCACAGACTTAGGGAATATTTGTCTCATAAAATCCTTTTCAGGGATTTAATGGAGGACAAACTTCAGTTTATCAAGAGATAATTGGAAAATTTGCAGCAGAAGGATCAGTGATGATCATTGGATTTATTTTAGTAGTATTAGCTGAGAGATTAAGCCACCATACCAAAACAACACCAAATTTAGTGACCTAAGTTGGATAAATTTTGCTTTATATTTTTCTCATTACATGATCCAGATGTGAGTGGCCCATGGTTGAGGCAGTGGTTGTGCTGCAGGAAGATAATCAGCGTCCCAGGTCCCTATATCTTAGTTCTATTCCTTTTCCATGGCTCAGATGGGCTCCTACACAATCTGTGATCCTGAAAGAATATGGAAACAAGAGCAAGCAATTTCTTCATTAAAGAAATCTCTTAAAAATAGTATATATCACCATAGCTCATACTCTACTAGCTTGAACTGAGGAAGGCAGTGAGAGGCCGAGAAATTTATGGTTTGGTTACCATGAGTTCAACTAAAATGAAAGGAACTTATTAAAGTAAAAAATGAAGATGGTATTGGTGGGCCATCATAAATCCCTTCTACAATTTAAATGTGCTAATAACACAATTATATGAGATCCAGGTACAGTGGCACACACCTATAATCCCAGTGGCTGAAGAGACTATGGCAAGAGGATCACAGGTTCAAAGCCACGTAGTAAGGCCCTAAGCAACTTAGTGAGACCCTGTCTCAAAATAAAAAATAAAAAAGGATTGGGATGTGGCTCAGTGTTACTTATTTAATCCCTTGTTACAACAACAGTGAAAAAAACATGAGAGTAGGCATGGCAGAATAGAATATGTACGCCAAATGCACTGACAGTGGAGAAAGAAAAAATTAAGAGGGAAGAGAAGAGAAGGCAGAGATGTAAAGGAAGTGTGCTGATTTCTCCATTGCTATTAACTGGAGATCAAAGGAAACATTGTAAGCCTACCAATCAAGAAATAGACATAGAGAAGGTCTGCAGCTTACAGTGACTTGACTTGTGAGTTTTTTATTTCATGACATTGAAATGTGCATTCAGTAGAAACCATACTTCAAATTTTGATCTTTCCCAAGCTAGGGGATATAGTATGTCCCTCCCTTTTGATGGTGGGTAGTGAGCAGCTGCTCCTACTAGGCCACACGATCACAAGTATAGACAATTGATACTCTATAGGGAACTGTGCAGCTAAACTGGGATGTTTTGGCAGGTTAGCTGCTTAAATGAATTTTTGATTTATATTTTCAACTTATGAGAGATTTGACCCTTGTGTAAGTTGAGAAGCACCAGTAAAACCAAATTCAAGGTAACATGGTAAAGATTAAGGATGCTTACCAGTGATCCAAATAAATGAAGTAAAGGGGAGAAGAGGAAAAGGAAACAATTACTTATTAATTATGGGATGAGTTAATATGTATAGCCTAACAAGGTGAAGTTGTAACTCTATTAGATAACATTATACACTGTTGTAAGAATCAACACCAGAATATAAAAACAAAGTTTAAAAGATGACACAGTGAATCGTATTTATTTATTTATTTATTTGAATTTATTTATTTTAGAACAGTAGAATGCATTTCAATTCATAGTACACATATGGAACACAATTTTTCATTTCTCTGGTTGTACACAAGGTAGAGTCACACCGCTCGTGTCTTCATACATGTACCTAGGGTTATGATGTCCACCTCATTCCACCATCTTTTCTATCCCCATGCTCCCTCTCTTTCCCTTTTCCCCTTTGCTTTATCCAAAGTTCCTCCATTCCTCCCATGCTCTCCTACATGCCCATTATGGATCAGCATCCACTAATCAGAGGAAACATTCGGCCTTTGATTTTGGGGATTGGCATGCTTCACTTAGCATGATATTTTCCAACTCCATCCATTTACTTGCAAATGCCTTGATTTTATTCTCTTTTAATGCTGACTTCTCTTTTAATTCCATTGTGTATGTATTTCACAGTTTCTTTATCCATTCATCTATTGAAGGGCATCTGGTTGGTTCCACAGTTTCGTTATTGTGAATTGTGCTGCTATGGACATTAATGTGGCTGCATCACTGTGGTATGCTGTTTTTAAGTCTATTGGGTATAGACCGAGGAGTGGGATAGCTGAGTCAAATGGTGGTTCCATCCCAAGTTTTCTAAGGAATCTACATACTGCTTTCCAGATTGGTTGCACCAATTTGCTGTCCCACCAGCAATGAATGAGTGTGCCTTTTTCACCACATCCTTGCCAGCACTTATTGTTGCTTGTATTTTGGATAGCTGCCATTCTGACTGAGGTGAGATGAAATCTTAGTTTGGGTTTGCATTTCTTTAATTACTAGAGATTTTGAACATTTTTTCATATTGTTGTTGATCCATTATATATCTTCTTCTGAGAGATATCTGTTAAGCTCCTTAGTACATTCATTGATTGGGTTGTTGGTTTTTTGGTTTTAAGTTTTCTGAGTTCTTTATATATCCTGGAGAGCAGTGCTTTTGGTAGTATGATAATTTTGACAATATTAGTTCTGCCTGTTGAAGAACAAGGGAGATATTCCTATCTTCTAAGGTCTTCATTAATTTTTTTCTTTAGTGTTCTAAAGTTTTCATTGTAGAGATCTCTTACCTCTTTCATTAAGTTGATTCCCAAGTGTTTTTTTTTTTTTTTTTGAGGCTATTGTAAATGAGGTAGTGTTCCTAGTTTCTCTTTCAGAGGATTCATCATTGATGTACAGAAATGCCTTTGATTTATGGGTGTTGATTTTATATCCTGCTACTTTGCTGAATTCATTTATTAGTTCTAGAAGTTTTCTGGTGGAATTTTTTGGATCCTCTAAGTATAGAATCATGTCATCAACAAATAGTGATAGTTTGAGTTCTTCTTTTCCTCTCTATATCCCTTTAATTTCTTTCATCTGATTGTTCTGGCTAGAGTTTCAAGGACTATGTTAAATAGAAGTGGTGAAAGAGGGCATCCCTGTCTTGTTCCAGGTTTTAGAGGGAATTCTTTCAATTTTTCTCCCTTAGAATGATGTTGGCCTTGGCATTAGCATAGATAGCTTTTACAATGTTGAGATATGTTCCTATTATCCCTGGTTTTTCAAGTGTTTTGAACATGAAAGGGTACAGTATTTTGCAGAGTGCTTTTTCTGCATCTATTGAGATGATCATATGATTCTAATCTAAAAATCTATTGATGTGATGAATTAAATTTATTGATTTCTATATGTTGAACCAATCTTGTATCTCTGGGATAGACCTCACTTGATTGTTGTGCTCTATGTTTAAAATATATTTTGTATTCAATTTGTCAGAATTTTGTTGAGAATTTTTGCATCTATGTTCATTAGAGATACTGGTTTGAAGTTTTCTTTCCTTGATGTGTCTTTATCTGATTTTGGAATCTGGGTGATATTGGCCACATAGAATGAATTTGGGAGTGTTCCCTTTTTTTTCTATTTCATGGAATAATTTTAGGAGTATTGGTATTATTTCTTTTTTGAACTCAGCTGTGAATCCATCTGGTCCTGGGCTTTTCTTTATTGGTAGGCTTTTGATGGTGTCCTCTATTTCACTGCTTGAAACTGATCTGCTTAACTTATGTATATTGTCCTGATTTAGTCTGGGTAAATCATATGAGTCTAGAAATTTGTCTTCAGTATTTTCTATTTTATTAGAGTATAAATTTTAAAAATAGTTTCTAATTACCTTCTGTATTTCAGTAGTTTCTATCATGATATTTACTTTTTCAATATGGATTTTAGTAATTTGACTTTCCTCTCTCCTCTTTGTTATGATGGCTAATGATATATCAATTTTATTTATTTTTCAAAGAAACAACTTTTCATTTTGTCAATTTTTTAAATTGCTTCTTTTGTTTAAATTTCATTTATTTGAGCTCTGCTTTTAATTATTTCCTTGTCTTCTACTTTGATTGTTGATTTGTTCTTCTCTTTCTAGGGTTTGATGTTAGGTCATTTATTTGTTGACTTTTTCTTCTTTTAAGGAATGAACACCGTGCAATGAACTTTCCTGTTCACACTGCCTTCATAGTGTCCCAGAGATTTTGATATGTTGTATCAGTGTTCTCATTTACATCTAAGAATTTTTTAATCTCCTCTTTGATGTCTTCTGCTGTCTGTTATTCATTCAGTAGTATATTATTTAGTCTCCAAGTGTTGGAGTAACTTCTATTTTTTATTTTATCATCAGTTTCTAATTTCATTCCATTATGGTCTGATAGAATGCAGATTAGTGTCTATGTTTTTTTGTATTTGCTAATAGATGCTTTGTGGCATAATATATGGTCTATTTTAGAGAAAGATCAATGTGCTGCTGAGAAGAAAGTGTATTCACTTGTTAATGGATGAAATATTTTATATATGTCTGTTAAGTCTTGATTATCCATTGTTTTATTGAGTTATAGTTTCTTTGTTTAGTTTTTGTTTGGAAGATCTATCCAGTGGTGAGAGAGGAATGTTAAAGTCACACAGTATTATTGTGTTGTGATCTATTTGGCTCTTGAACTTGAGAAGAGTTTGTTTGATGAATGTAGATGCTCCATTGTTATGTCTTGTTGATGTATGATTTCTTTAAGCAGTATGAAATGTCCTTCTTTATCCCTTTTGAATAACTTTGGCTTGAAGTCTACTTTATTTGATATGACGATGGAAACTCTTGCTTGTTTTCACAATCCATGTGAGTGGTATATTATTTCTAAACCTTTCACCTTCAGTCTGTGAATATCTTTTTCTATAAGATGAGTCTTTTGAAGGCAGCATACAGTTGATCATTTTTAATCTAATCTTCCAGTCTGTGTCTTTTGATTGATGAGTTTAGGCCATTAACATTCAGGGTTATTATTGAGACATGATTTGTATTCCCAGGCATTTGGTTTATTTTTGGTTTTTAATGTGACTTTGTGTCTCCTTTGATTGGCTTTTCCTTTAGTGTAGTTCCTCCATTTGCAGATTTTCATTGTTCTTTTTCATTTCCTCCTCATGGAATATTTTGCTGAGGATGTTCTGTAGTGCAGGCTTTCTTGCCATAAATTCTTTCAACTTTTGTTTATCTTGGAAGATTTTTATTTCATCATCAAATCTAAAGCTTAATTTTGCTGGATATAAGATTCTTGGTTGGCATCCATTGCCTTTCAGAGCTTAGTCTAGGCTTTTCTAGCTTTGAGGGTTTGAGCTGAGAAATCTGCAGAAATCCTAATTAGTTCCCCCTATATGTAATTTGATTCCTTTCTCTTGTGGCTTTTAAAATTCTCTCCTTATTCCGTATGCTAGGCATTTTCATTACAATGTGCTTTGGTGTATATCTGTTGTGATTTTGTACATTTGGTGTCCTGTAAGCTTCTTGTATTTGATTTTCCAGTTTATTCTTCATGTTTGGAAAATTTTCTGATATCATTTCATTGAATAGATTGTTCATTCCTTTTGTTTTGTAACCCATGCCTTCCTCTATCCCAATAATTATTAAATTTCGTCTTTTGATGTTATGCCATAATTCTTGGATGTTCTGCTCATGGTTTCTCATCATCTTCACTGTGTGATCAACTTGAATTTCCAGATTATATATTTTGTCTTCATTGTCTGAGGTTCTGTCTTCAAATCTGTTAGTGATGCTTTCTATTGAGTTTTTAATTTGGTTTATTGTTTCCTTCATTTCAAGGATTTCTGTTTTATTTTTTTGTTAGATTTCAGAATCTCTATCTCCTTACTGAAGTAATCTTTTCCTTCCTGTATTTTCCTATGTATCTAATTACTGAAATGATATTTTGCTACCTATGTTTGCTCACTTATATTATCCTTTAATTCACTGAACATTTTAATTATGTACATCCTGAACTCCTCTGACATTTATTCTGCTGTACTGGCCATGGATTCTAATAATGTAGTATCTTGGTTTGTTTGGGGGCACTTTCTTCATTGTTTATTCATGTTGTTCATGTGTCTTTCCTTCTAGCACTGCAGATCTGAGGTATTAATAGGTTTTATCCTATAGGCTTATAGTTTCCCTGCAGGGTTCCAATACCTCTCCTTTAAAGGGGAGACAAATATTAACAGATCCCAATACAAACAATATACAACCTTAAACCAAATAGCTCCTATTAAGATGTTTACGGTTTTGTCACAGTATACAGAAATGGTGAGTTCAATTATTATCAACAATATAAATAGTAGGTTTGCCAATGTGTCAATATAAACAGTAGGTTTGCAAAAGGGTCTACAGTTTCTCATAGTGGACAAAGAAAGAACTGGGGGTGGGGTGTAGGATGAGATGTTAAGGAGGTAGGAAGTAAGGATATAGAGTTATTAGATCTTAGAAAGCATGAAAGAGGAAATTAAAAGAAGTTGGATAGTAGCAGCAGAAAAGAGAGAAAAACATTTTGGGGAGAGATGTAAGTAGGAAGAAAATAGAGTATACCAAACAAACATAAAAATTTAAAAAATAAAAAAATGTAAAAATAGAAGATAAAAGAATATGCAACACAACTATAACATAATATTCAGACATCCCAGTCCTCAATAGCCTAATGTATGAAAAGTACTTGGTTTCACAAATGTTGGGATGTGAGGGCAGGAAAGGAGAGAGAAAAGAAAAAAAATATAATATAAAAAAAAATCTCAAAGATAAATTAAAGGATTGTTTCTGTTGGAGTTCAGTATCTTTCCTGTTTCCCTTCTCATCCAGTGGGTGGGCTTGTCAGTTGTTTGCAGATAACTCCTCCTTTAGGATGGTAAAGGTTATTAGGGTGGGAGGGTTGTTCTTAGAGGTGAAACTCCTAGAGGTGGGGTATGGCACTTGCCAGTATCTATTAGGGGCCTGTACCCCAAGGATCTCCTTCGGGGCCCATTTGTGTGATGTGGGCTCTTTGTCTTATATCCTTATATCACCTTTAGACCTCACAATTCCTGGTCTCTAGTTTAGTCTCTAAACTCGCCCCTCCCTTTGTACTTCCCAATCAGGAACTACTTTCTCTGGAGGTCCTGTGAGCTGCTGCACTCTGGGGCCTGCGCACGTGTCACAGAGAGCTGTTTTGCGTCAAAATCAGGACCAGGCTTTGCAAGCTATGGGTAGGCTTTAGCTGCAAACACTGTGTGGGGTTAGTGGCTGCAGAGGAGAGGAGGGAGTTGGGGGACTCTAGGTACCTTGATATTGCTTCTAGGCCCCAACCATTGTCCCAAGCTGGGAATTGCCTCAACTAAATATGATGATGGCAGTAGTGAGGATAATCCAAGGTGGCGATAAAGGTGTCTCAAGATGGAAGCGGATGCTTTCAGAGATAGTGTGTCGAGGTGGGCTTGTCGGTGGCATTGGGCAACATGTTCGGAGATGCAGTTCTGTGTCATGCCTCGTTGTGGCAGGCAGCTGTCTCCATACCCTGTCAGGTGTCCCCAGGTGCAGGCTACCACGTGAAGGGGACTATGGCAGCAGTTGCTGTGTCCCGAGATGGAAGCAATGGGGGAGGAAGCCCCATGTTGGTAGATGGGGTCCATACACGAGTGGCAGCCAGAGGTTCTGCATAGGAGTGGTGGCCAGGGATCCTGTGTGGGTAAGTGGCTGGGTCCTGTGCAAATGCTTAGCTGGTGGGGGGGGGGCCCACATGGGCACATGGCCAGAATTCCTGGGTGGGAGCAGCTGTAGGAGGGTCCTCTAATAACTCGCAGAGAAACAGTATTCCCACTGCTTGAATCCCAGATCACAAGTGACAAGGAATGTGGCTTCCCTCTAGGCTTTCATCTTGAACTCCTCAGTGAATTTTTTTTTTTTTTTGAGGTACTAGGGATTGAACTCAGGGGCACTCAACCACTGAGCCACATCCCCAGCCCTATTTTGTGTTTTATTTAGAGACCGAGTCTCACAGTTGCTTAGTGCCTCACTCACCGTTGCTGTTCTTAGCCTCTCAAAGTGCTGGGATTATAGGCATGTGCCCCGGGCCCGACTGTAAATTGTTTTTAAAAGCAACAAAATCAGGAAGAATAGCACAAACTAAAAATGACAATTAAAACCAAACATAATCTTATCCAGAATGTTAAGTAGACAAGTCAATGAAGAAAGATTTTTAAAGCACAACTTTGGACCATGGTGTTTACAAAAGAATTGATTTCCAAAGTAATTTAGAAAATTTAAAAAGTAAATATGTGAGCAAGATGTGCCAGTCAAGGACAAAGAAACAAACAAAAAAGCATTTTTGATTTTACTTTCTGCCAAGTGTGAATTCAGGTACTTAATTGAGATAGAAGAGCCATAGTAAGAACAATAAAGGAGATCCAACAATGATGGACATCCAGGAACAAACCAACCTAACATCATAAGGCATAAAGCAGAAATTACATGAGATAGAGGAGAAATAAATGTCAGTAGCAGCAAAAGATTTTATTTCACAGTTCATGAGAGATGTGAGCAAAAACTACATAAAGATATTCAGGACACATATCACATAATTCACCCTTAAGATATGTCACACTATATACCTAAAACCTTTCTGTCCCTTCACCTGCTCTTGAAACAGTCATAAAAGTAGGTCATGGATAGGCTTTAAGGGAAATTGCCATACATTTCAAAAGCATCAGTTTAAGAAAATACTGAAATATTGCACGTTGAGAACAAAGTAATGAATTTAGAAATTAATAAAATATACAAATAGATGCTGTTTCCTGTAAACTAAGCCAATTGCAATGATAAAAACTTTCTTCAATTCTTTTTTTAAAAGTTGACTTTTTTATTATAACTTTTTAAAAATTTATTAATTTGTATGTGATACTGAGGATCAAACCCAGTGCCTCACTTACACTAGGCAAATGCTCTTCCACTAAGCCACAACCCCAGCCCCTCCTCAATTCTTGCTTTAAGAGAAAGTCTAATCCCAAATTGTAGAACTCTAGGAAAACTATAAAAATGCTAACACTACTGAGCAGAATCTTTGGAGTGGAGCTGCAGCAAATCTTAGAGTAAAACTCATATTCTTGAGTGATTATATTTAAAAGCAAAAATAATAAACAGTTAATTTGGCATTCAACCAAATGTAGGAAAATAACCATAAAACAAACTTAAGAAAATCATTCATAAGATATTAGTAAAGATAAAAGTAGAAATTAATGACAGAATATAGAAAAATGGATTCAATAAATAGATGCAAAAGTTCATTCATGCAAACCAAATATAAGGCAGATAAACTGTTAAATAACTTGATTTAGGAAAAAAATGGAAAGACATACAAATATGTATAATAGAAGTGAGAAATAACCGTAAATACAGAACATTAAAATGCTCATAAAAGATTAGTTTGATCTATTGTTTGAAGTCGTGCCTCATGGGTCTGCTCAACAAGTTGGGGTCACGATAGATGGAAAAGAGGGTCCTTGGGGAAGGACAAAGTGAGGTCTCACGGGATGAGGTTTTGGGGTGATGGTCCGTGGAGTCACTCCACCCAGACTCCGGGGTACTGTTCTGCTGGAGCAAGACGCAGAAACACCGTTTATTCCAGGAAGAACAGAAGCTTATATAGGGTCCTTGGACCAATCATAGCCCGAGGTTACAACCAATGAGGCATGCTCTGCCAGGTGTGGGGTTCATCAGCATAGAATGGGAAAAGAGGGAAGGGAGGGGCTGAAGATATGGGGAGTGCTCCTACGTGATCAAGTCTGCTGAAAATATTACGAAGTATTGACAAACTGAGTGTAGGTCGAGAAATATAATTAACCCCCCAAATATGTGTACAGACAAATTATCATTGAAGACATAGAGGAAAGGGTCACAGAAAACTGGTGTAAAATATACCATGCTGGAGTAGGTTTCACAGGAAAATTTTATGAAACCTTTAATAACCAATAGTTCCAGGACCAAACTTTAAAAATACCAAAAAATTCTTTAATGAAGAGAATATAATATTAAAAAACAGAAGAGTTAGATACAAACAGAAAACTGAAATTCAATCTCACTATGACCATAGAAGCAAAATTTCTAATTAATCAGCAGCACATTAAGATAATTATATATGATTGCCAAGTGGTATTTATTCCAGAAGTAAATGGATAGTTCAATAATGACTAAAACGAATAGCTCTCAGAAAAACATGTCCTTTGTGTAAATGGTGAGAAAGCATTTTCCAAAATCAGTTCTTGACCTGAACTCTTCGCGGTGGCTCACGCTTGTAATCCCAGCACTTAGGGAGGCTGAGACAGGAGAAT
>CM053404.1:127370688-127458664 GCA_028644305.1 Xerus rutilus | reverse complement strand
TTTTTAGATCATGGCAGGTGCACTATCTCAAATACAGCATTAGCTTCCTGGATAAAGAATCATCACTGAAACACTAATAATTTTGCTGGAAATATTATAAATATTTTGGAAAATTCAGAACTAGAAGGGAATTTAGAAATTATTTGCTCCTTCTCTTTCATAATTACCTATCTTACACTAGCTAATTAAAGGCAAAGCCAAGACAGAACTCAAATACCTAAGCTTTATGCTCTTTCACCTTTATAGTAAAGACATGAGAAATCATTTTTAAGTGGTAGTAGACTACAAAGAGATAATTTAAAAATAAAACCAAAATTATCTGGGCATTTCAATATCTTCCGGGAAAAATTAGTTTCAATTAGAGTCATGCACTTTCTTACAAGAGCTGCAAAAATCTATGACTTTTTTACATTGGAGATTTCTGGTGATGGAAAAGAATTCACCAGATATTGCACTACGGTTTCTGAGCTCTCTTTGAAATTACAGTGATTATTATTGCAAGTTCACTACCAGCGCTGTATGCTGTTTGAGATACAAGCTATAAACAACATCAGAAAACAACTTCCAATATTTTTTCAAATGTCTAACTTGATTGATATTTGGCTGCTTTCAGGATTTTTCTCTTAGATACGATTTCTGTAATTTACTCCTCTAGAGAAGGAAAAAAAAAAAGAACTGGTTTGGCTGCTTCTGTTCAAAGCACCTTCAGATACCTGGGTGAGGGAAAAAGAAAAAAAGAACCAAAGAGTATGTTTCTCATGGACTGTAAAGATTCTGTGAGGAATGAGACACTACCTAATTGCAGCTTTCTCACACTTGTTTTTAAACACAGATAACAACAAGCTGTGGTTTCGATTGAGAATTTTGTACACTGTACTGGTATCAGATCTTTCAGTTCTCAGATCACTCCTTGAATTGTACGGGATCTTATTAAAACCATCAGCCAACAAATTAAACCTTTTAGATATGAAATTTTAACTTTCCCTCTTTCCCAGGTAGGTTAAGCATAGCACCTAAACTTATGCTATTATAGTATTACATGCAAAAATACACATTGCTGCGGCACTCCAACAAAGGAGCTTATCTATTTGCACTTTTTCCTGGGGTTGCATTGAATGAGGCTAAGCAAGTTTCTTGCTGTGTCACCAAACCTTTTAGCTGGTTATGATTTCAGTGTACTCTCAGAATTACATTGACAGGTCATTAGATTTGGAGGCTCCCTTCTCCATTTTTGTTTTTATTTTAGCTTTTTTATTTGAATCAAAGAAAAGTAGTTTCCTTTATGTTAGTATCTAAATCATGGTGAAATACATTCTGGGCAGCTTAAGCACTTGGCCTTTAGTGCTGAATTCAACTCTCAGACTGCCTGCTGTACAGCAGCCAGAAAATGCTGATTTATGGTGAGAATAAAAGAAAGGTGGTCTCTGTGGTCTTGTTTCATCCTACGAAAGCCATGGTATTTCAGATATTTTAAAGATGAATTCCCATATTAAAAATAAATTCTCATTGGAATTCTCTCATACTTTACATAGATTTGCAGACAGTATGAGAGGATGTTCCTGCTTTATTTCTTCCCCATCCATACTTTATCATTAGGAATGATCCTTTTTGATGCATATGCATTATATTTCCTATCCTGCATTTTCTCTCTGCAATGAGTTGAAATAAAAAGAGATTATCCAGTGGCTTCCCCCTTTCATTCCTCTCCTTGACTCTCTGAGTACAACTAATCAGACTGAAGCAGACATTAGCATTTTCTGCAGCAGACAGTAACCCAGCATAGAGACTCCTTTGAAAGAAGGAGCATGATTGCACTCTCAGGTTGCTGTCATCCTATTGCCTGAGCAGAAAATAAACGAGAGACCACCAACTCTCACGGGGAAGGTACTTGCAGACTTTTTCTGTTGGTGGTTAAAGTGCTCTAGATTATTGGCCTCTCAAATGCACACACTACTAATCTCACTTTCTTGGCTGACATGTGAAATATATTGTACAACTAACATGGGGAACCATTTTGAATATAGCAGAAGACTATCAATCGTTCAGTGATTATGACAACTAAGCATTTATGGAGCCCTTTCTCCTTCAATACTCAAATTTATTTGGCCTTGTGTTGTAGCATGTACATTAATTGGTGTTTAGACATTTCTTTGTACGACATGGGTGTATCCTAGTAAGAAGGCTATTGGGGAAGTAATTGCAATATACCATGGACTCTTGACTCCCACTGTGTGGGTGGGAAGAAACTGATGTAAACCTCATAGTGGGTCAAAAATAAAATGAGTTGCATCTGAATTGAAGTTTCACTTATCTCCTAGTAGCTAGGGCTGATATGCAGGCTCTCTAATTCCAGCAGTAAGCAAGGTACATGCAGGAGGTCTCTATGCCAATATGCTACATCAGTATTTCTGGGGAAATTCAAACAAAATGTGCACACATACACATACATGCTCATACACACATGTTAACTATGTTCCATGCTCTCTTTATCAAAGCATTCATGATGTTTCTTTCTCTTTCAATTTTCATAATAGTCTTTTTCTTCAAATATTAAGTATACATTGAGGATGCCTATTCTAAGGAAAGTATTTGTATTCTCATTTAATGTGAGAAGACTAACACAGAGAACGATTAAATTTTTTGCCTGTCTTTGCAAAATCCTAAATCCATGCTGCTCAGTCTTCCTTGCTCTGTCACCGCACAGCCCCATTCCCACGCCTCAATCCCTTACCTCCTCTGGCTGGATGCCGGGGCTTCTCAGGTTGATCAAGATAAAGATTTCCGGTATGTGACCTTGTGCTTCACTGTTCAGAATTCTGACTGACTTCTCTCAGTAAAATGAAGAACTTTAAGAGATCCTGGATTTTCAAGAAAATATTTTTGTAATTTGTACAGTAGCTAGAAAATAGCAAATTTTCAATTTGTGAAGAAGCTGTTCTGAGTAGGAGAAGGGTCCAAGGCCTAGACCTTGGCTTCTTTTGATAAAGCAATATTTCTTCCAATTAAATTAGAAACCTACTCTTCTATTTGGTTCCTATCTGTTGTCTATTCTATTGTTTTCTTTAGTTTTTGAAGTAAATACCTATAAAGAAAAAAATGTTAGCAAAAATTAATATCAATCTTATCTAGAGTCTTTTGGTATAGTTTTGTTTTAGTGAGACATACGTGTTCCTAAAAGTCATTCATGGTACAAAAAAATCTCATTACAAAACCATGGGCTTATGGGGAAAAAAAATGAGATCGGGGCACGGAACTCAAAACATTGTCAGTAACCCCCGGTAAATTTGAAGATAGACCACTCCATCTCCTCAGAGTTGGAATCAGCTATGATGAGCACTTCCTGACCCCATGTAGAGTGGCTAGCTAACTGGCCATGGTAACTTAATGGACATGCAATGAAGCAGATACACATATGCCTCCCATTTCCATCTCTTTTCCTTCCCATAAAGATTGAATCTTCCAAGAAAGACTCTGAAAATCAAGCTCCCATATATCTCCCCAAGTTTCATTTGCAGCAATTTAGATTTCAATTCCTAGAGGTTAATAAAAATGAATAGCAGGTAATAGAGCTAGCATTAGTAAGAAAGGTTATCATGTGTAAATGATCCAGCTAAACTCTGTACAATCATGACTTGTCTTTAAAAAACCTCTTAAATGTAGATTACTGTTCTCATTTAACAGATACCTAAGGTTCAGTAATTTGTCCTAAGTTTATACAAGAAAGTAACTATTGGAGATGCCCATGGATTTGCCTCCTGTGTGTCCAATTTGCTCTGGATTCCGTGCTAAGTTATGATACCTCCTGAGAAAACTCTTGGGTACTTATTTATAACCTCAGTTACCTGCTGAGTTAGTGAGCTTTCCATCACTGAAACCAAAATGACTAACAAGAACAACTTACCCAAGGAAAAGTTTATTGGCTCACAATTTTAACAATTCAGTCCATGCTCAATTGATTGCATCACTCTGGTCCCAAGATGAGCAGAACATTATGGTGGAAGGGCATGGACAAAGAAAACGTTCAACTCATGGCAGCCAGGAAGCAGACAGAGGGAAGAGCCAAGGAGCCAAGATAGAACCTCCAAGGGCAGGACCCCAGTGACCTACCTCCTTCATCCATGCCCCTCCTGCCTGCAGTTACCACCCAGTTGCCTAGTCCTTTCAAATTATTACTTCATTAAATAAATTAACCCATGGATGAGGTTACAGCTCTCATAATCTAATCATTTCACCTCTGAACATTCTTGCATTGTCTCACATGAGCTCTGGGGGAACACGTCATATTCAAACACCTGTATACCAACCACATGCACCCTCCTTTTAACTCCTTCTGCCAAACTAGATGTGCTTTTGTACTCAAGCTTCCTTTTTCTCCCTACTATTCCTCCTGCTAACAGCTATTCATCATTCTGAACCAGTATTTCTGGGACTGAGCCTCTCATTCATGGCTTCCATTGGTCTCTGTATCTAGCCGGACTTGCTCTACCAAGTCCTCTTTGCCACACATGTGGCTACCTTGCTGTTTATCTGGACTTGGACTTGGCTCTTCTGTCTCTCCTTTTACCACAGTCTTCCTCCAAAGGTGCTGGTAATGGTTAATTTGAATTGGCAACTTGATTGGATTAAGAGATGCTGATAATTAAGAGGCTTCTGTATGTGTCAATGAGGGTGTGTCTAGGAATGATTGGCATGTGGACAGCAAACTGAACTGGAAACCCTCTCTAAGCATAGGCAGCACCATCCAATAGGATGGTGGCTTGGATGGAATAAAAGTTGGAAGAACAAGAAAGCAGTAGCAAATGCAAGCTCTATTCTTCTGGAAGGGGTTCTTTTTTTTTTATGGTACTGGGGATTGAACTCAGGGGTACTCCACCACTGAGCCACAACCCCAGCCCTATTTTGTGTTTTATGTAGAGACAGGGTCTCACTGAGTTGCTTAACATCTCACCATTGCTGAGGCTGGCTTTGAACTAGCGATTCTCCTGTCTCAGCCTCCCAGAGTGCTGGGATTACAGGTGTGTGCCACTACGCCAGGCTTGGAACGGATTCTTGATTGCTTGTACCATTGACTGACTCTCCAGACTCTCACTATTTCACTCTTACAAAGCAGACTCTGCCAATGGTTTTCTAGGGAGTTTCCAGAAGTTTTTGGTCTCTGACCAGGTTAGCACCCTCGATCCCTCTTGTTCTGAGGCTTTAGCCTCTTAGGCTGCACAGCTATTGGTTCCTCCAGGTTGCCAGCCTGCAGACGGCCACTGTGGACTATTCAGCTTCTGGTTGAGTAAGACAATCTAATAAATTCCTTTTTTATAATCATACTTCTTGTTAATTCTGTTCCCCTAGAGAATTCTGACTAATACAGTGCCTGTCTTACAGGGGAAACCTTAATGAATCCTTTCATTCTTGAACATGAAGCAATTTTTTCATCTTTTTGCAGGTATAAATATTTTCCTACCTGTGTTGCTCCTAACTCTTACTAACAGTCTCAGAGAGCTCATGTTTCAATTAGCATAGAACAAAAGCCAAGTCTTTTTCTTAGGAGTCCCTAACATTCCAACCAGCATCATTTCTGGCATGAAAGCTTGTTTTCTCCCAGCTGCGTTTCAAGTAGCCTTTCTGGTGGGTATGTAAATGATGTATATCTTTTAGCAACTTTGGGTTTTGTGTCTTTATAGTGGAGAATATTAAGCTTTTTAGGAGTACACGTTCAAATACTAAGCTTTGAACATGTACTCCTAAATTGTCCAATTGTACAGGGAATTAATTATCTTTGCTATTTCTGTTTCCAAAACCAGGACACCTACTGCCCTTTCACACTTAAAATGATAGCTGTCACAAGTAGATTAATGAGCATCATCAGGCAGATTTGGAAAAGACAGGAGAAGTGAGGCAATGACTACCATTGCCAGTGGGAACAGTAGATCGAGGAGAACGAGTTAATTGACTTATAGGCCAAACTAATCTTTTGGCGATCAAATACATTTCAAGACTAAGGGAAATATGGTCAATTTTTATTGTCAGAGGACCCTATTTTTGTGGGAGCTTTTAGAGGTGGCACAGCCTGTCTGACCTGTCTGAGAAAAAGACTTTGCTAGCTTTAAATTTTGCTTTTATGTACAAGTTAGATTTTCTTTTTCTTTTTTCTTTTTCTTTTTGCATTGGTATTATTCCTTTTCTTTCTATTAGGATCCGAGAGTTAAAAGAGAGTCTAATTCTCTGGGTGATTGTTTTGATCACATTGTTGTAATGTGGAACATGGCTCCTTGGAGGTAATAAAAAATGGGAGCAAGCAAACTGTTGAAGCAAAACCAAACAGCAATTTCATTGTTGAAAGAAGGGGCAGGAATGAAATGTACAATCTGCACAAAGTACCACTTCCTCCAGTCTCCATTTCACACCTTCAGAATGGTTATTTGCTGCAAGTCCGGGACTGAGATGCTTCCTTATTGTGACTGTATTTACATCAAAGGAAGGAAAGACTGTCAAAATCTAATTGACAAAGAGAAATTGTTTTTACATTGCTTTTGTACTTTGACAGCCGAGTCTTGTGTTATTTAAAAGGAAATAGAGGTGCATGTTTTTATGTTAAGAAAATACGGTTTGTTCCCATATTGTAAAGTGAGTTTTAGATTAAAAAACAAACAAAAACTTCCTCCTTTCCAAGGTTTCATGGACCATAGTGTCAGATTAATACACCAACAGGCATTCTGCTCTATTAGGTAAATCATATTAGATATTCAGAACCATTTTTATTTTACTAAAAGGGATCCTGAGGATCACCTTTCAACCTTTAATTTACAGATAAATACAGAAATGGAAGCTTCTAGAAAGTGATTCACTTAACTTGAGTTCTCACCTCTCTTTCAAGGCTGACTGGAGACAAGGCCATTCCATTATTCTCTAAATATAATTAATTAATTTTCTTTGTAAACCTCCATATGTTTATGGGCATATCACTGATAAGAGTATATTTTGCCAGTCTCAGTAACTTAGTGAATCCCTAAGCAACTTAGTGGGGACCCTGTATGAAAATGAAAAAATAAAAAAATCAGTGGTTAAGCACCCCTAGGGTTCAATCCCTGGTACCAAAAAAAAAAAAAAAAAAAAAAGAAAGAAGAAAGAAATTACATATTTTGCCTCCTGAAACTTCTGCATATTTGGCCAAAAAGGAGAAGGTGGGATAGTTCCACTACCATCCGTGGAGAGGCCCTGACCCAGTTCAGGACTATGGTGGAGAGGCCCTGACCCAGTTCTGGACTATGGAGAACCACGGAGGCTCCAGTAACTCTTTAGAAACGCTTGGGCTGAAGCAGCATTGTAAAGAAAGGTAAGCTAATTCCTTACAAATTCCTCGCTCTGCTGTTTGTGACCTCACTTCAGTTCCCCCATTGTCTTGGACTAGACTTAACTATGAGGCCCTTCCAATGGGAAATAAAGTCATACAGATACTTTCATTTCCATTCTAATCTGGAAGACTGAACTTTATGGATTTTATTTTTGAATTTGTTTTTTCTTACACTGCAAAACTGATTTTACTAAAATTACTTCTTTGCTTTATCTATCTATGGGTGTAGATATATAAATCTATACGTGAGTGTGGATATATAAATATAGATACGCATACAGACTTTTTCAAACACCAATATCAGTATTACAACTAACAATTAACTGCTGAAGGGTGTTAAAGTTCGCTTTGTGTTCCTCATGACTGTACAGCATATCTTACTAAGGATGCACAATTAAATAATCTCAACTGAAAATTGTGTTTGTTTTCCTCTGATGAAATTTGTTTGAGATAGTTAGGTTTGCTTTTTTTTTTTAAATTTTTTTATTTTGGTTCAGTTTTAAGACTTGCTTTTGTGCTCATTTTCCTGGGGCTTAAAATTTTTTAATATGGAAAACATTAATATAATCCCCATAAAAAGATATATTGCAAAGTATTACCTTTATCTATCTTTATCTATGTCTCCTCCACCCTCTTCTTCCTTCATCCATAGGCTACATATGAGCATTTTCTACTAATTTCTGAATTGTTTTTCAGGATTTCACTGTAGTAGTTATTACAAGTGTCTGAACAGACAGTCCCCACCTTAGGATGTGACTTACTTTTTGATTCTATGATGTTGCAAAAGCCATAGCACTAAGTGTAAACTGTACTTTGAATTTTGACCTTTACTTTGGCTAACATGTGGTTCAAAACCCTCTCATGATGTTCGGTGAGGCTGTGAGCTACAGCTCCAAGACGATAAGGGAAACAATAATGTTCCACATTGCGCTGTGTTGCTAAGTGAGGTGTTCACCAGGTGAAGTGCATTAAATGCATTTTAACCTAAAAAAAAAAAGGTTCAAGTTATGATGGATTAAATTGAGCCATAACTCCATCATAAGTCGAGGAGCAACTGTGATCTGTTTAAGTTGTGTATGTCCTCCTGATTCAGTTTGGGCAGATCACATGCCCTAGAAATTTGTTCGTGTCTTCGAGATTTTCTATTTTACTGAAGTATAGATTTTCAAAATAGTTTCTAATTATCCTCTGTATTTCAGTAGTGTCTGTTGTGGTATTTCCTTTTTCATCTCAAATTTTAGTAATTTGAGTTTTCTCTCTCCTTCTTCTTTTCATTAGGTTAACCAAAGTTTATCAATTTTATTTATTTTTTCGAAGAGCCAGCTTTTTGTTTTGTCAATTTTTTGTATTGTTTCCTTTGTTTCAATTTCATTGATTTCAGCCCTGATTTTAATTATTTCTTATCTTCTACTTCTTTAGGGGTTGATTTGTTCTTCTTTTTCTAGAGCTTTGAGATGTACTGTCAAGTTGTTTATTTGTTGACTTTTCCTTCTTTTAATGAATAAGCTCAATGCAATGAACTTTCCTCTTAACACAGCCTTTATAGTGTCCCAGAGATTTTGATATGTTAAATCAGAGTTCTCATTTACGTCTAAGAATTTTTTTTTGTTTCCTCCTTAATGTCTTCTGTTATCCATGCATCATTCAATAGTGTATGATTTAGTCTCCAGGTGATGGAATAGCTTCTCTTTTTTATTTTATCATTGATTTCTAATTTCATTCCATTATGGTCTGATAGAATGCAGGGTAGTATCCCTATTTTTTTGTATTTGCTAAGAGTTGCTTTGTGGAGTAACATATGATCTATTTTAGAGAAGAATTCATGTGCTGCTGAGAAAAAAAGTGTATTTACTTGTTGATGGATGAAATATTCTGTATATGTCTGTTAATTCTAAATTATTGATTATATTATTGAGTTCTATGGTTTCTTTGTTTACTTTTTGTTTGGAAGATCTGTCCAGTGTTGAGAGAGATGTGTTAAAGTCACCCAGTTAGAATGTGGTTTTAAGAAAGTGTTTTAGAAGTACAATTGCTGGGTCAAAGTAAACATTCATCTGTATTATTGATAAAAGTTGCCAAATTATTCTTTTATAATTTCTTAAATATTTATTGGTACATTATAATTATACATAATAGTGGTATATTTTTATACATGGACATAGCATAAGCTCCCTGGTACCCTTTCCCTTCCCTCCTTCCTTCATTCTGGTCCCCATCCTCTATTCTGCTGATTGCCTTTCTATTTTCATGGAATCCTTTCCCATTCATCCCTTTTTCTCTCTATTTTCTACATATGAGAGAAAACCTATGACCTTTGACTTTCTTAGTCTGGCTTCTTTCACTTAACATGATGTTCTCCAGATCCACACACATTTTTCCTGAAAATGTCATAATTTTATTCATCTTTATGGCTGTATAAAATCCCATTGTCTATATATACATTTTCTTCATCCATTCATCTGTTGATGGACACCTACTTGGCTATTGTGAATTGTGCTGCTACGAACATGGGTATGCTTATTTCACTATAGTATGCTAATTTAGTTCTTCTGGATAAACTTTGAAGAGTGGTATAGCAGGGTCATGTGGTGGTGCCATTCCTAGTTATTTGATGAGCATCCATATAGATATTCATAGCAGTTTACTAATTTACAATCCCACCAACAGTATGTAAGTGTTCCATTTCCCCAGATTCTCATCAGCATTTGTTATTATTTGTAGTCGTGTTTATTGCCTTTCTAACTGGAGTGAGATGAAATCTTAGGACAGTTTTGAATTTCATTTCCCTGATTGCTAAAGATGTCTAACATTATTTTTATCTATTTATTGCTCATTTGTATTTCTTCTTTTGAGAGATGCCAGTTTGTTTGTTTGCACATTTGTTGATTGGGTTGTTTGGTTTTTAGTGCTAAGAGTTGTTAGTTCTTTATGTATCTTGTATATTAATCCTCTGTCACAAGAATAGTTGGAAATGATTTTCTCCCATTCTGTAGGCTCTGTCTTAATTCCCTTAGTAGTTTCCTTTGCTGTAGAGAAGGCTTAAAATTTGATGCCATCCCATTTGTTAATTTTCAGTATGATTTCCTGAGCTTTAGGACTTCTATTGAAAAAGCCATTGCCTGTGCCTCTATGTTGGAGAGTTTATCCTGTTTTCTTCTAGCAGATGCAAAGTTTCTGGTCTATTTCTTAGGTCTCTGATCCACTTTGAGTTGACTTTTGTGCAGGGTAAGAGGGATCTAATTTCATTCTAGACAGTGCCACCTGTTTTATCTTAAACTCAGTGTCTGCATTTCCACTTCTTGGCAGGGAACTTCTCCATCTCAGTGAGCCATGTTACACCTGGTGCTTCCAGTCTATTCCTTTTATCAATTCTTTTTCTATTCTAGAAACCAATATTTTTGTTTTTCAACTGGTTGTTAGTTCTCTGCGTTGCCAACTAGCTTTCTCCCACAATCTGTCCACCTCAATATGCTGCCATGGATGTTATTTTAATTCAGTTTTGGGGAGCTGCTATGATACTGGGGATTTCTCTGATCCACCATTTTGTTCTCCTCCAATCTGATGTAAATCTTAACAATTAAACATTGGCTAACCAGTCCTGGCTAAAGCAGATGGTTGATTTCATGATGAAAATAGAAATGAGATTCTCAATATGCTGCTGCAGAACTGTAGTTTTAATTCAGTCTTGTGGAGCTGCTACAATATTGTGCATTCCTCTGATCCTCCATTTTTCCTCAGTTTCAAATTCTTAATAGAGAATTATCTTGTATTTTCATCAGTAGCATATGAAAATGCTATATTATTCTCTCTCTCTGATAACATGTTATCTAATAACATATATATTATCTAACACATTTATTATCTAATAATATATGATAATGTATGTTTGAGCCCAATTTGTTGCTATTTTAAATTTACTAATTGATATGTAAGAATGGCACTTCATAGTTTTATTTTGCTTTCTTAAAATTATGATTGGTCAACATATTCTCATATGCTTAAAATGGTTATTTAAGGCTTGTTTTGATGGCCATATTTTAATATAATGGGTTTTAAAATCTTAATAATAAAATTTCTCAAGGATATAATATATTTTGTGAATAAATAACAACTGTATATGGCATTTATAAAACATTTCTGATATTATATAAAGAAAAAAAGCTGTTTGCTATATCAGTGATTATTTCTGAATTAATTTACTGATTCAAGGTTTTTTTAATTAGAAGTTTTTCTTATAAAATTAACATATCTTTTTGTATTTGAAAAACTATAGAAAAGAAAAAAGTTATACCATCTAGAAATGATAAAATGATAGAGTTTGGAAAATTTCCTTTCAGTATGTTCCTATTTTTTATAAGCATTATTGTATATAAAAGGGTTATTTTTTTATTTTTGGTACTGGGGATTGAACTCAGGGGTAGTCGACCACTGAGCCACATCCCCAGCTGTATTTTATGTTTTATGTAGAGACAGGGTCTCATTGAGTTGCTTAGTGCCTCACCGTTGCTGAGGCTGGCTTTACACTCGTGTGATTCTCCTGTCTCAGCCTCCCCAAGTGCTGGGATTACAGGCGTGCACCACCACGCCTGGCTTAAAGGGTTATTTTGTATTTTGTATTTTCTATTTTAATAGACTATAATTTTATACAACTTTTAGTTTTATGGCAAAAATTGTGCATAAAGTTTAGTTCCCATGAACATGGGATATTTCTCCGTTTATTTTGATACTCTCTGATTTCTTGCATCAGAGTTTAGTAGTCTCCCTCACATACATTTTGTATGTATTTTGTTAGGTTGATACCTAAGTATTTCATCTCTTTTGGTGCTGATGTAAATTGCATTGTATTTGTCCACTTGAAAATTAAACTTGTTTATTGCTGGTATATATGGAAGCAATTGACTTTTAAATACTAACCTTATATCCCGAAACCTTGCTATTATCACTTAGTTCTAGGTGTTTCTTATTATTTTTAAATGATTTCTATGTATATAATCAATTTGATTTATTTCTTCCCATTGCATATGTTTTAAATTTATTTTTTGTGTTGTCACTGTTGTTAATTATAAAACCTTAGTTAAGACATAACTCATACAGCATACAAATCATCCTTTTACAGTGCATAGTTTAAGCTTTTCAGTATGTTTAGAACTATGTGACCATCATCACTCCCTACCTTTACAATATTTTCATCATCCCCAAATGAAACTCTGTACAATCCTGTGTTTTTTAAAATATGGAAAATCTTTGAGAAAATGGTGATGATGCCCTTATATATTACTATCAGGTAATCTATAAAATAGATACTTTTAAAAACCAGTTGAGTTTGTCTTTTAGTAAAATAACCTAGAATGGAAAGCTCAGTTGCATATCCTATGTCCAAACAATTTTATCTCCAGCTACATATGAAATAGAAATGTAATATTATGTGAACCAGGAGATATGTATAAGAAAGTTCAGAGCAGTTCATATTGGCCTTAGACTGAAAACAACAAAGTGCCCATCGAAAATAGAATGAGTAAGTAAATAGTGATCTATTCATGGAGCTAAATGTAACATAGCAATAAAAAATAAAAGAAAATACCTCCAGCCATATAAACAGCATATACAAATTTCACAATTGTAACCAAAAATGGGAATTACACACTCCATTTTTCCTTTGATGAGAAGTCTTCAAGCAGGTAAAAAGAAACTACACTGTGTTTATTTGTATATAAATTTACTTTTATTGCCTTATTGCATCTGTAAAGACTTCCCATACAGTGGTGAATAGGAATGAAGAGATTATATGTCTGTAATGTCAGGGACTTGGGAGAATGAGGTAGAAATAAAACAAGTTATAGAAATAAAACAAGCCTGTGCTCAAAATGCTTCTGATGTTTCACCACCATCCCCTTAAATGAGAAACTTAGCAAGATCTTGTTTTAAAATAAAAAAATAAAAAGGGTTTGGGATGTAAGTGAGTGGTAAAGCAGCCCTGGGTTCAATCCTCCTAAAAAATAATTCTTTTGAAGAAATAAGGTTTTTTTTGTTTTTTGTTTTTGCCTAGTTTTTGGTCTTAGAGAAGAACATCTAGTTTCTCACCATTAAGTATGATGATACCCACAGTTTTTCTTGGTATTTTAGACTTCTATGTCATATTGAGAAAGTACACTTTATTCCTAGTTCTCTGAGAATTTTTTTAAAAAAAATCATAATTGCATTATCTACATCTATTAATACAATCATGATTTTTCTTCTTTAGCCTGTTGATGCAATGGGTTACATTAGTTGTTTTTTTTTTAATGTTAAGCCAACCTTACATAACTTTAATAAATTATATTTGACCACTGAACATAATTCTTTTTTATATCATTGAATTTGACTAGCTAGTCATATTTTAAGGATTATATCTATTATCATGAAAGGTTGTTTTTTTATCACAATAGATTGTCTAGTTTTGTTATTATGCTGGCTTGATAGAATAAGTTAGGAAGCACATGCTTTGCTTCTTTTTTCGGGAACATATTTTAAAGAATTGGAATCATTTCTTCATTAAATATTTGGTGGAATTTACTGCTAAAACCATGTGGGAAGATGCTTTCTATTTTAGAAGAAACATTAATTATTGGTTCAACTTCTCTATTAGATACACTCTTAATGGTCTTCTTTTAATTGGTGTATTTAGAACATTCATATTTAAAGTGATTATAGATAGAGCTAAATTAATATCTTCCATATTTATAACTATTTTAAATTTTCATTTCATTTATTTTATGTCTTTCCTTTACCTATGTAGACCAAGACTTCTGAACTATATAATTTTTCCTTCTCTCATTAATGTTTGTTGCAAGGCAATTCTGCTGGTAACAAATTCCAACAATTTTTGTTCATCTGAGAAACTCTCTTTAATTTCAAAATTTTCTGGATTCAGATTTACACATTAGATACTTTTTCTTTCATTATGCTGACCATTTCTTCCCACTCTCTTCTTATTTGCATGGTTTCTGACGAGAAGTCCAGTAATTCATTTCCTTATTCCCTTGTTAGTCAAATATGATTTTTCCTCTGGCTTCTTTCAAGATTTTCTCTTTGTCCTTGATTTTCTATGGTTTGAATATGATATTCCTAGCTGAAGGTTCTTTGTCCTTTCCCCCCTCATTCTATTTGGTTTCTCCAATTCTAAGATTTTCCATATGGCATCTGCAATTAATTTAGGAAAATTCTCAGTCATTATTTCTTCAAATATTCTTCTACTCCTTTCTCCTCTTTTTGGTAAAAAGCATGTATGTCACACTTTTTGAACTTGTTCTATAGTTTTTGGATAGCTACTAATTTTTCCCTTGTTTTTTTCTCTTTACTTTTTAGTGGGAAGTTTGTACTGACATATTTTCAATTACACTGATATTTTTTCCTTAGTGATGTCAAGTCTACTTAAGAACTCATCAAAGTCGTTCTTCATTTCTGTCATAGTGTTTTTTTATTTCTGGCATTTGCTTTTGTTAGTATTTCCATCTGTTTGCTTACATTCCCATCTGTTCTTGCATTTTATCCACTTTTTCCATTAAAAGCCTCAGTGTATTAATCATAGGTATTTTCTGTTCCCAACCTGATAGTTCTGAATTTTCTACTCTCTCTGAATACTATCTGGATGCACAATTTTTTTTTCAAATTGTACTTTTGACCTCTTAGCATTTAATATAGTGTTTTGTTGTTGAAAACTAGATAAGATGTATTGGAAGTTAGGTAAACAGGCCTTTGGAGTGAGGTTTTTTGTTATCTGGCTAGAAGTTAGAGTATGCTTACTCTGTTGCATCTGTGTTGACACAGGCTAAAATTTCATCTAGGGTACTTGTTTTAATCTCTACTGCTATCTCTGACTTTCCCTAGAGACTCCTTCTTAAATAGGGTTTGAAGCTTAACACTTTCGCTGTAATCCTGTTATTTTACATAAAAGACTGATGTGGTGGTAAAGCGGGAAAGAGGAAATGTTTTCTAATCCTTTGATTAGGTCTTCTAGTAAGCAAGTGCGAGCCTGTGCTCAAAATGCTTCTGATGTTTCACCACCATCCCCTTAAATGAAAGGTTAGGAGACTGAAATTGGACATTTTCCTTTCTCTGTTTCAATTCTTTGTTGAATCTAAGAATTGTTGATTTTCAGTTTGTTTGTCTCTTTTACTGCTCCCTTTTTTGTGAGCATGGGAGGGAGGACTTCAAAGCTTTTTATACGCTGGCCAGAAACTTGTTTCCTATTGATTTTTATAAACATTATGTAGAAAAAGAATAAAATCTGGTACATTCATTTATTTCTAGTCTTTGTTTGCCAGTTCATTTTCCTATTTAAAAACAATTACATGATTCCTTTTCTATGACAATTTGGCAATAGCTATTCATAGATGACAGGAATTTAAGCATTGCCTTTTTAAGTATCAAGTGACATCAATCCTAAATTAAATAATACAAATTAGATGAGTTTATTTTGAATGTAGTCTTACATTTTTTTCTTGAGGTATTCACAGGCATACAATTCTACATATAAACTATTTTTTCTTGAGATTCCAATGGAATCTTCTTCTGACTAAGTAATTTTCTGATATTTCCACACAGTTAGATATCTACATTGTTCTGGAAAGAAAGAAGGAATCTCAAGGGGAAAACTTCAATTCTTCTTTATGAATAACTTTTCTAAATGAACAACATTTATATTCTGTCTCTCTGCCTCATCTATCATGCAACTTTTAAAACTTTTTTAATGAAAGCTAACATTTGTAGTATTTTGGGAAATGAAATTTCCTCCTAAATAACTGGTGTTAAGGTTCTGCAAAAACCAAGTTAGACTTCTATTTTAATCAAAACTTCTTTGCAAAGCAGTTGGAAAGTGGTATGACCTTTCTAAAATCCACAGATAACAAAGTCATATTTATTGAACAACATTTGTTTCATACAACAACAGCTACTTCCAAACAGCTGAAGTAATTCGGTTACAATATACTGGAAAATCTAAGTTATAAATGAGGTACATGGAGCCAACATCATCATCACTCTTTAGGGACAAAAGCACATATGGAAACACTTCATGGATTCATTAAATATCAATCTAAAGTAACACAACATCAATATTGGTAGCTCGAAAATGATAACATCTGACAGATGGCAACCAATTAGAGCAATTAGCAATTAACTTGTGTGTCTGAATCCCACCTTCATCCTCCTTAACTTGCTCCATGAATTCCTGCAATCCCTGGAAATATGCCTGGTAACCAGTCTCTGCTAGGTACTGGTGGGATAATGTATTTTAGCCAGTTAACAAAAAGGAATTTGGAGAGAAAGAACATATTACCCTTTATCTCTTTTTCAAAATATATTTGTTCTTGTTAGGTAAAATTTAATTTATAATGAACTCTAGGACCTTTCATGGAATAAAAGAGAGGGAAAGAATAAAGTCAAAAGTTTTTTGAATTGTGTCGTTATTGATATAAAAGTAGGTTTGGCTCTATTGGTTACCTTACAAAATAAATAGTTCAATCCAAGAAACATTTCAAACATATGTTTTCTTAAAAGTAGAACTAAACAACCGTGCAAATTAAGGCAATTATAAGGAATAGCAAAACTCCTTTTTGATGATCATTTTATCATGAAATAATAGCTTAAAGTAATCATTCCTGCTATATATTTACATATTTTATTCAATTTCCACATGTCTAATACCTAGTCAATGGCAGTTTTCTGCTGAATGTATTTTTCAATAATTTCCAATGAAAAATAGTTGCTTCCCGGCTTGTGTAACTATGTCAAAATGAATACTGCTGTCATGTATAACTAAAAAGAACCAATAAAAAAAACATTGCCTGAAATTTTCTTTAAAAGTACCTCTATAGTTAATAAAATTTGATATTGTCATCATCTTCCATTTTTTTTACATAATTTTTTAATTGAAAAATTGTTTTTATTCTTTAGGTACTGAAGTATCTGGTAAGGTCAGAAGAGCTTCGGTCAATTTTAGTCCACATTCTATATTATTTTTATTTGACTGTATATACACTATTAGTTTTCATTCAGAATAGTTGCATTGAGAAATATTTTATAGATAAAACTGATCAAAAATGCCTTCAATTATGATTGTTTTTAAAATCCAGTTTAGATGATGTAAAATTGGGAACTTTATCAAATGAATCTTATTCATGTAATTAATAGAAATTTATCCAATTCTCAGTAGAATTTCCATGAAAAGATTATTCCTATAAGATGATATAAGTGGTGAACATCTGTAATCCCAGCAACTGAGAAAGCTGAGGCAGGAGGATTACAAGTTTGAAACCAGCCTCAGCAATAAGGTCCTAAGTAACTTATTGAGATCCTTTCTCAAAATCAAAAATGAAAAGGGCTGAGGATGTGGTTCAGTGGTGGAATGCCCCTGGGTTCAATCCACAGTACAAAAAACAAATAAACTGTTTTTTAGACATTTAGGGAAGGCTCCTTTAGTCATGTAATTTAAGTAAACATTACCAACTGACTTTAGATAAAATTTGACTAAAATTTAATAAACTTATTACATAAAACAAATACACCACAATTATAGAGTACTATAGGTGATTTCCAAAAAAAGGCTTCAAAAGTCCAGACTTTCTAAAGCTCTGTTGATATTGGCAGCCAAAAGAGAAAGAATCTATTACCATACTGAAGTATTTTTAAAAATTCATAATCAACTCCATAACAAAAATATTTGTAGTTTAGTTACTTTGTGTGAGTGTGTGTGTATGTATGTATATAAATTTTGACAATTGTACCTGTATGTCTTTTGAAGACTACCACATGATTTTTTAATGTAATTATGAAAAATCTGTTCACTGCATCAGAGCCCAAGAATATATTTGTTCTGTACACTTTCTTAATTTTTTAAGAACATTATTCACACCATGACACTTGACACTGAGCTCAACCAAAATTTGTGTTCACATTTTCCCCACAGAAGTCATTTTATATTAATGTTGAACAAAAGAAATGATTTCTCAATAACATTTACAACAATGTTAGATATTTCACCTTTGACAAAATAAGCTTTCAATATCATTACTGGATTCCATGAACTGAATGAAAAATATTGAACCATTATTGAATTTACAGATTTTCTGGTTGGAAGGATCCAAAGTGACTAACACAACACTGGTATCGTTTGACTTTGCAATATTCTTCCCTAAAGAAATCAACATAGGCAAACTTCAAAGAGGGGACTCTGTTCCTGTTTGCCATTTCTATTTAACTAGTAGAAGAAGGGTCAAGAAGATTAGGATCTGGTCATAAGTTTGGAAACAATGTGACCTATCCCAGTTTGAGCCCTGTACAAGGTTATTCCCCACACAAAGCAAAATTTGGAGTGACACAAAACAACCCTTGCTCTGTTCTCCAAGCCACGGTGCCTAGGGATTCTGTATCCCCCTGGAAAAGTGGGCCAACCCACCAAGCTGCAGCTGCCCTGGTGGGGCTTCTTGCTCTTTCAAATGAAGCTTCCCTGAGGACTAGGTATTTCTCTAAGTACACTGTAAAGGGAAAACACTTTTAAAAGATTAGGAAAACAAAACAAAACAAACACAATTAAGACAATGAGTGTAAATTAACTAAATAAGTTAATTAATTCAGATAGATACACCATTCTACAGCTATTACCTCTGAAAGTTCACCCCTGGCTGTGTGACATGGTGCATTTTAAGAGCTTTCTATCACATCATGGAAAGTTTGGTTGGATTCTTTCAGAATGTGCTTCCCTAAGACTAGTTGTCAAGAAGTATTTTTAAGAAAATCTTTTTCTGTGACTTCATAATATGCCAGAAAAGACATTGGTTTGATCAGATATGTGGTTTTCCTAAATAAAACATTTTTTTCTTGGTCTATTAGGAACCCTGCAAAGTTACAGAAATTGCCATTTCAAATGAATTGAAACCGTTATCAACTATAAAACATTCCAATTAGGTAGTTTCTAGAACTAGTGTCTCCTAACTCAGCATTTGGCATAAGCAATGTTCTAAAAGGTGGGGACATACATGAGATTTTGGAATGGCAAAGGTGTAAAAATTGCTTTCTCCTTTGTTCTTTGAAAAAAATATCACTTGTTCTTTCCTACTTCAGAGATAGACTGGATAACTAAAGATAATTCAATATAAGCAATTCAGCTCTCAAAAGAATACATTTTATAATAAAGCAGCTTTTATCTATGGAAGCCCAAAGACTTAAAACACACACACACACACACACACACACACACACACACACTGGCTTCTCCAAAACTGTGTGAACAGCTTGACAGAGCTGGATATCATTAATGTGGTAACAACAGAGTGTTGTTCAAAATTAACTGTAATATAAGCTCCTTACACAAAACTTGCAAGATTAGGGCACGATAGCTTTCATTTTCTTCATGTTATTTTTTTCTGTTTTGCTCCTGCAAGATTTAAAAAAAAACTATTGCAGTATTTATCATTCTCTTATTATTTGTGGCAGAATCATCTTCATTGTGTAAAATAATAATAAAAAAACCCATATGAATTGCAATAGGATACAAGAGCTCACCAGATGTAGCTGTATCTCTCCATGAAAATAAATGGAATGTTTTCCTTAATCAATCAGAATGAATAATGCTGATGGGCTTGGCAGTGACTAAATTAGGGCTGCCAGCTTCAGCACCCTGCATGATTTTATCTTTCCAACCAGACTGAAAAATGCTTTCCCTCCTTCACACTGGACATCTTTATTTTCACACGTTCAATTTAACAAAGCTCAAAAGGAATTCTAAAAGCTTCTCCTGTCTCATGAAATGTTTACCAGATATCTGTACAGTATGGCAGCTGCTTCACAGTGTTTCATAATAAGGAGAAATAAAGTGGCCCAGGAAACTCCACTGACGAGCATAAACAATCATATTGGTGGAAGATTGTTTATTGTCAGTCATGTTACAAGGTCGCATTCTTCAGCAATTTTGTTTAAAACTTCATTTAAACAACTGCTTGCTATAGAAAATCCTGGGCAAATGTAAAGCTGCCTTTGTTTAAATCAGCTTTGGAAATGTGGTTGGGTCAGTGACATCTCTTAATTTTCTATTTTTAGTAGGGATTCAAATGTTGGGTGAAGAAGGTTTAGTAGGGGTAAAATGTTTGGTCTGTTTTTTTTGAGCTTCAATGTATATTTCTGCATTTTAACAATTATTACATAGTGAGCCTACATAGATACATTTAAGTAAAATTAAAATAAAATGAGTCTTTGGTATTTTTTTTTCCTTTTTCCCACACCAATCTTCCTGCTTATCACACAGTGAACAAGATAAGACCTTCAGAGAGTAAGAGGTATATAGATGGGTGATCGATATGCTAAGATTTCTGTTTGTATGTTTATTTTGGTTAGTATATATATGTATTCCAGTTTGAAGTGTTTTACACATATTAGTGTATGTGTATTTCACAACCACCTTTTTTTACAGATGAAAAAAAATCAAAGTGCAGAGATTTCAGTATCTTCACCAAGATCACACTAATTTTAAGTGGTGGAGCCAGACTCCAATCTCAGTCAAATCTAATTACAGAATTAGTGTATTTGGTTTCCACCATATATTGCCTCCTGGCATTAGGGATTCTTTTCTTTCTTTAATCTTAAAATATTTCTTTATTATTTCCTGAAAGTTCCTTGTTTTCAGTATTTCCAAAGCTAATCTAAAATTTATAATTCTGGATTCACGAGTGTGGTGGGGCTGTAAGTAGGTGAGGGACTGAGATATAGACTTGGGTATTTCCTACAATTTGTTTGCAGGCAGTGAGGAGTAAAGAAAGTAGGTAGGTTCCTTCTTATCCCCCAATGTTGCCATTAAGTCACGCTTTGGCTTTTCTACCCTGGTCCAGAGAAAATTGCAACTTTCTCATGGGAAATGTCCATGAATTCCTGGGAATCCAGTATGGATCCAGTTGCCACAGTAGTTATCGCTAAGCAGAGCAGCACTCAGTCTGCAATGACAAATGCCACCAGTAAACCAGAGATCTCACTGAGGGTCAAAGGGTATTCTTTGAATGAATGTAAAGTATGGCCATGGAAAAAGATAATCCTAAAAGGTAGTGAGCCATTGCCACCTGGTGGTTAATCAGCAACGCCTAGATTGGCTACTTCTTTTGGCTTTGGAGACATTTATTTATGACAGGTGGTTTTAAGTGGTAAGTGCAGTAAATTCCTTCCCCAAATGTATTCCCATTTCTCTTTATTTTAATACTTTGATGACTTCACCTCTCTTCCTGCTCTACTTTTGTTGAATTGGAAACTCTCTTACCAAAGCTCCAGATTCAGGACTTTACACAATGCAGTCCATTCTGAAGCAGGCTTCTTTCTTCCAAATATATCTTGATTGCCATGTATAGGTAGGTATAAAATCTTCAAGGCCATTATTCAAAGCCTTGTGGTTTCCAAAGAGCTTTGCCATCGACTATAGAAAGACATACATGCTCTAATCCAGTGGTTTTATCATGATGGGTCAGAAGCAAGATGTGTATTTTGGGGTCCAGAAATAATAGAATAGTATAGTATCTATTTTCTAACATGAAGCCAGTAATAACTGGCTGATGACACTAAATAGGAAAAGAAAAAAAGAAATGAGAATTAACAGAAAAGTTTTTAAATGGGTACATATCAATTGTAGCCCTTCTGAAGGTGTTCATATGTAGGAAAAAAGATCATAAATGGTTTAAAGAAAGAAATGCTTTCCTTAGAGTGCAATAATAGGTTAACGAAGTGAATATCTTAGTCACTTCTCAAAGTTGCCCCAAGGCAACAATAGATTGCAGAATAAAGCCTGGTGACTAGAATCAGCAATCCATGTCTTCTTTCCTTGGCAATTTTCTGTTTCCATAGTTGCAGAAACATCATAGAAAATCGTGTCTCAGATGACAGTTTTTCTTTTTACTTATGGCAGTAACTCTGTCCATGTTCTTCTCTTTTTGTGACAAAATGCCATCTTGGGAAAGGTTCAGTGATTTTTATTCTGCACAGTGTGGGGTGCCTAATGTTAACTGCTGTCCCTTTGTCTTTTCTTTAGTAGTGACAGAGATGATGTGGAGAAGTATTTGAAAGGGATAAACTCCTATTTTCTGAAACCACATTAAAATGTAACACATTAATAGCAACCAAAGAAGCAAGCCTTGTGCCATTGAACTGAATAGATAACATTTTGACAATCCATTTGGGAAACCATACTTATCTTCCCATCTTGAGCTCTGATTTCATAGCATATATGTATATATGTATATATATATTCTAGCTATATAATCATACATAAAAATGCAATAAAAGGGGGTTAAATACCCATCTCCCTTTTTGTCAGCACTACATTTCACTGTACATTGTGTTTCTACAGGATCCCATAAAGACAGCTATGCATCAGCAGGAAAATATACTTTCTAACATTCAAAGTCAATGATGCAGATAATAGGGAACCAGCATCCTCAGTGTGGGATACAAACTGTCCTCAGTCCCTAGCCCAGATGTTGGTAACAACCAATAAATGGTATTATACACACATATAGAGAAAAAAGCAGCTTGAAGGAATGGCCTGCTTAGCTAGATTTATTAGGCGAGATCTTTAATATGCCATATGGCAGCTTGGCTCTTCCAGTGAGGGCAGTCCTGTGAAGGAACGGATTTAAGTGAGATGACCAGCCCTCCCACAAGCCCCAACGACTCCCCAGGGAAACAAGTGCTTGCTGCAGGATTTGTCTCCAATGTCACCCATGATATGTGTCCTGGAGTCCATTACCCCTCAATATGTTTTCAATCACAGGAGGAATCTCCATTATCCCTACTGTTTAGAGAAATCTCTAGACATCTTTGGCACGTGGGGGTTCGGGTGAGAAAGAGAGGGCAAGGATGAGATCCATCATGCTATTTAACATAGCTTCTGCTTTTTATTGAGACACTCTGTGTAGAAAATACAAACTAGGGATTTGCAATGGTTTTCAAAGCTATTATTCAAGCAAATGGAAAAGTGGCGTTGTGTATGTTGTTTAGAATACCAGAGAGTAAAAATGGATTTTTCTTCGACTTGAAGATGGCTGTGTGAAAACTACTTTTCTTCATTAAAACATCATGAGTTCCACACATACAGACTTTTCCTGGAATGATTTGTATCAACCCTTTGGCTTTCTTTTCATTGATGCGCATGATAATTTTATCACTATTTTAAAGATTCTAGGGAATAGTCACTGCAATATATATATATTAATTGTATCTTTGCAAGTTAAAAATGCGAATGTATTTTCTAGGCAAATGACAGAAAAAATTTTATGGTTTAAATACTAACTTCATTATCTATTTATTCATTTATTTTTTTCGAGAACATTTCATGTCCTTGCTGTGTCCGGGAGCTGGAGTTATTACAAAGGAATGTCAAAACATGTTTTGTAAATGCAAATGCAGTGAATAGAGTTTTCAAAATTGAGTCATGAGAACAGTACACAATTTCGTTGCTAAAATGAAAAGCTTGAATCTAAGAAGACATGGCCAACAAATACAATTTGAGAAATGTTCTAAAAAAAAAAAACAGCTGACAATTTAAAAAGTGCTAGTGTTATGAAAGTCAAGGGAAAATTGAGGAACAGATCTAAAGTGAAGGAAACAAGACCTAAAAACCAAATAAAACATATTATGAATTGGCTTCTTTACCATTTAGGATGTATTTGGGGAAATTGGTGGAACAGCAGTGGAGTCTGTGGAATAGATGACAATAAAATACTAGTGTAAATTTCCTGGTGTTGATGACTATATTGTACAGTGGTTATTATATAGGAAATATCCTTCTTTTATGAAATTGCTGAATATTTTGAATACAGTATTATTATTATTATTATTATTTTTTTAAAATATTTTTTCAGTTGTTGATGGACTTTATTTTATTTATTTATTATTTATATGTGGTGCTGAGGATCGAACCCAGTGCCTCACGCATACTAGGCAAGCGCTATACCACTGAGCTACAGCCCCTATTATTATTATTATTTTTTGTAGTACTGGGTATTGAACTCAGGGATACCACTGAGCCACATTCCCAGCCCTATTTTGTGTTCTATCTAAAGAGACAGTGTCTCACTGTGTTGCTTAGCCCCTTGCCATTGCTGAGCTGGCTTTGAACTCATGATTCTCCTGTATGAGCCTCCCAAAGTGCTGGGATTACAGGTGTTCGCCACCGTACTTGGCTCAGTATTCTTAAGTGATGGAGCATGATGTCAAAAATTTACTCTCAAATTGTTTCTAAGGAGTTCTTGAAAGTATTATTTCAACTTTTCTCTGTATTAAAATTATTGAAATTAAATAAAATTATTTCAAAAATTAATTTTTTTCAAAAAATCATCAACATTGTTGATGATTTTAAAATTTTTTGGCACCTCCATGTGAATGGTAGCAATAACTAATTCCATTAGTAAAAGCAACCAAATTTAAGAATCACATTAAAGTGATAACTAGCTAATTACTTATCTTTATTTCTAGAATATTTTAGAGAGATGAAATTTAAATAGTTATTAAATAATTATAAGGGTAAATGACATTTAATTTTCTAATTTCTTGTTAAGTTATTTGATTAATTTTAGATATTATTATTAAACTGGGTAAATGCCACAGAAATAGTTATGAAAATATTATAGCATTATAATACAAATGCATGCTGTTCAATTACCTAAAAAGTTCCTCATTAACTTTTTTAAATGCAATTTTCTCTTTGTATTAAGGCCAATTTCATCTATAAAGACAGTGTCTGTGACAGAAAACGTGTAGAACTGTAGACACTGTCTTGTTTAGCCTTTGAGCATTAACTGCTTTTTGAGTAGTGATATTTGCAGAGAGCTGCTATGGTTTCAAGTTGACAAGCCATTAACTCTTCTTTCCCTAAAGCAACTACAAAACAATTCACTTGGAAATTTTACAATTAGATTTTGCCTTTCCACTTAGCTGCTTACTGCTTATTACTTCATTCTCCCCTGAAACCCTGATGTTCTTTAAATATCACTAATAAATTTGTGTTTTTTTCTGCCAATTTTTTATTGATGGGCAATTAATTGTGGAATAATAAACCCAACACGGACATGCATTCAGTTTAATTGTGTTTATATTTTTCTTTAATAGCAGTGTATTTTAATGTGGTAGGATATTTACTTGACTTTTGAGGAAATGCGTGCTGTGTAAAACTGTGTTGCTTGTTGAGTGGTTGGTAGGATGATTGGTTGTAGACTTCTTGTAATAGTGACTGAAGGGAGAATATAACTAAGCCTCAGTAGGGAGTTGGTAAAAACCTTATTGGTTGTCAAGTTCAATGTTTTTTAGTATTCTGAGATGAAGACTCTGAGACTCTGAGAAGCTACAGGTCTTGTCTACCTCTGGTGCCATCAGAGTTCCATAGAACCAGGAGTGCTAGATACAGGCTAAGGGCCATTGTAAATATCAAATGGAAATAAATTCTAAGGGAGTTTTCCTAGGGTTTTCTTTTGAATTTTAAAAACTCTGGCTTTATTTTCTTTTCCTAATTGTATCCTGGAGTTCACGTGGGCCAAGAAACCATACCTTGGCTTCTCAGAAATTAATGTTTAGTTATAAATTGGCAATTTTGAGTTTGATGGACTGCATTTTTTATTTAAACTGCAACCTGTCAACAACCTGCTGTTGCTCTCTTTGTATAAACATGGCTACTGCATGACTTCATATTTTATCTCTTTCTTTTCCCCTCTGAGAAACATTTTCAGAGATTCAACAATTTTCTCATTCCCTGTGAGAAGCAGAATAGTTGCATTCAATTTTATTTCGTCCAGGTTTTCTATCCTGAACAGACTGGATATTCCGTGTTTCTTTGAGAGTGGAGAGCAATGCTTTTGCTACAGTGATGTCTCTGCAGGTTTCCCTCTCCTGGGTCACCTTGTGACATTGGTTTCAGAACTGAAGCTCTGAAATGGAAACCTGGGCTAGAGACCTCCTAGACTCCCAAGTGATTGACGGGTGACTTGGGGGCTTCCCATTCTTCAGTGGCCTGCATAGACTCCACCAAGAGTGCAGCAGGAAGACAGTAAGTTTCTTCTTTCTGGTCTGAAGGAGTTATTTTCCTTCTTGAGATGAGTTTAAGAAGAACTAGGTAAGCTGCTAACAAACAATTCTGAAGCTATGGAGGAGTAGGTATATTATAAGATTATATCCAGTTTTTCAAAAAAAAAAAGAGGGCAAATGAAAAGAATGTTTTATGTTTTGAGGACAGGGATGTTTCCTATTAGGTATTTAGCAAGTAAGGGGCAGATATGTGGGGAAAATGACTAGTTTTTCTCTAGGGCATCAGGTCAACAAAAAAGGAAATTGAAGTTTGACTTTCTTAATTTTAATTATGACTAGATCATTTTTGCATTTCAAATATGTATTAAATTTATAGTCATACACTTGTATTTAAAATAAATAATATTGTTTACTTATTTTAAAAATAAATATTTTAAATTATTCAAAAAATAAATAACATTGTTCTACTGTATAATATTAGCAGTAGAACATATTGCAGTCTTATTTTTCTTAACTAAATTTGTTATATTTCAGCATATTCAATGCTACAGTATGTGTAAATTACACAGGGCTTTTAAAGAAGAGAATTTTTAGACCTTAAATAAATGCTATTTTAAGAATATATATATATATATATTTTTTTTTGGTACTGGAGATTGAACTCAAGGGCACTCAACCACTGAGCCACATCCCCAGCCCTATTTTGTGTTTTATGTAGAGACAGGGTCTCACTGAGTTGCTTAGTACCTCGCCGTTGCTGAGGCTGGTTTTGAGCTCACGATTCTCCTGTCTCAGCCTCCCTAAGTGCTGGGATTACAGGCTTGTGCCACCGCGCCCGGCTTATTTTAAGAAAATATTAAAAATAATCTTCTCTGATCTTGCCAGTTTGGGGTTCTAAATGCCTCTTGTATGTGTATTTTCATCTTATTCCTAAGGTATGGAAAATTTTCTGATATTATTTCATTGAAAAGTTGTACATTCCTTCAGTTTGTATTTTGGTGTCTTTGTCTATACCAGTTATTCTTTAATTTGGTCTCTTAAAGTTATTACATATTTCTTAACTATTCTGGTCATGGTCTTGTGATATCTTTTCTTTATTATTAACTTTATTTTCAAGAACTTATACTTTGTATTTAAGGCCTGAGAATTTGTCTTCAAAGAGGTCTAATCTGCTCCAGTGCCCATCAAGAGATGAATGGTTAAGGAAAATGTGGTATCTATACACATACTCAACCATAAAAAAGAATGAAATTTTGACATTTGCTGGTAAATGGATGGAACTGGAGAAAATGATTCTAAGTGAAATAAGCCAGACTCAGAAAGTCAAGCACTGAATGTTTTCTCTCTTATATGGATGCTATATCCAAATAACGAAAAATAAGGAGAGGGGATCCCATAAAAATAGAAGAGAGATCAGTGGAGCAGAGGAAGCAGAGTGAGGGAGAGGGTGAGGATTGGAGAAGAGGAACCGTGGCATGTTGACCAAACAATCCTATGTATATATATGAATATACTACAGTGAATTCCACCTTTATGTATATCTGTAGAGCACTAATTTTTAAAAAAAGCTTTAAATAAATAGAAGAAAGACCAGTAGAGTGGAGGAGGGTGAACAGGAAGATAGAGGAGGAGGGGGGAAGGGGAAGTAGTGGGACTGAAGTGGACCAAATTGTGTTCTATGCATACATGATTATGTCAAAATGAAACCCACCATTACATATAACTATAATGCACTAATAAAAAATAATAACCTCAAGTAGCTTGCAGTAGAAATAAATTTTTTAAAAACTTTTCAGCTCTGGTGAACTTTATCTGAGAGCAGATATGCTACTTTAAATTGATATGATATCAATTTAAAAATTAGTATTTAATTGTGTTTAATTTAGTATTCTTCCCATAAGATTTAAACATTCAGTTTAAAATATTAATTAAATATTGATTTATGTCACTGATTATTTAAATTTAACAATTTTCAAGGACTCAGCAGCTTGTGACTTCTAAAACCACAAATTATTAAAGTGGATATAAATATTAAGAATTATCAATAGGACATAAATCTAAGCTTTCTTCAAAACTTAAAAATTTCTTCTGGTTATCAAAACTGAAATTTTTCTCTATATGATTGTTTTTGATACTGTGGTCATTTGATGTTTAGAAAAGTTTAACAATGTCACATATGTGGCTGTTACAATTTCTTTTGAGTATAGCATATGTTTTCATTTTTTTTCACTATGTGTATAAGCGTGTTCCCATTTATGAATGAATTATACTTACATATTATTTTTGGTTGGTGTTTGGAAATAAGAATATTTTGTCCTATAGAAATTATTATTTAAAGTATTTTTGTGTATCTTCTTTTTTTACCTTTGTCTGGATTAAAGGTAATGCTAGTGCTTTTTTGAGAACTTCTGTACTTTTTATAACAATATTTCTTGAAGTTATATCTTAAGTTCACCAAGACTATGTCTTGACTTTGAGTTGCAGGTTTTATTTACTTGCATATGGTTTCCAGGTGTTCAGCCAGACTTAACCGTTTTACAAGCTCAGAGAAAGTCAGGAACTCCAGTGAAGTAGGTAGAATGTGCAGGACTCCAGAATTAGTAGAGAAGGGGCTGGATCTCTGATTGCTAAAGGATAGGGTAGGATGTCTTCTACCATAATTTTATTCTTCTAAATGCTAACAGATAGGGTAGGGTCTTTTCTATTCTCAAGAAGTAGAAAAATAAAAAGGAGGATATTCCACTGGTGAAGTCAGATCCCCTCTGTTAAAAGAAAAACATGAATATCAGAAAAGGTTTGGGGAATTTTCCTATGTAAAGTGTAATCCCTTGGCCAACAGCATCGGCATCATGACAAACGTTAGAAAAGCAGAATCTCTCTGGCCATACCCCAGATCTACTGAATCATCATCTGCTTTTTCATTTGAGGTGTAGTTTGAGAATTTCACTGGGCAAAGTATAAGGTTATATATCAGGGAAGAAATTGCTTGCTTTCATTTTATCAGCCCCACATACCCATGTACCTTACAGAAAGATTTTGTAAAGCTGACCTAGATTCTCTTGTTTTTTGCTGAGCAACCGAAGCTCTCTAACTTCTTCTCCTCCACCCTCTCTTTGGCACCAGGGATTGAATCCAGGAGCACTTTACCATTGAACCACATCCCCAGCCCTTTTTAATATTCTATTTATACACAGATCTTGCTGAGCTGCTTACTGCCTTGCTAAGTTGCTGAAGCTGGTTTTGAACTCATGATCCTTCTGCCTCAGCCTCCCAAGCTGTTAGAATTACAGGTGTATGCCACTGTGCCTGGCTCTTCTGTCTTTGGATTCTTTTTTTAATCATTGTCCTGAGTCTACCCTTGGGGCTTGGTCTTAGTATTGGTATCGCCTCTCAGCTCTACTTCAGGGTCTTGACGTATTCTCTTTACATGTTCCTCTTTGAATGATCACTGGCATATATTTTTCTTCCCCTTCCAACTTGGCTTCTTAGCTTCAAGAATGAGCCTATAAGCCAATAAACTGCCTTGTTTTCCAGGCTGGCTGCATCCTTTCAAAGAGGGATCAGATCATGATAGGTGTCCCCTTGAGGTTATAAAACAAGACACATATTGTCCCAGTGTCAGATTTTTCAAGGAAAGAGTATTTTCAGAAAAGAGGAGTAGTATTTGTATTGACGGTGGAGTCAATAGAATGAATTCATACATCAAGTGTTTGTCAGGGATGGAAGGTGATACTGAAACCCAGAGTAGTTGAATGATTTGATCAAGTTTTCAGACTCAATGAAAAAGCTAAACCTAGGTGCCAAAATTTAGTTTTCTTTTTATTACCATAATGCCTCACACTTTCTGAAGATGGTTTGGGTTGTACATCTAGATTAATAAAAATACTAATAATGACAGTATTATTTATATTTTTATTTCTGCAATGTTTATGGAATTATATATCACTATCTCTGTCTGTCTCTATTTTTCTCCTACTCTTCACAATAACCTATTCAGTAGGCATTATTTCCCTTATTTTATAAAAGAGAAAAATAAACTCATAAAATCAGGTCACTTCTCTACTATCACATATGCAGCTATTGACAGAGTAAGAGTCTTAACCCAACTCCAAATGATGCAGACTTTCCACTCCTGTCTGATCTACTAATTCACCTGTAAAGGCTGAACAACATAGCACTTGAAGAAACACACCGTAGAGTCAGAATCTGTTGAATATTTCAGCTTTGTTATTTGCAAACTGTGTGATCTCTGGCAAGATAGAGAACTTATTTGTGCATTAGTTTTCTTAACTGTAAAATGGAACAGAAAACCAAAGTACACATCTTATAAAGATTAAATGAATGCACTTATAATAGTGCCTGGTGCATGTTAAATGGCAAATATGTGTTATCTATAATTATTAGTACAATTAAAGCTGCATGAAGCACAACTGAGAAGTAAAGATAGTCCATCAAAGTTTGCGATTATTTTTGATTGATTAATTCTGACATACTTTCTGCTGTCTACCCATGTAGCTGGAATAAATATTGGTTATAATGATTTGTTTTGATGATGTGAATATTCTGAGAGTTTTAAATTTTGATTTCAATAAACAAAGTTAAAAGACACGAAATTCTTATTTGTCTATTTATTGATGCAAAAGATCAAACCCAGGACCTCATGCATGCCAGGCAAGCAGTTTACCACTGAACCACATTCCCAGTCCCCAAATTCTTAGTTTTGCGTGCAATTTGTATGTCTCTGAGGTCAGTTGTGTTTATTCTTGCTATTAATAGATTGAACAAACTATAAAGTTACTTTTAAAATAATACTTATTTTAGCCTAGACCTGAGCCTAAGAGGAGACATACCCCATGAAGGGATTAGACACTGAGAAGATGCATGGGAAGTGGGCATCTAAACTCTTGACTTCCCAGACGGAAATTTATAATCTCAAATGATAAATTATACAGAGGTTATATGAATTAAGCACCTTAAAAGGGTTCATGTGAAGCTCTATATAGCTGAGGGAAAAGTACAGAGTCTGAAACAAATTATGCTCGCAAACATATATTACAAATTTTTGTTTATGATCAATACTATAATCAAGGATTACTTCATTACTTTAAATCATGCTTACTCAATGAGCTCATTGACATTCACAGTTATTTATGTTTGCTCAGTGCCAGGAGAAAATTCACTTGCTATGAGTGATGTCACACAATGAAAAGAGTTGATTGCATAGTTGAGATTATATCCTCCGGTTTCATTCATAAAAGTGCTACACTTTAAAAATTGTAAGTTCTTAGGCATGCAATAAGGGCTAAAGGAAACCATTGTCCTTATAGTGTTGAATCAGCATTTTAGTTTTTTTTTTTAAACTTTATTTTTTCAATTTCAGAATCTGAGCTAAACATCCAGTGCTGCTGTATAGCAGAGAGAGAAAGATTTCAAAGCTAATCTCTTTTCACTCTGCGAATCAAAGCCAAGGCCTCTCAGTAATGTAGCAATTATTTTTTAAATGGCCTTGAAGATTTGTGATCTTGAGTATAGAATATCTAATAAGCATCGATTATTTTTATTCTGTTCTAATTTAATTTTACTCTTTGTGCCTTTTATAGCTTAATGCTTTTATGTAAAAAATAAAGATCAAATGAATAAAGTCACCATAGAAGACATTCATCAACGTGTAGAGTTATATTTTCCTATTTTTAGAAGGAATTCAGCCAAGATGTTTATATTGTGTGCTCTCTTAACAATGTTATTAGTGGTATAGCATTTAAAAACCAAAACTTAATTCTTGCTCTCAGCTCTGCACCTGTCATCTAGTCACAGAGTGATTGTGTGATGAAATGGAAAGGGACAGAGCTTCAGTGCCATACAGAACTGGGTTCAAGAGTGGGTTTTTGCCATAAGTTATTTGAATAATATCAAACCAGTTTCTTGACCCCTTAATTCTTCAGTGTTCTTGTCTATAAAATCTGTGATGATGATACTTGGTCAGAATTTTGTAAGGATTAAATAAAATAATCTATAATAGAACCTTGGCACACAGTAGATTTGCAGGCAATAATACTTCTCTTTATTTTGTTTCATGCAAATAGAAGTAAAACTTAGGCAGAGAAGTGCTGGTCCTGAAATTTTCATAAACTCACACCTATCCAAATTTCTAGTAGTCCCTCACTCACTAACCATTACCCAAGGCAGAAATCTAATCCTTTCAGTTCAGCCCTAAACTCTTTTTCTAGCCATATCTTTCCTTGGTTCTTTAGAAATAACTGTGTGATTGCCTTTTATTGTTGTTACAAAATACCCAAGGGAAAAAAATACTTAAAGGAGGAAAGATTAATTTTGACTCCTGGTTTCAGAGCTATTAAGCCATGTTTGGCTGGTTCCATTGCTTTAGGCCTGAGGCAAAGCAGACCATCATGGCGAAGGGTGTGGTTAAGGAAAGTTACTTCAAGAAAGCAAGGAAAGAGAGGGTTGGGGGAGAGAGAGTCCCTAAAGGCATGCCCTCTAGGACCCACTCCCTTCAACTTGATCTCACTTTCTATTGTTTCCACCACTTTTCAACAGTCCATTCAAATTATTAATCCATCAATGGATTAATCTACTGATGAGGTAGGAACCTTCGTGATCCAATCACTTCCCAAAAGCTCCACCTCTGAACATTACAAGCCTTCAATAGTGAGCCTGTGAGGGAAAATTCGGATCATAAAATTAACTCTTCACTTCAAATAAAAAATGTATTCACTGGGTCCCACTTTTGATGTCCATTTGGCTTTTTATGTCTTGATGAGATTGGTTTTTCCTTCTTCTTTCTTACCAGTTCTGGTAAGGTCCAGCACAAGGGATAACTTTTTAGAACTATCTAAAGGCTGAAACATACAGGGTTGTCTTCTTTCTGTGACTTTCCAGCACTTATTCCTATACAGCTCATTAAGTATTTAATGAAACAAAACCCTCTGATAATAATGTAAGCAAAGTCAGTGGCACCTGGGAATACAGTTCTTATTCACACAGGGTCAAGTACCTTAGACATCCTCCATTCATATGGATTGATAAAGAATTTTTTTTGTTGTTAGCACAATTCTTTCAGACTGTTATTTGGTCCATATTGTGTGTCTCCGTTGTGATTAGAGTCAGAGCTAGGTAGCATTTCAGCACTTCATGAACAACTTTGATAAAAATTGTGTTGAGGCAATTGTAGGTTAGTGATATGCATCATGTAGGATCCACTACACGGAAGGCTTTCTGCTCTGTCAGTCCCATTGCGTGCCTGTTGTCTTCACCATCCAGGTATTGGATCTGTGTTCTGATGCAGGAGTTTGGAGAGGAAGGAGGGAGGGCAAGCTCCAACAGTCTTTCCAGAAAAGTGCCTGGAATTTGCCACATGTCTGCACCGCTTACATTTCATTGGTCAGACATAGTAATGGTCCCATCTCTCTGCAAAGCAGACCGGGAAATCTGGGCAGCTAAGTAACCTCTATTAGAAAGAAAGAGGAAGGAAGCAAGGAAGGAAGGAAAGGGAGGGAGGGAGGGAAGGAGGGAATATTGTAGAGTCTGAACTACATACATCTCTGCCACCCATGGTTTTGATCTTTGTGAATAGGGAGGAAGGAAGGAAGGAAGGGAAGGAAGAAGGGAGGGAGGGAGGGAGGGAATATTGCAGAGTCTGAACTACATACATCTCTGCCACCCATGGTTTTGATCTTTGTGCATAGTCAATTGCTTGAGGACAGTGATAGAAACTAGCTTTCGTCTTGCAAGCTTTTATGAATAGAAAACAAACCTTTATTGAAACTTTGTAAAGAAGATAAAGCTACCAGACCTGGAAGAGCAACATAATCATTTTAAAATATAGGGTATGGAACTGATGTTATTACTTCTGAGTCGAGAAAGAATGACCAGACAAAGAGGTAAGGCATGTTTTACTTTGGGAGTAATGAGATGCCTAGGCCAGCTTTTCAATAAAATAGCATCTTGGAGGGTGGCTTTTTCCCCCTTGAACAGGGGAAAAAACGGATTGAACCCAGGGTCTCGCACATGCCATGCCAGGCAAACACTCCAACACTGAACTACCTCACCAGCCCCCACAGAAGTTGGCATTTTGTTTGTGAGATAAAGAGGGGCCAGAAACTAGATGTCTTTTTTTTTTTGGTCAGAGCACCCAGAGGTGTTTTAACAAAGGGAGACTGACTTATTCTCTCCAATTTCAAGACACTTGTACAAAAGCTGGGATTGCAGTTGAATTTATAATGTGCAATTTGTAGCTCATTTTCAATGTTTATAATATTTCCATTTTTGTTGTCTTGCTCTGGTAAATATGATGAATAGAAATCTCCTTTAGTAACTAGAAAGTTCCTGATGAGCAGTCACTCAGAGCAAATCAAAAGTGGATGGTCTGGAGGGATATGCTGTTGAAAGACCAAGTGATTTTTGATAAGCATCCTTATCCCCCAGAAATGAGTGTCTTTCTAAGACTGACACAGGGCGCCCAGGTCTCTTGCCTCCTCATCATGCATGAAGTTGGGATATGATGCTTCTGACCCCCTTATTTCTTTAATTGCCTTCAGGCTTGTCACAGTCCACTGTTCACACATTCCCCAGACATGTTAACAGCCATTCATTCTCTCATATTCCTTGTCTGTATCTCCACACTTTATTCCCTCAGAATTGGCCAGGGAGATTTTACTTCTTTCTAGTAACTCCAGCATACAATGCATATGAATCTCAACACTCAAAGGGTAATTCTGTTCTTCCAGGTCTGGGAAATTTCTTTTAGAGTCCTATTTTTCTTTTATGATATACATATATAATAACTTTCGGATTGATGCTTGAGTTTGTGAGACATAGAATACAATAAAAGGGTGTGGTTCATGGACTCCTTGGAGTTAATTAAATATCTCTATTATGATCTAGAATGAATCTTAGAAGGCAATAGAGTCACATTCTAGAAATATCTGAGGTGCCAGGGAAGAAAGAAGAAAACGAAAAGAGGCGGTGGCTGGGCTCACATGAGCCCTGGCTCTTCCTGGAAAGCCTTAGAAAGTACTCCCCTGTCTCTGTCCTTCCTCCTTCCCTCCCAGGCACTCTCCTTTCTTCCTTTCTCCCCTCCTTCTTTCTTTCTTCTTCTTTCCAATCAAGGTCTTAACTACAAGTTAAGGTTTTCTAAGGTACTGTTTGCTTGAAATGGCTGATTTTACCCAAAGTGATGCTGGTCAACAAAATGCTATTTGTTTTTACTTTTAATATTTGATGCCACTTATCTAACCAAAGGAGAATAAGGAGAGATCCAATAGGCAGTAGAAAATCAGTAACTACATTTATGCATTTCCCAAACAATAAAAACAAGTGATATTTTCTTGTAAAATAAAAATGATGTTCACACAAATGGTATACTGACCCAACTGGTTTGGAAGTTAAAATTAGTATGTACCTAAGTATTGAACTTGATACTAAGGAACAATATTGAGTTTAGAACTAAATGATAGTGAGCTAAGTGGAGGATATGAAATCCCACCCATACATGGAAGAACTTTGGTCTCTACTGTTACGTGGAGAGATATGTCACAGGAAAGTCAGACAGACCCAAGAACCACTGGAGTGTCACACATGGGAGATAGTCCATTGGAACACAATGGGGTTGCTCAGTATGGCTCACCCTACAATCATCAGCTCAACCTGAGCTCTTCTTCTTATCTACGTGAATACTTTTGACAATAGAAATAGTAAAAGCACATTTTGCCTGTAAATGTTTAATTAATTCTTTGTGAGGCACTAGACTTAAGAAAGAGCATTTGTAAAATGCTATGAGTTCTAATGACTTTTAGAGTGAATGAATTAGATAAGAGAAGGGATGAAGAGACTGTAAGGCTCTTATATCATTTGTAATGTTATCCATGTGAGAAATATTCAACATACAAAAGGAAGTTGGTTAGCATAAAAAGTGAAGAAGCAGCAGTCTTAACTGTCTATGACTACAGTCACAAACTGTCTTAGGTAAAATCACACCTGCCTAGGAAATTCTGCGATATGTGAATCAATCTGTATTGACGTCAGCCTGGCAATGTCGTGTGTTAAGGAAATGTGTGCAGAGGTCCCATGCTGACCAGGCAGGATGGGGTCAATGGCACCTGTATTAGATTAATGTGCATGAGGAAAAGGGAGGGGGCTACTGAACAAATGAGAAAAGCAGAGGTGATGTGTCAAAGGATTTCAGAAGTATCAGAAACCATGGCCCAAGACAGATGTGGAGGCACAGATAACATAGGCTGAGCAGCATTCTAAAGTTAAGTGCTTATATACATGAATTTTCAGGATGCATTTTCTATATGGTTTAAACTATTCTTACAGTTTAATTGTTTGGTGAGCCAGAGTGTGTTCTAATGTCTGGGATAGGACTCTGGAAGAGAGGGCCAATTTGCTTCTGTGATATGGAAATAAATCATTGGATATTGCTGCCACTCCCTAAAATTGTGGTAGGCAGGGCTACCATAGTAGTCCAGAGAGCTGCTGCCCAGGTGTCCAGAGGCAAGTTCAGAAGGACTTTCCACTTGCAGGATGATAGTGTGTTCCAGTGTAAGGATACAATGCCCTTTCTCAGGCCATTCTCCATCAAGGAATCCAGTAATTTCTTCTAAGATGGCAGCTCTTTTAGACCCTTTGGAATATTGAGGAGTATCATGTGTGGCAAAGAAACACCTTTGCAGCAAAGGAATATATCCATGCTAGGCACAATGGTGCACACCTGTGAGCCCAGAAGCTTGGGAGGCTGAGGCAAAAGGATCATGAGCTCAAAGCCAGCCTCGGCAATTGAGCCAGGCCCTAAGCAGCTTAGCAAGATCCTGTCTCCAAAAAAAAAAAAAAAAGTTTCCAGAAACAAGAGGCATCATCTACAAGGACAAAGTACATCTGGAGCCAAAAGGGTGCTGGTATAGATCCTGCCATGCCCCCGTAGTTCTTCCAGAGAAGGTCATCTTTTGCCAGGGTTAGCTCATCAAAGGGAGATCATGCCAGACTGAAAGACTTATCAGAGTCTCTCTTTTGACCCATTCGCAAATTCTCTTCTCTGATGTCTTCCAATAACTTGTTATTGCAGAACCTCAGAAATCCCATCTCTTCTCCTTTCTGGACTTTGTCCAAAGGTTTAAGGAACTTTATTCCTGGAAGGAAGGGTTCCTCTATGCTGATATTAGGCCTTGGTCAGAGCTTGCCTTGACATCTTCCCTAATTTTGAATAGGGAAGGAAAGATTGATCTTTTAAGGGTTCAAATCCTATTGTTTTTATTTTCCTTTTTAAAAAAACAGCTTTAGTGAGTTATATTTAATCTAACATAAATTTCACTCATCTCATGGTTACAATTCAAAATTTTTTAGCATATGCACAGAGTTTTGCAATCATCATTACAACTGTAGGGTACTTTTATCACCCTAATAACACAAACAAAACCTTCTAAAACAAACAAACAAACAAACAAAAAATCCTACTAGCAGTTATTCTTCACTCCCCAATCCTCTGATGCTATGGCAACCAATAGCCTACTTTCTTTCTCTGTGGATTTGTCCATTCTGGACATTTCATACAAGTGAGACCAATGACTGACTTCTTTCACACCACATAAATTTTCATGGTTCCTCTGTGTGGTAGCATTTATTGGTACTTCAACTCTTTTTGTTATCAAGTAATATTCCATTGTAAGAATATACCACATTTGATTCATCAGTTGATGAACATTTAGATAGTTTTAAATTTTGGCTATTGTGAATGATTCTAATAATTCTATTTTGTTCATAAAAGCATGGTTTTAGTTTTCTTGTATATGTTCAAGAGTAGAATTGTTAAGTGATCATGTAGTTCAGCAGTTTGAGGAATTAGCTTGCTGTTTTCTCAAATGGGTGTACCACTTTGCATTCTTAGCAGCAGAGAAATGAGGACTCTAATTTCTGTACATACTTGCTAACATTTATTCTTTTCTCTCACTTTGGTGGATATGAAGTGGTATTGCACTGTGCTTTTGATTTTCATTTCCCAAACATCTAGCAACTAATAATGCTGAACATCTTTTCATTGACTCTTTTGACATTTGCCTATCTTCTTTGGAAAAAAAAAAACTATTCATATCGTTTGTCTTTATTTGGTTATGTATCTCATTGAGTTTTAAGAATTCTATGTATTCTGTATGTAAGAACTTTATCAAATATAGTGTTTTCAAATATTTTCTTTCATCTACTTTCTTGAAAATGTCATTTGAAGCACAAAAGACTTATTTTGATGAAGTCCATTGTGTCCCTTTCTCTTTCTCCAGTGCTCTTAGTGTCGTGTGTAAGAAACCACTCCTAACCTGAAGTTACAAAGGTTTGCTCTGTTTTCTTCTAAAAAAAAAATTATTGGTTTAGGTCTGTGATTTATTTTTAGTGAGAATGATGTGAGGTGTGGATTCAGTTCTGGACTGCAATTTTTAAAATTTGTAATATATATATATATATATTAGTTGTTGATGAAGCTTTATTTGATTTATTTATTTATATGCGGTGCTGAGAATCTAACCCAGTGCCTCACACATGCCAGGCAAGAACTCTACCACTGAGCCACAACCCCAGCCCATTCTTTATTGATATATATATACACACATATATATATTTATGCATACATATATGTATATATATTGTATATATATATGTGTGTGTATTATATATAAAGATTGTTCTCAGTATCTTGTATTCATATGTGAATTTTAGGATCAGCTTGCCATTTTCTACAAAAAAAATTCAGCTGGGAGTTTAATGGAGATTGCATTGAGTCTATAGATGAATTTGAAGATTATTACCATTTAAACACTATTAAATCAATCTGATCTAAGGGCATGGTGTGTCTTTCCCTCTACTTTGTCTTCAACTTTGTAACACTGTTTAGAGTTTGAATTTAACTTTTTTTAATGTATGTCTTACTCTTATTTTGTTAAATTTCTTTCTAAGTATTATTCTTTTAGATACTATTGTAAATGGATTTTTTTAGTTTTCTTTTAACATTGTTCATTGCTTATGCATGGAACAATAATTAATCTGGTATCCTGCAAGCTATTAATTCTGATCTTGTATCAGGACCTTATATTCTAAACTCATTTACTAGTTTTATGATTTTGAGTGGATTCCTTATATATATAAAGTGCATGTTATATGTAATAAGAGATAACTTCACTTTATCCTTATCAATTTGTGTGCCTTTTATTTCTTTTTGCTGCCACATTACCAATTTTCTTGGCAAGAACCTCCAATAGAGGTGGGGCGATCTGCTATCCTTCCTCATTCCTGAAAGATTTTAGTTTTTCACCATTAAGTGTGATGTCAGATGTGTGTATTGGGAGGTTGTTAATATGCTCTGTCAGATTAAGGAGGTTCTCTTCTGCTATAACAACTCTGACTACTGATTTCGATTCCTCTTCAGGTATTATTGTTATTGTTTGGTTGTTGTTATCTGTTTAACCCTTGGTTGTACTTACACTATTCTAGAACTGGTACCCCCTTTGGGTTGCCACTACTGCCCAGTATGGCTTTCTGCAGAGTCTGGCAGGATATAATCTAATTATATTTACCAGCTGCAAAATCTACCAGGAATTGCTCTTCCATCCCAAGGAACTCAGGGACATGGGAGGTGCCACTCAACTGTGGAATTCCTTAGAGCAGCATTTCTGCAAGGCTTAGGGGCAGGAGATAGGAGCAGTCTCTAACTGGAATGCCACCTCATATGTTCTCACTGAGTATCCCTAAGCCTTTATTAAATAAATGCTTCTCAATTTGTTGTGAGCCCTTTGAACAGTCTCCAGAGACACAGAATGATTGTCATTGCTACTTCTGAACACCTTTACGCATGCCTGTCTTTGGAAAAGATTTCCTCTCTTGCTTTATACCACTATGTTGGAAGTCCCAAACTTTTCATCCCTTTCTTGGAGTTTTCCATACTTAGGGGTATTTAGGTGGACAGTTTATTTTTCCACATTTTTTAATCGGTGCATTATATTTTTACATATTGGTGGGATTTTTTTGTTACATATTTGTATGCATACACAATATAACAATATAATTTGACCAGTATCACTCCCCAGGACTTCCCCTCATTCCCTCTCCAGTCTCAACCCTTGGTTCCTTTCTTGTATGGATTACCCTTTGACTTTCTAGGAGATCCACCCCTGATTTTCTTTTCCTTTTTCTTCTCTAGCTTCCACATATGAGAGAAAACATGTGACACTTGACCTTCTGAGTTTGACATTTCATTTAACATGATGGTCTCTAGATTCATCTACTTTCCTGCAAATGCCATAATTTCATTTACTTTACAGATGAATAAAATTCCATGGTATATGTACCAAATTTTCTTTATCCATTCATTTGTTGATGAACATCTCTAGGCTGGTTCCATTGTTTGGCTATTGTAAATTGTGCTGCTATACACATGGGTACACATGTATCATGTGTATCACTGTAATAAGATGACTTTAATTCTTCAGGATAAATAAAAGAGTAGTATTGCTGGGTCATATTGTGATTTCATGCCTAGCCTTTTGAGAAGCCTCCACACTGGTTTCCATAATTGTTGTACTAGTCTAGAACCCCATCAAAAGTATAAAAGTGTTCCTTTTTCTGCACAGTCTCTTTAGTGTTTATTATTTGCATTCTTGATGACTGCCATTGTAACTCATGTGAGATGAAATCTCAATGTAGTTTGATTTGCATTTCCTTAATTGCTTATGATGTTGAACTTTTTTTCATATATTTGTTGGCCATTTGTATTTTCTGCTTTTGAGAATTGTCTGTTTATCTCATCTGCAAATTTAATAACTGGGTTATTTGATTTTTTGGTGTAAAGTGTTTTGTGCTCTTTATATATTTTAGATATTAATCCTCTGTCACAAGAGTAGCTACCTAAGATTTCCTCCCATTCTTTCGGTTCCATTCCTAATTGTTTCCTTTGTTATGCAGAAACATTTCAATTTAATGCTGTCCCATTTATTAACTCTTGGTATGATTTCCTTGGCTTTAAGAGTCCTATTGAAAAAGTCCTTGCCTGTGCCTAAGAGCTAGAGTGTTGACCCTGCAACTTCTAGGAGTTGCATAGTTTCTCCTTTATTTCTGAGGTCTGGGATCCATGTTGAACTGTTTCTTTGTGCAGGATGAGAGATAAAGACCTAGTTTCATTCTTTTATATGTGAAACTAGTTTCCCCAGCATCACTTGTTATAAAAGCTGTCTTTTCTCCAATGTATGTTTTTTGGCACCATTGTCAAGGATCAGATGACTGTAGTTGTTTGGGTTTCTCTCTACATCTTCTATTCTGAACAATTGGTTTATGTGTCTGTTTTTATGCTAGTACCATGAAGATTTTGCTACTAGAACTCTAGTATAATTTGAATTCAGGTTTGTGATGTAACCAGCATTTTTTTTTTTGGCTTAAAGTTGCTTTGGCTATTCCTGGTCTTTTAGTCTTACAAATGACTTTAAAAAGTTTTTTTTCTAGTTCTGCAAAGAATATCATTGGTATTTTGATGGGAATTGCATTTTAAATCTGTATATTGCTTTTGGCAGTATGACCATTTTAACAATATTAATTTTGCCTATCCATAAACAGGGAAAGTCTTTTAGATGGACAGGTTTTACTAATACACAAAGAATAGGGTAGTTTTTTGGGTTAATAAATACTCTCTTGCTTTATATTTATAACTAAAGTAAACTACTCAGGTTCTGTGATTATTAGTGATAATTTTTCCCACAATGCCTTTTTGTTTCCATCAATAGATCTATGTGATCCAATATGGTAGCCACTAACTTGGTATTTACAACATAGTGTGTTGCTGAATTACTATGTGCATTAAGCACGTGGAAAACTTCAAAAACTTTAGAATGTAAAAGGGTTATAAAATCTTTTTGATTTTATACTGCATGCATGTTGAAATGGTAATGTTTTGTGTAGGCTGGGGTAAATAAAATGTATTACAAAATTAATTTCAATTGTGCCTTTTACTCTTTTTTTAAAATGTATCTTCTAAGAAATTTTAAATGACATATGCGATTCATCTGGTATTTCCACTGGTTCAGTGCTCCCCTAGATGATTCCATGCAGTCAGCTATGAAGGGAAAGGGGGATTATATATCAATTTTTCTCAAAAAGAATTGATATCCTGACAAGCACACAAAGTCTAATAAACTACTCTCCAGTACAGATATCTTAAAAATTTTGTAACATTAAGAGACCAGATGCAGAATAGTGACAAATGTACAGACTCAGCAAATTTTCCATTTGGCTATAATAAAAGCAATTATGATCTATTAGTATAACAATAAAATTATAATTTGTGTTTCATTTAGAAATTTTTCTTCCAATTTCCTTAGACATGGAAAGAAATTATTATTAATGTCCTGTTTTTAGTTTTTAGTTTTTTGTTTTTTTGTGCTGGGGATTGAATGTAAGGGTGCTTAACCACTGAGTCACACCTCCAACCCTCCTTTTTCTTTTGATATTTTATTTTGAGACAGGGTCTTGCTAAGTATTTTAAGGCCTTGTTAAGCTGCCGAGGGTGGCTTTGAACTTGTGATCCTCCTGTCTCAGCCTCCTGAGCTGCTGGGATTACAGGCATGCACCACTGCACTGGGGTAGGATATTTTGAGATGGAAAATCTCTAAGGTTAATTAGTCAGAACAAACATAGCAAGCATTTGTGTGTTTGTGTGTGTGTGTGTGTGTGTGTGTGTGTGTATGAGTCCTTTTGTTATTAAACCAAAACTTTAAAACCAAGTAATCTCTGAAGTAGAAGAGTTTATTGAGTTTTATTGAGTTATTTCATATGCTAGCCAGAAATGGAAAAGACCTGTGCTGTGACAATTTCCTGTGATTCTAGAAGCACCTCCAGGTAGCAGTTGGAAAATATACACTGGCAGAGCTAAAAGCATTTTTTATAAACATTGGGGGAGGAAAATACCAAAACCTACATTGGCTACAGATGAGAATGGTGGGACCATCTTTGGGATAGGAGGAGAGTCAATAAGCAGAAGTATTTGCTGCTTCTGGATTGGATGGGGTGAACACCTGTAAACAGGGCCAGGGCAAGGTGGCCCTAGTGGTTGGTCTTTGAAACAGTCTTCCTGTTGGTTTTACTAACAGCTGGTGGTTGATTGACTTCTGGCATTTGTGTTTAAAGTTAGGACATCTCACTGGGTATGATGGCACACACCTGTAATCCCAGAGACTCAGAAGGCTGAGGCAGGTGGATTCCATGTTCTAGGCCAGACTCTAAGAATAACAATTAGAAAGCTCAGCGGTAAAGCACCCCTAGTTCCACTCTCTAGTACCACAAATAATAAACAAAAATTTTAGGGTATTTCAGAACTTTTATTATCACAATTTTGATTCAAAATATGTGTTTGGACATCTGCTAATTTAAAGGCCTGTGCTACAACAAAGGATTCAAAGAGTTTTTAGTAACCTTTGATCTATTAGGGAAAGAAAGATAATAGGCAAATGGATGTAATCTAAATTTGTGTTAAGGAAAGAATTGCTTCAACTAGGGCAAATCAAAGAAACACAATGGGTCAATTTTTATGAAAAAAATCAAGTTGATATCTTCGTTGTTGCTTAGTTTGTTAGTTCTGATTCATATGGTCATTCCAGGTTCAATAAGCATTTCTCTTCCTCATCTACTTAAAGAAAAGCTAATCTAACAATATTATCATAAAGGTGTAGAAAATTTAGCTTATAAAGATTTTCATTGAAACATTCTTTATATTAGTAATAATTTACTGTATTTCAGTAGGGAATTGAATAAATAAATGATGTGACATTCATATGAATAATACTGAATCAATTTTAATTATCTTTAGAACCATCAATTTTTGACCTAGAAAGTATTCATGATATAATGTTAAGTAATGCAAATGGTCTAAATAGTAAACACAGAATCATGTTATATTTGAATATTTATATAAATATGTAATCACTACATCCCTCTATCTCTATATGTCTTTTATGTAGGTATTTCTACCTTAATTTTATATAGCTACATTGTGAATTTTATATAGCTACATTTTTAAAAGTATGTATGACTTTTAAAAAGCATTAAAATCTTAACAGATTGGACCTCTTGGGTGATTTTTTGTTATCATTTCCTATATTAGAAGAAAATATTTCTAAGATTTTTCCAGTAGAAATTTTTATTTTGTTTCAGAAAAAAAACATTGTGTAAAACAAAGTTTTATAAAGGAACTTTGTTTTAGAAGAATCTAGAAGGACAGTAGGGATGGAAATTGCTCATAGTTCTATCATTGTTAATCGCTGTCCATTAATTTATCTTCTCTAGTATCCTAGTGTGGAATTCATATTTTAGTTGATAACATTTCTTATAATGTAGAGACAATGAACTCTGTGTTAACAAAAGGTAGCTAATAAAAGGAATCTAAGACAACTTTTCTTTTTAGTCCCATGGAAGACAAATAGATAACATCCTTTTGGATTTTAAGAGGAGAACAAAACTTCAGGAATTAAAGACCACATATTCCAACTCTAGCTGACTTGCCCATATGTTTCCAATAGAGTGAAAGATCTCTCCAAAGAAAGTTGTTCAGAAAGTTTTCAAATATTCACGTTTTCTCGTTATTTTGAAATTATTAGAGCTATAGCACAATAAACTAGTATTATTTTTAAATACTAACAAAGAAATTTAATTAAAGTAAATATGTTTATTTTCTATTGATGTTCATGTTTCAAGATACAGTGTAATTATATTGTGGTAAAGAAATGTGTAAATCTTAAGATTGCAAATCAAAATATAGTAGAAAACAATATCAGTATCAAAAAAGATATGTTTCTTTAACCTTTAAATGTGACATAAGATGTATCTTAATTTTATTTCCGGTATTTTCACAGTAAACTATAGGCAATTTTAAATTATAACCTATATAGTAGATTATTATTTATTGAGATACTCTGAACATCGTTTAGCACACTGGTCATTCTATCAAGCATCAGAATGTGAGAAGAGATTAACATTTATATTAAAATCATTATATTCAACTTTATTAAATTACTGCTGCTTTTTAATCAATATCAAGGTGATAATCAGATTTCATAGTATTTCTCAGTAGCCCAATTTTCCCCTTAGTGACCTTCAATTTTTCTCTTTCAAATTGGTACAACTGTCCATTTCCATTTTTTTAGTCCCTGTGGCTGAGGGGCAATTTTTGTTGAATATTTGAGTACATAATTTTCAATTAAGGTGGTTTGAAGTAAATGTTTTGATTCCATCCAATGCTCATAGAGTTTTTCTTAAATAGGAACGTTCCCTGACCTTCTGTTTCAAACCACTTGTTTTACCTTAAGTAATTCACATATCCTTTCTGGACTTCAGCTTTCTTTTCTGAAAAATAGAGAAATACATACATGATCTTCAAGTTTCCATACAGTTTTAAAATCAAATGATTCTTCATAAGCCAGTCACTTTTATCTTCATGTGAAAGATTTTACTTAAGAAAAAGTTCTGATAAAATATTAACCAATATTTCTTTTACACTACAATGTGCTGGTCATGATAGATACACATAGTGATTAACTAAATCTCTCCAACAAATCTTTCACCTTTATTTTGCAGATAGTTGAGAGAGATGAAATTGATGCCTCTGGTAACACCACTAGTTGAAGCCATACCTGTTATTTAAAACCAGAATTGGTCTTTTTCCCAAGTGTGAGCTCATGTTTTACACTTCCTCTCCCAAGTAGGCACTGATTTATAGATAATAAAATTGGGGGTCCTGAAATGTAGCACCATTGAAGGAGAGAAAACACAAAAATTGGTGACTTGCAGAAAATGAGGATAAAAAATCTAATTCTGTTGAATGTTCATTGCTTCTTTGGCCACTTTGACATTAGTTAGTTAAACTAAAAGCAAATGGGTAGTTAAATGTCCCACATTGTCATTTTTAAATAATAATAATAATAATAATAATAAAAACAAGCTTACTATTTTTGTTGCATTGTATGATTCCCCAGAAGAATGGTTTACTAAGAATAACAGAATTTGTTTCAAAGTCTTTATAAATGAGGATTTCTCTAATATACTCAGTTGGTATGGCACCATATTTGTTCTAGTATTATGTATATTTTCTTTTGTGCATTAAGGATTTTGTTTAGTGCTAATCCACTTGAAATTAAACATGAAAGTCTACACAGAAAAGTAATAAGTAGCCATTTGAAAATTTTCTATTTTATCAAGCTTCTCAATCTTGAATTTAAAAAAACAGGAATAACTGACACAAAAACAAGTTTATGCAAATATAAATATAAGCATACGCACAACAATAACAACAATAAATATATGCATCAACATACATAGATTTTATAGAGATAAATGTGTATATGTTTGCATGTTTACCTACACTGTAATAGTTATGTAGCTGAAGTGGAAATAAAGTAAAATTATTCAATATAAATTTATTGCAGCTCGCCATCTGTGAAGAAATTCTCTTGAATCTCTTTACATTTTTTATAAATGAGGAGAATGAAATACTAAAATTACAAACACACCATATATTTATAAACTATCCTTTTACATAAGCTGTGATTCCAAGCTTCCATCTGCTTATGTGCTGAATGATACAGAGCCTTTGCTTCAACTGTGGCACTTCTGGTCCTTCTTCATTTTCGGAATTAGACCCTGCGCTACAGAGGCCCAGATAACATGCTTCTGTGCTCTGTTGCCTTGTTCTGCAATAAATCATCAGAGGCAACAACATTTGTTTACGCCTATTTAAAAGGGCCTCCTGGGAAACTGTTAGAAGAAAAAATACTGTCTAATGTTTTAAACCTCATCTCTTATTTCCACAAACACCTTTATTTTTAGCAGGGGGGGGGGAAATCTTTCAAAAGTACCATCCCTTGTATTATTTGGTTTTGAGAATTAAGACATACCATAACCAAACTAGTGATAATCCCACATTTTAATTCCTTAAGATCAGATACAACAATAAGCAACCAGTGAATATTTGATATGATAAATTTCTTTGCTCAGACATATTGTCCTATCCATTAACTGAAAGCTGAAGAATATTTGTTCCACTCTCATTCTTTTTACTCATAAAAATATTATTCCAATCAATTTTGCACAGAAAGGCCACATTTCTCTATGTAATAAAGAAATCAGAATTTTAAACACATACATAAGTGTAACTAAAATCATATTTTATGTATTACTTTTTAAAGTGCCATTTACATCTTAAGTAATAGTAGATAAGACATCAAGTAAACAGATGTTCTGACTCACTGTATCAATAATGTTTTCTCTTTTAGTCCTGAAATCTGGAATTATGAAATGGAATTTAGGAATTATCTGGGTTAATCATATTACTTTGCAGTTGAGGAGCTGATCTTTAAAGAGTTACAGGACTTGCTGAAGGTTCTTTGCAAAATTAAAACCTTTGAAAGTGCATTTGTCCTGTGATTTCTTGCAGTTTCTTGCTTTTAAAAACTTGTTCTAATAAGTTATACATGATAGTAGAACGTATTTTGACATATTATACATATATGGAGTATAACTTCTTATTCTTCTGGTTGTACATGATGTAGAATTACATTGGTCGTGTAATTACATATGCACATAGGATAGCAATGTCCAATTCATTCTACTGTCTTTCCTATTCCCATTCCCCCTCCCTTCCCTTCATTCCCCTTTGTCTAGTCCAAAGTACTTCTATTCTTCCCTAACTGCCCCAACTGCCCTTTTTGTGATTTAGCATCCACATATCAGAGAAAACATTTGGCCTTTGATTTTTTGGGATTGGCTTATTTCACTTAGCATGATATTCTCCAGTTCAATCCATTTAATGACAAATGCCGTAACTTCATTTTTCTTTATGGCTGTTTTGAGTTCTTGGTTGAATCAGGTGCCCCATGAAATAGTCCTACTCGGGCATCTGGCATATGGACTCTCTTCAGAATGTTACACCTTCTTACCAGAGCTAAATTTGATATACAAGAAAGATAAGTGAAAAATATCTGAGAGACCAGATGAAAATAAAAAAGTGAATGAACGAAGGAAAAATTCAATATACTGCAAAATCAAAAATTTAAATTTAACTCAACAATCCAGGATTTTCTGAGACCAGGGAGACTGAGTGGTACAGTGAAAAGAGAGATTTTTAAAGCCTGACCTATTTTAGAATGCTTGTTGTGGCACCATTAGCAATGGGAACTTAGAGTGACTTTGTCACTCAGAAATGGTAGCTTTTGGTGAGATGCTCAGCAACTGCTTGTTCATTGATCAGAGTACTCATGCCCACTGGCGTGTCTTCTACCCATATGACTCAGAAAGACACACTCTCTGAGCATGCCAGTCAAGAAGACCTTTGCTGGAGCTGGGGTGTAGCTCAGTGGTACAGCACTTGCTTAGCTTGTGTGAGGCCCTGGGTTCCAGCCCCAGCATGACAACAAACAACAAATAACAAGACCTTCAGGCAGGATTAGGAGGCTGAGGTTTACAACTTGTCCTAAGTAGAGAACAATTCACATTTACATATTTGATTGAGGCTAATATCCTCTTATATCCAATAAACTTCTATCTTTTAAAATAAAATTTCAGTGCATAAGCCTTGTAGCCGGAATGAGGATAAACAAACACAAAACACGAGACAGACAGGCATGGGTCTTCTCTACCCTTTCTTTATCCCAAAGCTTTTTTCTGTCTCTCTTCCATAAACCCTACTTTTGAATCTCCTTCTTGATGTTTTCTTTCCATATCAGAAACTTGTTAATAGGTAAAAATTCATAACTAACATTCCTAGTTCCCATCCTGGGAGCTAAGACTCTTCGTGGGCCAGATGAGTTCCTAATGGGTGGCCCAGATCTGGTCCTCTAAGTAACTCTGTGAGTTCGATACAGTTCTCTAAGTTTGTAAAGATAGCAAAACTGAATGAACATGCAGCAATAGCAAGCCAGGGTGTGGGATGAGTGCGAATGTGGCCTGGGCAGGAGAGGAGCGGGCATGTGGGTGGGCTAGGGGAGCATGTCACATTCTTTATGAACTCTGGAACTCTGACCACAGCTATGGAGTCAGGGCCTCTTTTGAAAACACCACCGCTCATACCATTTGTCTGAAACTGGCCTTTTTGCCCCCATCCCATGCTGGTGACCTTGGGAAGGTCAATCCTTGTTCTTCTCAGATCCTTGTTCCTTCCAGTCTATGATTTTTCAAAGGTGGATATCAAAACTTAGGAAAGTTTCATGAATCAAAATGAATTCTACTCTCATGTATAACTAAAAAGAACTAATAAAATAAAAAAATACATTTATGAAAGTAGGCATTTACTTACCCAATCCTGTGTGTTCATCCTCTTCTCTCTCCAACCACTTTTGATACCTATATACCCATTGTTCTGTTTTTAATTCTGCATGCCTTTCTCTTTCACTCTGCTTTTGGGTAGAGTCAAAGCAAAACTTTACGGGGAAGGTAGGCTGTGAGTCCTCCTCACATACTTCTTGGTGAAGATGCTTCCAATATGTAAATTGGGAGGTGCAGAGGGAGAGAGACTCCAGAGTCAGATGTGTGCAGGCCTCTACCCCCACCCCACCCTCTGCCATAAGTTCTTGTTGTTGGTACTAATAAGGTGTTAATTTGATTGTTATGAGTTATTCCTTTTCTGCATGTGGAAGTAGAAAGGAATTTTTAAAAATTACATTTGATTAGATCCCCGTTTATAAAAATAATGCTAATATAATAGCAATTTAGTCACTGTGTAAACTGAGTAAAGTTAAAGAAAAAGACTTTCAATCTGAGAATTAAGGTTTCATCTACATTTTAATCAGACTTGACTTATATACAACAATATATGTTCAGAGAAAAACTTAATATGATAAAGTCATACCTAGCAACATTAAGAATCATTATCATTATTGAATTTTCATTCAAACCATGTCATTGTATTTGACTTCCAAGCTGGTAATTTAAAGAAATCCTCATAGCCTGTGTAGTGAATTTCTCACAAAATAACAGAAGTCTAAGTTGAATTCATTCAGTAAAGGATAAACATTTCTTATGGTACTTCAAGTGTTTTGGTGATAGAAACAATATTTTAAGTAACTGAAAACAATTAGGAATAAATTAAGTCCTTTTCAAAAGAATCATTATTAAGCACTTTGAAAACTATGAGTGGAAAAATAGCTTGTTAACTTCTACCCTTTAATGAGATGAAAACATTGCAGACTTCATTCATAGAATGCTCTTGAATAAATAAGGGATTTAAAAAGGCAAATATAGGATAGCCTACCACACCCTTTTCCTTCCTTCTTGCCTTCCTTCTTAGTTTTTATGCTATCTTATGTCAGACGCATGAAGAAATATTTTATGCCCAGGTTGCACAGAAAACAAAAAGAACCTTCCTAATTACATCATAGTTATAAAAGTTGTATTTTCTTTCCCATATTTGGTAGCCAATTTGTTTTGGGGGCTCATTTGTTTGAATTTGAGGGGATTTGAGTATGTAGGAGAATAATAACTGGTACTAAAATTAAGTCAATGTTTTCATTTTTCCATTTCTTTATGTTTTTACAGTGATATGCAACTTGAATAATTATGTAATTGTAATTATACAATTTGTTTTTAAACCATAGTTGAAGACAAATGAAATGAAATGATTTTTATGCTAACCTATGGTTCTTCTTTATTGTTCTCAAACTATCATATTTTTGAACCAGGAATATAAATAGTTTATTTACAGGCTTTATGGACACCAATCTGATTCTGCTATAATAACTTGTATGATATCAGAAAAAATCCATAATATTTCATAACCTTCATTCTCTCATTGGTAAAATAGAAGGGACATGTTATTTGAAAGATTAAATGGGATCATGTACTAAAGCATTTATCATGGTGTCTATAAAGAGGAAGGAACAACTTAATGAATTTTAAAGTTAGTTCTGATTTCTTAATTGATATTTCCCCAATATATGCAAAACACTGGACTAGGAGATTTTTGTCTTTTTTTTGGTGCTGGGGATTGAATTGAGGGCCTCACACATGCTACACATGTGCTCTACCACCACGCTACATCCCCAGTCTCTGGGAGTAAGTTTTAGTATTACTTAAACATATATAAAAATAACTCTGAATTCAAGAAAATGGACTTGTTTAAATTACTCCAGTATAAAATATGATTATAAAGATGTGAATGATAGTTTTAAATATATACATTCACTGAGATGCTGTGAAGTTATCATGGAACACTACTCTAACAGTTTTACCATTGTTCAAAACTTTCTCAGGTCTTATGGAAAATGCTGGATGCAAATTCAGAGTCATATTTTGAAAAAGTGTCATTGTTTTTATTCAAATAAAAATTAAGCTCTTCTATGAGGGGTGAGGAAAGTCAAATGGGATTCCTTATTTCATTTGGAAGACTCGGTGAATTATAAATAGCTATATAAATATAAAATGTCATGGAATAGAGTACTGAAGGATGATGAATATCCTCATTGTGAATGTGAATGTTAAAGCTGGGTGTGGTGATGATCCCAGTTACTTGGAAGCTGAGATGGGAAGATCAAAAGTTTAAAGCCAACTTGGGCACCTTAGTGAGACATCATCTCAAAAAAAATAAATAAAAGAATATTAAAATTTATGCCTCAGGCTTTTAAAAGAAATTCTGAAAACCTTCCAGAACTTGAAGCTCTAGCAGCATTTTCCTGATATGTTTAGTCTCCAGAATGCATAGCTGGTAGACAATACCTATTTGAGTATGTCTAATTTAGTTGATTAAAAAATACTCATTAATTATACTGACTTTATTACTGCCATTACCCTGCTTTTATTCATTCCTTGCCATATCTAAAATTATTTTCAATCAACTAATTTTATCCAGATGCATCTTAGACCATTAAACTATGCTCTTTTTTGTTTTTGTCTTTACATTATACTCTCCTAATTTTGGGGTCCAAAATTTTGCCATAGTAAACCAACCAACCCTAACTGTTACTGGAATATGACAAATGAATGAATAACTGTTACTGGAATGTGACAAATGAATGACTTAGTAATACCCTTTCCTAAGACTGGTTTAAATAAAGAGCTGAAGTTGAAGTAAAGATTTCAAAAAATAGGTTTAAGTTTGTAATCTGTAGAGTGTGATGAGGTATTTGCACGTGCGTTATATACTGAGTGGGTCAAGGAATAAATGTCACGGAATGGAACAGATGCCTAGGAAAATAACCCGGAATTCATCAGGTACAACAATGTTCCCAGGTGTGATGCATGCTCGAACAGACAAATAATTCTGAATGGGCAGCTCCCAAATACTGCGATTTAAATTCACTACGGTCAGGTCACTTGGTTGATTGAGAACCTGAGAGATAAGGTCCCATCACATGTTGTTTCTTATTTGAAGAAATTGACTTTCCTTTACCAGTGTTTACTGCCCCATGAGTCCTCTTCATCTCTTTGTAAGACGTCATTTCAAGTTGATTTTTTTTTTAACTTTAAAAGTTCAGCATGTCTCTTTTCTCTTCTGTGACTGCGTATTAATTATATTTTCTGGCTATCGACTGAATGTGAAACTTCTTAATAAAAGCTGACTTATCTCTTCTTCCTGAGGTACAGACTTCAATGTGTCCCATCAGTTCCCGCTGAGGCAGGCACCTTATCACAACTGGGAAATTAAGGATGGTGGATTAGCTGCTCCACTAATCTGCGCTTAGTTGAAGAGCTAAAGCATTGCATGCCACATCTTCTGACCATTACCTGTCTGTATTCATCAGACCCTTGGGAATGCATAGATACTAACTGCTTGTTCGACATCAGCTTTTAAAAAGAAGTAACAAATGTATTTTGAAAATGAAAGACTATATCATTTTTTTGCCTGGAGAAAATGACCAATATTCTCTAATTTTTTTCATCAAATAATTAGTAGCTTTATTGGAGATAGTCCTAGAGTAAGAGTGTGCTTTGCAACATATCTAAATCCATTAGGCTAAGGGAGAGGAGGGGCCACAACAACAAAGATGCATTTTGAATATAATGGGGTACAAGTCAGGTGCTATGAAAATACTCTGCTTTAAGATTTGTCAGTGGCTAAGTTACAGTAGATAAGATTTATCAAGCTTTGTCAGTGAAATTATACAAAAGCTCCTTAGTAATCTACTCTATAACTTAAAGACTCTTAGTAATTTCCTTCTTTAGCTTGCAAAAATGGAAGAATCTCTTGACAATGCATGCATAATACTTGCCATTGTGTGTTTTGATTGACTTAATGTAATTCTATTTTCAGAGCTTTAAGAAACACATGGTATTGTTTCGTCTGGCAAATACACCTTCACATGAAAATATTTTTAATTTAGTAAGGAAGAGGTTTTAAATTAAGAAGAACAAAATTACAGATACACAACATCCTTCTTATTCAAAATCACTTCTGAGCTTTTCATATTTTCATATTTAACATTTCAGAATTTAAGAAGGTTTAAGTTAGATTCAAGAAAGACACATTTTAAGAGTCTATCGTCTAAGTATTGATGTTTAGGTCATTGTGAATATCCCAACTTGGCTTCCATGAAGTTAGTGTGACAGACTTTTTCATAAATATAATTGCTACATTAAAAACATCTTCTATGCCAGGTTTATGAAGAGAAGGGAGAAATCAAGACCCCCATAAGAGATAGCAAGGCAGAAGAGTTCTGTTACCACAGCCCCGGAAGTAGCAGCAGCACACCCATCAGAATGAATGTCATAGGTTGGGTCCCTGCCGCACATCCTGCTCCAGAGGCGTCCAAAGTACTGCTGCCGGCTATGTGATGGATTTGCTTTACGTCAGTGAAGTTCATATCATCCGGCATCCCTGCAGAGGCAAAAAAAAGCACAGGATGATGCATGACTCCTCACTGCCAGAGTCTGGAGCAGCTCTTAAACCCAGAGTGCGGGCATCCTTGCTTTCAGTGGCACTCTGTGTTGGCTTAACCCCAAAAGAGAATGTGATGGGGCTGATCCTGCCCCACTGCACTGGGTGGGAATTGCAGAAATACCACGAGAGCAAAGCGAAACGCTTTCTTGCTTTTTAAAACTTTTGGAACATTTTTCTTATGTCACTTATTAGTAAGAAGGCAAAGTAGTAGTAGTAGTAGTAACAATAACAACAATAATAATGGAGGAACTTTGGTCAAAGGGGAGGGAGTGTGGAGGGGGCATGGAGACAGTAAAGATGGTGGAATGAGATGGTCATCATAGCCCTAGCTTCATGTATGACTGCATATATGATGTGATTCTATATCACGTACAGAGAAATGAAAAGTTGTGCTCCATCTGTGTACAATGAATCAAAATGCATTCTGCTATCATGTATGCGTAAGTAGAATAAATTTAAAAAATTTTAAAAATCCAATAATAATAAATATCGTGAGGTATAGCGTTATTGCTTGTCCCAGAGATGTACCACCTGTAAGTAACCGAAAATTTTTCTTATGATATTAAATAAAATCAGGTAAGAGGAAATAATTAGATAGGATTTTCTTAAAGTAGAATTTCTACAGACCATATTTATATTAGAACAAAGAAGGTCTACTAGACCCTACTAGAATAACTGAGCATAGGATCTTTTGTAAATTTATTTTTATTTTCCATTAACAAATTATAATTGTATATATTTGTGGAGAACAAAGTGATGTCGTGATTTATCAATACAATGTGGAATAACTAAGTCAAACTAATTAATATAGCCATGCTCCTTTTTTTTGCAATGAAAACATTTGAAATTTACTTTTGCAGCAGTTTTGAATATACCTTATTATTACCTACTGGTCCCATTCTGTGCAATAGTTTCAAAAACTTATTCTTCCTAACTGAAACTTTGTTCATTTTGACCAGCATCTCTCCATTCCTCCCTACCTAAAGCACCTGGAAATCATCTTTTTAAAAATTTTTTTTCTTTTCTTTTTTGGTACTGGAGATTGAACTCAGGGACACTCAACCACTGAGCCACATCCCCCGCCCTATTTTGTGTTTAAGTAGAGACAGGGTCTCACTGAGTTGCTTAGTGCCTCACCATTGCTGAGGCTGGCTTTGAACTCATAATTCTCCAATCACCTTTTTATACTCTATGTTTATGAGTTTTACTGCTTTAGATTTCACACATGAGAGAAATCAGGCATAGAATCGTTATTGGAAATATATTAAAGAAAAATAACAAAAATGGCAAGTTTATCACTTATGTGAACACAGATTTTGAGATAGGGGCACAGATATCTGTCAATAGATCAAGGAATTTGCCAATAGGTAAATTGGAGACTGAAGTTAGGGATCAAGTGTTGCACTAAAAAAAAGAAGTCAGGCACAGTCATAGACCAAGATCCAGTCACATCCTCATGATTACTTTTGAAACGTGACAAGTTGAGGAAGAGACCAGCTCCAAAATTATTTGGGATGAAGTAATTGTCTTCTTAAAGAAGTATCTATTAGTATATTTAGAGGATTACTGACCAATCAATTATTATTCAGTGTCACCAATGTGACTCTGAATTATCTCAATGGCATGCTACTATCTGTCCCAATTAACAGATTTAAAATTAGTGTTACTACAGTCACAAATATTGGCATGATAATTACAGTGAGGGTCAAAAAAAATCTTCATATAAGGAAAAGTCAATATTTATGTAATTAGGTCAATACGTACATATAATTCAGAATGGAAGATCCACTGCATTCAGGGATGAACGCATTAAGACCAAGCAAAGCTCTACTGTAGTGACGTATTGATTTCACAGCCAAGCTCCTGCATTATTATTCATTGTTTGGGTACTTGTTTTGCCCTTCTGTGTCATTAGGCAAGATGAATAAACTAGGATTCTTTTTTTTTTAAATAGGGACTCGAGTGGAATGTGAATATATTAGTCATGGTTTTATACCTCTTGTTAAGCTAGAGCTTAACATGGAGCTATGAGGACTCTAGGCAATTAAAACTACCTTGTTTTTTTCCAAGATAACTACATAAATTTGAGCTTTAAGGGATTTACTTTTCTTTTTAAAGCATTGTGAATTGGTATCTGGATGAGATTCATGAATAACTTCTTAAATGTCTTCCTAAGCTATTCATTTGTGAACCAAGCACTGGGTCTAGGTTCTGGGGTTGCCATGGTGAACACAAATGTACAAGCAGAGAGCATTCAATCTCCTGTCGGGGAGTCAGACAATGCCAAGAGAGCTAGACTGCCTTCAAACAGATGCCACTTTACCACCAGAGGCAGAGATGTTCCTAACAAATGTAACACTCCTAATGGATTATGACCCTTGTGTAAGAAGCATATGGAAAGAATTCAAGATCTCATTAAGAACCTAGCAGTTATGGCTGCAGTAACGGATCAAGTCCCAATCGGTCTTGACATCTGTGCAGAAATGTTAGTGTGCTGAAAAGGCCAGGTCCATGATTATTTGATACAATGATTGTTTTTTTAAAGAAATTTAATTAACTAAACTTAAAAATTCTACCAAATCTAGCCAAAGACTCATAAGAGAAAAATTAGTTTGGGAATTTATTATACTAATAAGTTAAACAAAAACAAAGTGATTTTTGAATAATCTTTTCTGTGCATAATTGCAACTCAAAAAAGATGCCAAAAATTCATGTTTTTGCCCATGGAGGCTTATAGTCTGGTGGGGAAAAAATAGAGAGTTGTGCTACAAAAAAATAAATATAATATTAAAACTTTGGTACATGTCCCATGTATGGTTGTATGAAGTATGTGAAAGGAATGTAACCTGGTTATAACATGAAGCCTCTGTGGAGAAAGCGGTGAAGTGTATTGATTCACTTAGTAATATCTACTGAGTACTTGCTCTGGCACCAGGTACTGTTCTGAGCACTTCACAAATATCAACTAGTTTAATTTTTACAACAGTCTCATGCAGCAGGCACTGTTTTTGTGCCTGTTTGTATAGAAGAGGAAACAGGCGCAGGGAGGTTAGGAAATGTGTGGCAGGGGAAGCAAGACATCCAACGTGGCCCCAGTGTGTCTGTGAAGATCCAGATCACCTGCTGCATCCACTCCAGGCACCAACGAATCAATATTTAAGTTGCGAACAAAGACAATCAATCGTGTTACTTGTAAAGTGCATTAGGAGATGCTCTTCTCGACTTCCTTGACATTTGGGATGGCTGATTATGTGCCAATTTTGCGTATTAAGTATCTGGAAGCACTTGGAGATAGAAACCATGAGGGCAAGTGTCTCATGATGAATCAGAGTGGCTGGATGAATCGGAGAGGATTCCAGCTTCTTGTCACAAATACACTGGTTTTGTTCCTTGAGGCAGAGGAGTGTTTCTTTCTCTCCAATACATATCTCTATTTCATCTATCTTATGGGTTATAATTTCTCTTAACTTTCACTAAGCAAATAAGATTATCTTTAAAGATAATTTATTTTCTCTTTTTCTAATACAATTGCCTGGGCTAGCATATGTTGCCCATTTGCTCACTCATTCACCAAATCTATTCACTGCTGGGTGTGTCAGATACTATGCCAGAGGCTGTACATACAGTATGCACTTATGCAATTTCTTCACACTTAGATGAGTCAAAAGAAAAAAAAAAGCATAACAAAGAGATTCTAGGTGTCTTTTCCACCATTCGAATGGAAAAAGATTTAAAGGCCTGAAGCAGGCCTAAAGAAGGGTATTTGAATCCCATGCTGTTAACCCTGAAGTCAGAATAATTTGTTTCTAGAAGTGATGTTTTCAAGGTAGCTATAGTCATGGCACTTTAAAACATGTCTGTTCCATGGTGTGCTTTTAATAAATGCTGCTGAATAGATAATTGAATAATCACTGTAATTTTCACAACAGAATGAGTTCAGTAGAATTGTTCTCCCCCATTATAAGGATTAGGACAGGTGCACATGCACTAATTTATTTCAGGTAACATGGTTGGATGCCACCCAACTGTGGTTCCCACTGGCTTCAGCACCATACATTTGGTCCCTATACCTTCAAAGCTTTGAACTCACAGTCAAATTCTGTCTTTGCTCAATCTGGTAGATGACTTTAGCAGTGAATTTTAAGAAGAAAGCATTTTAAGAACCATAAAATGAGTGCATTTTCAGTGAGAGAGTTAGTCAAAATATCCTGCTAGCTAGAAAATTAAATTAATATTTGAGAAATAAGCTAAATTTTTATCCCGCAGCATTTCACAAAGTAAGTGTTTGCTGTTTGCAGAAGCAAAGGTTTAAGTATAAATCGTGAAAAAGTAAACAGAATGAATACATTAGTATTTCTTATATTTTAGAAGTGAGGAAAATCCTATAGGTATTTTAGGCAAAATCTATAAATATTTAATAAGAAAAGAACATCTGTATAACACAAAACACAATAACAAAATGGGGCAAGTTGCAAAGTGGAGAAAATATTGTGTTTGTATTACATGAAGGAGTAACTCTTTAACATAGAGTTCTTATGATCCATATGAAACCCATACATGCACCCACCCATAGAACAATGGTGAAAGAAAATATGAGTAATTAGCTGGGCATGGTGGTGCACGCCTGTAATCCCAGAACTTGGGAAGGCTGAGACAGGAGAATCGTGAGTTCAAAGCCAGCCTCAGCAATGGGGAAGCACTAAACAACTCAGTGAAAGTGTCTCTAAATAAAATGGAAAATAGGTCTGGGGATGTTGCTCACTGGTTGAGTACCCCTGAGTTCAATTCCTGGTACCAAAAAAGAAAAAAGAAAAAGAAAGTATGAATAATTACAAGAAAAATGAATTTTAAGAAAAAAATTATTGTTACTGGGAAGCCAATAAGTACAATCATAAACACAATGAGGTAGTAATTATCTATTGTCCCACTGACAGAAGCAGGACAGAAAGGGGAGTATAATCAGTGTTGTCAAGAAAAGCTCTTCTTCAGAGAAATTTGCCCAAATTAAAGTGTTTCAAATATACACTTATCTAGACATAATTCTGTTTTTATGAAGCAATTCTTTGGGAATAATTAATAAAATGTGCACATATTTATTCACAAAATGTTAAGCAGCGCATTGTTAGTGAAAAATTATAAGCCATTAATTGATCATTAGTAAGGAATTAGGTTAAGAATATTAGGTACATCCATTTATTTAAAAATATCATCCAGCAATGGATATTTATTGATATAGAAAAATACATTTTGGTAGAATTTATAGATATACTTTTAAGATCTTTAAGGTTCTTTTAACTCTAATTGGCTATGGCTATGTTTCTTTGAGAATAGAGACTCCCTCATTAATTTTTATATTGACCTAGTAAGCTTTTAGTAATAATTGGGTGAATGAATAAATTAGGAGCTTAATCCAGGGCAGAGAATTGTAAAATTATAAAAACATGTTTCTCCGGCTCGGTTTCTTTTAACTTAAAGAGCAAAATTACACTACAGAAACTCAGAATGTGAAATGAAAGATTCAAATCAGATATGAACTTACACTTCTACATCAAACAAGGAGAATGATGGCAGAGATCCCTTATGAGGAAATGGACAAATCTCTTCTGAATACAGGTGCTGTATACAATCATAGCCTAACCCAGTGGAATTAACCCACTGACACTGGAAATATGATTGGAGAAGCCTACCCAATAATTTGGGTCATTTGAATCCAGGATATACTCTGAAAAAATGTTGAGTTATTTTTCATTTTTCCAAAGGCTCTTCTGTATAACCCTAAAACCAAAGTAGAGTGACTGTAAGGTTGTAGAAGCAAGGTCCCTGGTAATCCTATAACCTTTTGGACATGCATCACTAAATGTTATCTCTGTGACTTTCTGTGTGACAATCAGAAAGTCTAATTTAACCATTGAGGTTGTCCTCATAGCAGCCTCTTTCATTTTTGATGGAACAGGGTATGAGATTTAATGGCAGTTCTTTTAGTTCCTTTTTAAAATTTATAGCAATCATTAGCCTTCCCTTTTAAAACATTTTTATTAGTGCATTATACGTAATTGTTGGGTTCATTTTGACACAATCATACATGCATGTAATATAGTTTGCTCCATTTCAGTTCTCAAATATCTCTTCTTTCCCATCTTTCCCTTCCTCTACTTCACTGATTTTTCTTCTATTTATTTATTGTTTTTTTATTTGCTGTTTTATAGACATACATATAGGTGAAACTCACCATGGCATATTCATATATGTACATAGCATAATTTGGTCAATGTCATTAGTTTTCCTTTTTTTGACAAACTATGTAAGAGTAATAGAGTAATCTCAATTGCAAATGAGTTGAACAATGGATTATAAAAAGTTATGGGAGATTTGACTATAAACTGAAGCTTACTTTTGAATAGTATGCTTTATTGTGATCTTGTAGCTTTGAGTAATATAGAGAATTATTATCATATATTTCTTACTGCATCAAATAAATTCTGGTGGCTCTCCCATAATTAATGATAATTGTCTCAGGATAGAACTTGATATGGAGAGAATATTGTTTGGATCTGGTGCCAGATCTCGATGGTATATTTTATTTCATAATGATTATTCTGTTCTTTTTCCTAAGTTTGCTATATTGATTTTTGAAGACTGTAGAACAAAGAGCCAGAGACACATCTGATTTTAAAATACCATATTATTTTAGGCAATTTTATAATAATACTACTGTTGGGAATTTTGGAAACATTTTCTCCAAAAATTTCTTCTAGAACTAATTTTCAAAGAGAAATTATAAATGGTAATTTTTTGCACAATTGGTAATTAAAGCATTAAAAGCATACCTATTAAATATATTATAGTCCTCAGTCATATACTGACTTAGTTGTAAGAGTTCATAATCTTGGTTATAAGAAATTTATAAGCAATCTCGAATAATTTTTAATATTTCTGAGGAGTATATTTTTATATACTCTGAGGAGTATATTTTTAAAGTAAAAGGTTGATAAAATGCTAGTTATGCTAATGAAATGTTGTTTAATAAACAATACATGTTATATTAATGAAATTTCGTTTACATTAGTGATAATGTGAACTTAAAACTATTATAAATTAAGAGTAAAAAATTGACATCTAGTCATATGGTAATGATATTCTGTTATCAACAACTAATATAAAATTTTTAAAGTTACCAGGGGAAAAATTAATTGCCTTTATAAAAAGAAAGCATTAATTTTTAAAAGCAATAATAGAAGCTAAAATAAATAGATTAATTTACTCTAAGTTCAAAAGAATATAAATTCCAGCATTAAATTCTATATAGAGTTAAACTATGTGGAAGAAATGAGGGTATTTTCAACAAAGAGTCAGTGTTTTAACCCCTCACAATAAATGCTAAAATAATTACTAAAGAAGACACATAAAAATGCAAGAAACTGAGCTTGGAATCAAAAAGTGGGATGAAAGCTGTGAGGAGATCAGAGTCATCAACAAACATCAAAGTAACTGTGAGCACTGATTGAAAAAAACATGATTAAGTTGGGGGTTAAAATGACGTGATTATGACACTTGAAAAGAATTGTTAAAAAATTTTAACTGATTTGTATGGTTTGGAAAGAAGTGAGAAATCTTAATTAAACTTTTAAGTTTTGTCCAGACAGTGATGTATCTTAATGAATTTTAAAAATTCAAGGCTAAACACTTAAAAATTTAATAAGGAATACATACATTATTAATCCATGAAGTAACACAGGATTAATAAAATCTAACAGGAGTCAAGAAGGAACAAATAAACAAAAAAATCTGGTAACTAAAAGCACAAAAATCAGATGTTAAAGCTGTAAGCAAATAATTAAGTAATCTCTAAATGAAATGTGATAAATTAAAATAGGATATAGTTTGGTTTGGATTTTTTAAAAAAATCTAGCAGCCCACCCATATACAGAAAGAATGGGAAGCTTGGAAAAATATACTCCAGGGAAATAATAAGCAAGAAATAGCTGATATTGTTATGCTAATAAAAGCATGGGCTTGCAAAATTAAGGTAATGAAAATCTTAGAAAAACTATTCAATCCATTGATAGAACAATTTTGAGCCTAATGACCTTTAGCATATTCACAAAATAAAAACCCACACTCACTGTGGAGATTTTAGCACTGCTGTCCCAGTAATGGATTGCTCAAATGGATGACGATTAGTGGGACTAGCTGGCTAGGTAACCAGAATCAGTTGAGAACTCCATTGCCTAGATGACTTCTAGGTCACATGCCTCACATCTGCTTCTCTTCCTTGCCCCTTCTTCAAGTAGCAGAAGGCAGACTGCTCTGACTGCTTATGAGGAACCCACCTGCTGAGCTCTTGGTTTCTTGTCCCCTTCTGGATTTGCCTGCCCACAGAGAAGATGCAATCTTCCCTGCTCTTCACTTTATGGTAAATGGAGGCAAACTCTGTCCCTTTTGGGGAAATCTATGTATTTTTTTTCAGCTATGCTTGTGATTTGATGATAATTCTTAGATGAAATATTCGTCACCTTAAGCACATAGTCTCTCTTTCAGCTTTAACTGTAAAATAAGACATTTTTACTTTTATCTGCTGACACTGGTGCTTATATTTCAAGGGTTCTAACTTCAGAAGGAGGAAGGAATACTACTTATTGCTCCTGCTCCAGATATGATTTTCACAAGTTTTATCTAGTGAACAAATATAAATAGATGGATATAGACAGGTCCATAGAGAGCATCACTGCAGTTAAGGATAGCAGATTCAGTACATAATCTTTTAAAGTGCACAGGAGATATTTGCAAAGGAGACTGAATGTTAACACTAAAAGCAAGTATCAACAATTAACAAGCAGTTTTCACACAAAGAATATGGACTTTTTACTGCAGCACAATAAAATTAAAAGCCTAAACTAAAGGAGCATCATGCTCCCTACAGCCATTCTTATCTAAGGACATTAAAGACCTAAATAAATTCAGAAATGTATCAAGTTCATGGATGTATCAAGTTCATAAACTCAAGTTTATGTAGTACCCCTTTCACTATGTTCTGAAATTTCATTGCGATGTTCCTAGATGAGGGTCTACTGGATTTTCCATGCTCAGCACTTTATATCTAGAAATGCATGCCTGCCTGGGTGGGAAAATATTCTTCATCCTTTCTGTTGTGCCTGGAATTGCCATTATTGGAATGATGAATTTTTTGAAGGTCTTCTCTGATTTTTCTTGTAGTTTCTGTCATTTTCCTCTGCTTTCTGGGAGATTCCTCAACTTATTTTTTTAGTCCTTTTATTGACATTCTCATATATTTTAACTTATTACATCTTTTTCTTTATATGGACATCCTGTTCTTCTCAGGCCTTATAAAGAAGCTATAAAGTTTTTCTTTGAGGTTTTCTTCTTGCTACAGAGCCTGTTTTCTGCTTGCAAATATGAATTTTTAAAAATCAGGTAATAATCCCTGATTCTTGATACTATGTTAATTTTTAGAGGGGGACAGAACACCTGGTTGGATTCTGAGTGCATGAATGAAGCTCAGCACTTGATAAGTGCAGTTTGACTTTGGTATTTGTTGGAGATCCCATGGATGCCAGGATGGGCTCAGGCTGCAAAATCAATTGCCTCTCAGATATTGTTAGCAACAGCCCTGCCAGTCCTGGTGAGAGGTGGGGTGGTGGTTCTATATCAACAAGTACTTTCCTGAGCACAAGGACAGAAGGAGAAAGGGTGGAAGGGACCAACTGGCCATTAAGAGCTTCTATCTAGAAGGGACACATGTCACTTCCCTCCACCAATTCTTTAGTTGAAGGTAAAGTTCCAGGGGTATGGATGTTGTCCTAAGTTTGTTTAATATAGCTTTTGCTCACATTCATTTTCAGGCTTGAAATAAGTTATTTGAAACCACTTGTACCCATCAACTTTAACCTAGTTAAAATGTCCCGTCGCTGCAGTTGTTTTGTAATATAGTCTGCTTTTCCCTCATGCAGCTGACACCAAACAAAACATAGCCATAGTTATTAACCATGTTACAAGCTACAGGTCAAATCAGAGTCTTTTATCTTTTGAAGATTCCATAGAGCAAATTGGATTGGTTTCCTGATTTCCCCAATGATGCAAAGAGGTTGGCTTTCCTAGCATCCTGTGTTGGGTACCACTTCTCCATCTGCTTTCCAGCTTCCAAATGTTGTTAGCGCTATCTCCGCTTCTGTTTCTTCAGCACTCAGTAAATTTAGGTTTTTACATATTAAAAAAATCCTATATTATATTTTAGTGGGTTGTAGGAGGGAATAAAATTAAATGTGTCTGATAAATCCATCATCTTGATGGTAACATTTCCAGAGTCCAGCCACAGAAGCTCTGTCTGACTCTCTGGGTATGTCTAGTCAGGTTTGGAATTCATCCAGTCTGCACTGGTGCAGTTCATATTACTGGCTATTCTGATTAATCAGTGACTCTGCTGTAGATGCTAATTATTTTTGGTGATCATCCCTGGTAAGACTATTTTCATTAAAAATATTTAGCAATGTTTCATTTTTTTCAGGAAACTTGAAAAATCATTCCTTCTAACTATTAACAAAGTGGACAAAAATCTCAACTGTTTTACACAACAGTATTGAATACATATTAGAGGACAGCATGGACTGTCACTTTGCCTCTGTATTGCCTAATCCAGGGTATGTTTGCTGTATAATCTTGCAAAGCTCGTCCTATGCACCTGAAGAAGGCCTAACTTCAGAGATATGGGGATAATTAGAGAGTTGAGCTCTTCTTTTTTTTAAAATTTTAGTTAGACTTTTCTATTGAAATCATAATACATATTTTTCAGATGCTGTTTGGGATAAGGACTAAATGGACACTATTTTTGCTTACTAGTATTTGTTAAAAATTATCTGCAGCAAGTAAAATGTGAACACAGGTAAGGAGAAAACTTTTCACCAATGAAAGGTGAAAATTAAAATAAAATTGGCCTCTTTTATTTTACTAAGTGAAGAATTTTAAATAGGCAATCCTTAGAGCCTAAAAATTGTCAAAATGTCTAAGAATATTGTGCAAGAGAGATTGTGAAACTCACTATTGTATTAAGTGGAAATGAATTATCTTGGTTTGCATATACTATCTATCAGATATATCATAAATCAATATATTTAACTTAATATTTCAATATCTAGAAATATTTATGTAAGTCATTTTTTAAGAATAAATTCCTTTTCCCCAGGGGGTATTTAAACCAGATGCAGGGAAATAGCCATTGACATCATCTCCAAGAAGAAGATCAACATTATTTCCACAAAATAGTACACATTAGGACAAACACTTAGGTCACAGTGATGGCTCCCTGATTGTCCTTATGGTATTCTTAATTGGAGGTTCATATTCAGATGCGCTGTGTAGCATCATTACATATATTATTTGCTCCACTTTGTATTGGCAAGACATTATTAAAGCTGATGCAGGTGTCAGGAGAGAATATCTTCATATTGAAACAATAGAATTAAATGGATGTTGAAAATTATAGGATCACCTTGTATGACCCATATGAAAATTTTTCCATTCTTGTGCTCCATCCTCTGAAATAAACAACATCCATATTAATTTTTTCTCAAACCCACAATTCTTTGTTCTCCTAGTATCCAATCCCATGTGACGTATTATAATACAATGCATACTCAGCCACTTAATGCTAAGTTTTCTGGTGTGACCTAAATAACAACAGTCACGTCAATTCTTTCTGTCTCTATCCCTATACATTTTCTTTATTTATTTTGTTGCAGATGAACACAATATCTTCATTTTATTTATTTATTTTTATGTGGTGCTGAGGATTGAACCCAGTGCCTCAACAAGTGCTAGGCAAGTGCTCTACCACTGAGCCAAAATCCCAACCCCCTATACATTTTCTAATTACAAACACTGCTATGTTTTACTTAGATGTGTATGCTTTCTTCAACACCAGCTGGTTAATTTGTTTTTCACATGTAAATATGTTTTATTACTTGCTTATATTTGAGTTCATATATTGATTTTTATCTACTTGATTTTAAGTTCCTCAAAGTTGTTATCATATTTAGTTTTGTATTTCTTAAACTTATAAATAGCTATCTACAGTACCCTATATTTAGCAACAGATGATTTTTTTATCATAGAACTTAGTGGAAATAAGCTTTTTCTTTTCTTTTTTAGGTGCTGGGGATCTAACCCAGGGCCTTGACCATGCTAGGCAAGTGCTCTACCTCTAAGCTACATCCTTGGTCATGGAAATAAGTATCATGTGGAAATAAGTCCTTAACTCTTCATTTCTAATTTATCAAATTAAAACTACATAAGCTTCTGGAATTCAAGCTAGAAGGTAATATAATATAGTAGAAATAAGCTGGGGTCAAGCCCCAGAAACCTTAGAAAATTCTTAGTCACTGGGATTGTTTCTTCTATAAAATTTTCACGATGATAATAATAGAGCTTTCTCTCAGGAGAGATGTGAAAATTACACAAAATCATAATTCTGAAATTAAAAAAAAACACTTGAAAAATTTGACATAAGTCAGAAATATAATTATTATTTGAATATGAGAGGGGAAGAGAGGCAAAGTGAGTTGACAAGCACAGTCCACTTGGACAGGAGCAAAAGAGGGGGATGCCAGCCTCTTCACTTCCAGTCAGAATCGAGCACTGAACTCATTGCCACAGGACAAACTACCTTCACCATTAGTAAGAACTAGTCAGATGTCACACAAAGTAAATAAGAATCCAATAAGTTAGCATCATCTTGGTCATCAAAGAATTATTATTACAAGAGAATCCAACTGTTTATATCTATAAGCACTTAAATTTCAAAGTCCGGCAAAGATGATTCTTTATGTGTAGGATGAGCCCCCCAAAGTTGGTCCTTGACACATGTTGAATAAATACATTTTTATAAGACTCAAGCTTACAAATTGGACTAAATGGACACAATAGCTATATACAAAACAATAAATCTTAATACAGCATATCTGATCTTCATATCTTCCTATAATGCTCTCCTGTTCCCAGACAATTGGAGGAGAAACTGACTTTCCCCAAGGCACTCCACTCGCTGAGTTTTAGGAGAGTACGGGACTCTTTGGAAATACAAAGGCCTATTGGTTCTGGGGTATATTGTTGCAAAAAGGGAAAATGGCATTGTTCTGAGGAAGAGCCAGTTTCAGCACAGAATGAAGTGAAGAAATATAACTTCTCTGTATAAAATCAAGAGAGAATATGTCTGTGAAGGTGAGGTGGGAAGATATTATATATAAGAGAATGTGAAAAAATGAGAAATGAGGAGGAAATGACTTTCCATGAGCATCTCCAAGTACCTCCGCATATTGGGCCAAATTTGGGTTGAACAGTTCTAATTCCAACAATTAATAAGAATGATGAAAACCTGAATATTAGAAAAGAGACTTTAGTTGGATACACTTTTAACTTCCATATAACCAACCACAGAATATGGCCTTCTCTGGAAACTCATACACTTCTCTTTTCCAAAATTTTCTTGACTACATGAAACAAAATTTCAGGTAGCTCATGCAGATAAAGCTTTGAGAAATTATTTAAATATTAGTTAAAACAAATTTATTGTATGAAGATCGTCACAAACAGATGGTGCACATTATGCATGTAATAAAGGTCTCTCATAACATTCTCACTGATATTAGCTTGTTTGTGGAACACTAAAGCTGTGATACAAACTGACAAGATCTGGGATGTTGCTATTCTCTTCCTAGTTGATTCTGTACCATAAATAGAGCTGGATAGGATCACAAAAATCATTATAGCTATGAGATTCAATCAAATTAAGAAGAAAACAAATCCCATACTCATTGCCAAATTTATCCCCAAACAAAATCTATACTTTATTACATTATTGCCTTGAGATGTGTCTGTTTCTGTGCAATATGGTTTCTGATATTATTAGTAAAATTTATAGCCCTTTTAAGTGGAAAAAATTATTTTTCACATTATCCGCTATGATGTTAACTAAATATGTACAAGTGTACAGCTATGTACAAACATTTCATGATGTAAAGTATATCATATAAACCCACTCCTGGCACAAAGTAAACAAAAAATATCAGCAAGTATAACTAATGGGGGATGAACAGTTCAATCTTACAGATTTGTTAGCTTTCCCATTAAGTGCTGTTCTCTGCACTTTTACTCTGGGAGAATTGTTCTGTCCTTTCTATTATTCAATCATCATCCTGAAGCCACTCCTTGTACCTTAAACTATAAAAGAGAGACAAGGAACTCTACAAAACTCTCTATTTCTTAAAGCAGTATTTTGTACACTTAGTTGTACATTAGTGTTAACTAGAGCCTACAAGTTCCAATACCCAGGTCTTGTCACCAGAGGACTCAATTGATTGGTCTGAAATGAAGTCCTTTCATTCAATATTCTTTAACTGTACATAGGCATTGGTAGGTGCCATGAGCTTAATTTTCTTTCCTTCTCTTCTTATTTCATTCTTAGGTGTTAGTAGTCTTTAGAATTTTAAAGAATACTTTAGGATGCTATGCTTGGACACATTTGTTTAGAATATTTTGATTTTGTTATGGTTTGAATGTTTATTTTAATTTTTTTAGTCATGCACTATAGTTATACATAATATCAGTGTTCATTTTGACATAATGATACAAGCATGAAATATATTTTGTTCCTATTCAGTTCCTAGTCTTCACCTTGCCCTCCTCTCCTCCTTCCCCCCTTTCCCTTTCCTCTACTATACTGGTCTTCCTTCTATTTATCTGTAGGTTTTTAAAATTAGTGCTTTATAGATGTCAATAAAGGTAGAATTCACTGTGGTACATTCATATATGTATCATTGAATAGTTTGGCCAGTTTAATTCCACCATTCTTCCCCTTTCTCATCTCTCCCTCCTCCCACTAGATGGCCTTTCTCTACTCCACTGATCTTTCTTCTCTTTTCATGGATCTTAAATGTTTCCCAAGACTCATGTGTTGAAGGCTTGGTTCCCCCACAAATGGCAATGTTGGGAGGAGGTGGAACCTTTAGAAGGTGGAACTTATTGGAACCATGTTAGGTCACTGGGGGCATGTCCTTGAAGGGGATATTGAGAACCTAGTCCTTTCCTATCTCTTTTTTGCTTCCCAGATGCCATGAAGTGAACAACGTCCTCCACCATGTGTTCCTGCCATGATTTACCTCAGCATAGGCCCAGAAGCAACAGGGCCAAGCAACCACATTCTGAAACCCTGAGCCAAAATAAACCTTTCCTTCTTTTAAATTGTTTATCTAAGGTATTTTGCAACAGCAATGGAAAGCTGAAGAGCACAGCATTTATGGGGAAACAACAGACCATGGAAGAGTCATGAAATATCTTAATGAAGACTAATAACGTGGAGGGCATATCAAATACAAGTGGTGAGCTTCTTCCCATGGCTGTATTTGGCAAGGAGATGCTGAATGTGCTGAGGAGAAGTTTCAAAAATTGGAATCTACTTCTAAAATGTTCATGGATGATGGTAAATAACATGATTTTGTTTTAGTTCTCAAAAAATTTCACTTACATTAAGGATGTGATTGAATTTGTTGAGGTGCTTTTTTTCCCTCTCATTAGTTATACATGACAGTAGAATGCATTTTGACATATTGTACATAAATGGAGTATAACTTCTCCTTTTTCTGGTTGTACATGTTGTAGATTCACACTGATCCTATAGTCATATATGCACATAGGGTAATAATGTCTGATTCATTCTACAGTTCTTCTTACTCCCACACCCCTCACCTCCCTTCACTCCCCTCTGTCTAATCCAAAGTACCTTTATTCTTCCCTAGCTACCTCCCCTTATTGTAAGTTAGCATCTGCATATTAGAGAAAATATTCAAACTTTGGTTTTTTGGGATTGGCTTATTTTGCTTAGTGTAATATTCTCCAGCTCCATCCATTTACCAGCAAATGCTATAATTTCATTCTTCTTTAAGGCTGAGTTATATTCCATTATGTATATATACCGTGCTTTTTTGTCCATTCATCCATGGAGGGGCACCTAAGTTGGTTCCATAGTTCAGCTATTGTGAATTGAGCTGCTATAAACATTGATGTGGCTGTGTCACTGTAGTATGCTGATTTTAAGTCCCTTTAAGTATAAACCGAAGAGTGGGAGAGCTGAGTGGGATAGCTGGGTCAAATGGTGGTTCCATTCCAAGTTTTCTGAGGAATCTCCATACTGTTTTCCATAGTGGTTGCACCAATTTGAAGTCCCACCAGCAATGTATCAGTGTGTCTTTTCCCCCACATCTTCACTAACATTTATTGTTGCTTGTGTTCCTTTTTTTTTTTTTTACATCACAACATTGTTTATTATGTGGATTTTTTACAATACAACAAAACATATATAAATACAATGTATAGATACAGCTAAATGCAGAATGGCATTTTTTTTATTTTTATTTTTAAGAGGCCCTGATACCAATTTCTAATAAAATAAAAAGACTGCATATAGGTAGAAACAGGTTGGTTGTTAGCTTCACAATTCACCTAGAAATGACCTATAAATGCATTTTCCTCCTGCCTTTTACCATAAAATGTAAAAAGGGAGTTAAAGCAAAGTTTCCTTTTTGGTTCCTACTATATGAATGATGCTATATTCTATTTTAGGTGGGCCAATATCTGGAAAATAACTAAATTAAATGTTATCACAAAAATGAAGCAGTAATGAGATTCTGGCTAAAGAGGGCACTAAATAAGAATATATATTTAAGGAATCCAAAACAAACCAAAAAGAGGTTGTTATAAAAAAGCTCTTGGTACGCTGTAAGCATATAGATTTTTTTCCATGTGTATTTTTAAACAATGGAAGTGTCAAAAAATAGGGTCAACTGTTAGACTAAATTACATTAATGTATAGGCTGCATTGAATGGAACCTTTGTATTATAACTACCATAGGGAAGCATAGTTTGCATCATATTATAACAATTTATTCCCTGTGAAAACTTTCCAGAGTCCTTTCATTTTGGAATATCCTATGAACAATCAACTACCAGAACATAATTGTACAACAGTAGAATGTTCTCTTGCATTAAATTGAAGAAATCTTTTTAATAAATTTAAAAAAAAAGAAAATGTAAAAATGTACTTAGGGCTGTTACTTTCTAAGAACACAGCACTCTAGAGAATTCAAGACATCTTAATCTCCATCAAGAACAACAACAAAATATAATTTTTATCATGCTGTTAAATCCATCATTACGGATAAACCTGGTGCAAATTGGTCAAACGGATCCAACAAACACTGATGTCCAATCTGGTGGTCAATAGAGAACTTTTTCCTCTAACTCCTTATGCTGAGCTTCCAAATTCTTTTTCATTTGCTCATGGTGTTGCTGCAGCTCAGCTTCAGAATCCTTCCGTTTTTGAACTTTTTCTTTGCCGTTCATCTCAAACACCTGCCCCATCTCCATTTCCATCTTCTTCATCTTGGCTACATGCTCCCTCCTTTCTTCTTCCATTGGGGCCAGAGGGCTCTTTGTAAGCTGCCGTTTATTCTTGTTGTTATCAACTCCATTATAAGTCACCACTGCCAGTTTTCTGCTTCTGTAATTCTCACAGCATACATTATTAGTAACATCTTTCAAGTCCTGCATGTGTTCTTATCAACACATTCCTTAGAACTGCAAAATGACAATGTTCACCATTTTCAACTTCAGCCACACCCCAAGGATACTGCCTTCCTCTGAACTTTTTGCCATTAACTTCAATTATAGTATTACTACCTACTACAGCAAGAGGTCAATTGGTTCTTTATCTTTTTAACCAGCTTATTTTCTTCTTCAACATCTGTTTCTGGAATTTCTTTCACTCTCTATTTTTTAAACTGTTGACATTCCTCCAGTGTGAGTGTGTCTGCTTTGGCAATAAGTGGGATGATATTCACTTTTACATGTAAATACTTCATACATTCAATATCCAATGGTTTAAGTCCATGTCCTGAAGGAGAAATGAAGTATAAACAGCACTGCACTCTGTTATCAGGCATTTGATGTCTGTTCATTTGAGATATTGCATTTAGGTAACCCTCAAATTTACTATCAATGTAGTCAATAACAAGATTCCAGCAATTACTATTATCTACTGCATTTCCAAATCCTGAGGTATCAATTTTGTGAGTAGCAGCTGAACAACACCTTCTTTGATTAAAACTGTATTGTTCCACCTGCAGTCTTTTCTATTCTATGGGAAGGACCTGGATACTGTGGAGAATACAAATCTACTACCATAAGTGTGAATTCAAACCCTCTCTTCACTGATTTTTTGTAAACTTGATTTGGGAGGTTGGCAGATCCCACATAGCCTTCAAGGTTCTTTGATTGAGCTATCGTGGTGCTGCTGTTGATGCTCTTCTCCTCAGCAGCAATGGGTCTCACAATCTTTGCTTATATTCTTGATAATTGCCATTCTGATTGGAGTGAGATAAAACCTTAGAGTTGTTTGGATTTGCATTTTTCTAATTGCTAGAAATGATGAACATTTCTCTTTGTCTTTTTATTCTTCTTTTGCTATACTAAATATAACACAGCTATTCCTCATAGTCAATTTAACACAATTTTATCTCATATTTATTTCTTGGAAAAATCAATAAATGCTTGGGATAATATTTTGGTGTTATTTAAGCAACATGTCTAAAAGTTAAAATATATATAGGTTTTATAGGTAAGCTACTGCACTATTATAATGGGAATGATATTTTATATCAGAATCTGTAAGGGTAAATGCTATTATAATACTTAAATAGAAACCTCTGCTTCTAGTATTTGAGAGCAATGGGAAGTCTCATTAAAAGTACCACTCATATCAAAACAACATCTTTATATAGTTCTATACTTAGATTTGCCGAAAGGGAATTTAATGAGAATGGTGTTCAGGTGAATTCAACATAAATATTTATTTCCTTTTAGCATGTAATATCTGATTACTCTTTTTCTGACAAAACAATTTCTTTTTAATAGATTGTATGTACAGACTTGGGATGGGAGGTTGCAAACTGGAACTGTTATCTTTGAGAAAATCTGGAATCCTATCTATCAGAGAATTCATTAGTTTAATGTGAATGTATTGACATTGAAATTATTGAATAGAATTAATTAAATAACTAGAACTATGAGAAACATGTCATTTAGAGATAATTAGATTTTCCTGACTGTCTACTTTGAATCAAATTGAGTATTTTATTGTTTTTATTTCTCAGCAATGAATGTGGTCTAAAATTATGGACCTCAAGGTAATGACTCTTACAGAGTAAGGTATTTTTCACTTCACTTTCATATGATTAAATAGTAAATAAAACACACTTATTCTCTTTCAGGTACAGTATATCATATCAATAAAATTCTACCTAAAATAAGGCTGAAAAGATGGATGTCAGCATCTATTCAACGGCTTATCAAATCAGCAACCTCTAGAAACACTGTTTTCTAATCATCTTTTAAACATATGAAATGATCAGTTTATAAAAGGGCTTCTGATTCAATTTTCATTTTTGAAAACACCCAATAAAATGTTATGTAAAAATTATATATTTTTCTTTTAGGACCACAGTATATTCAACCTCATCACTGTCTGGATAAAACATTATGAACTGTCCTGGCCATGCAATGATCATTTCAACAATTTTTTTCGAAATTTGCTGGGAAGAAAATGTGGCAGCCAGTGATTCACTCATGTTGCCAATTGTGGCTAAGTTGGACATACAACATGCACACAGAGAAAAACTGTCTGACTCACACATAGACACACACATACAGACACATTCACATGTCCATTGCCCTTGTAAATGTATAATAAAAACACAGAAAATATTTGTTAAGGAAAGCTGTTTTACTTTTAGATTTGTTAGGATTGACTTGTTAAGTCCTTGACTAGCTTTCCATTACACTTTTTCTAAGTTATTTCACATTCTGTACTTGTGAATCTGTTTGTTTCAAAACTTGTTCCATGTGAACATTAAACAATGAACCATGTTACAAAGGAGAATGAGCCTTCCAGCAGAATTATCGTTCAGTTCATTTCTCTGCAGTTGAGATAACTGATATCCAGTTGCTAAACTATACCCATAAATTCTTTCTGAGAAACAGTATGAGAAAGAGTCTCTCTTAAAACAAAATTCTTCATAAACGAGATCCAGAAATAAATTTCTTACCCTTTTAGCAACAGGAAAGTGGTTTGTGCACTGAGATGAACCCTAGACTTGTGAATTCTGACTTTAACCCCAATAGTTCCCAGACATTTGCACAATTCCAAGTCTCAAGGCCAAGTTTTCTGGTGAGAAGCACTTTGCACATGTTTTGTTTCGTTTTCGATACCCGTGAAAACTTTGAATCAGAGCCCGTTTTCTGTTTCAGGGTAGCGTATGAGGACCAAGATTTCCCAACTTTACCAATACCTTTTTTTAATTGAAAGCCTCAGCATCTATTTAATTGCTTGTTGTATTTTCTATATTTCTCATTATTTGAAGTCTAATATATAAGATTTTTCTACTTATCCCTTGATAGACTCATTGTAAAAGTGCATTCTACATTGATGCATCATACATAAATGGAGTCTAATTTCTCATTCTTTTGGTTGTACATGATGTAGAATCACACTGGTCGTGTAGTCACACATGCACATAGGGAAATAATGTCAGATTTATTCTACTATCCTTCCTTCCCCCATACTCCTCTGGGAATGTATATCTGCCAATATGTGCCTGGGGTACACATGTGCAGTGCGTGTGTGTTTGTTGGCATGCAATGTCTGTGTGTCCATGGCATGTGTGCATGTATGTCTACATGGGGAATCAGCTCCCTGCTTGGTGGTGACATTTATACCATGGTGGGGTTGGTGTCAGGGTGGCTGCGACTCCCAATACACTTAGGGTGAATGGTGTAGAGACATTAACCTAGCTAGGGTATTAAACATCAGCTTGTGCTTGTCACTTACTTTTTTGTAAGTAGTTACCAGAAGCTAAGGGAGCTGAGAGGGAGATGCTGATGTGACGCCTGGCCTGAGTCCTACTATTAGGATCCCTGACTCTGAGAGCTTGGAAAAGCTTCTGCCATGTGGTGGGTTCACCAGGAGCACAGGCATGGGTGCTAAGATATCTGGGCAGATCAAGATGGCTATCGCTGTCCGCACCTGGCCACCTGCCATCATCCCTCAAACACTGTTAAAGAGACTTACAAACACCATTGAGAAATTTTTTTTTCACTTGGGGTACTTTTAAATGTAAAACCTCTTTTACAACTAAGTCTGATGCCATAGATGATGCTGAGGAAACAAGAAAGGAATATTTAAGCCTTCATATTAAGCATTTGTTTTTAGACTAAAACTAAAAGACAGAAAATTGTGCAGCATAGTAAAGATTGGTGAGTAAATACTAAAAAGAAAAAAATGTTCTTAAATAGCAGTTTCACATCAAGATAACAATAAGTAACAGTTTCAAAATCAATCTAGCATGATTATCTTCCCCCACCATGCTCCCTTGGTGTCTTCAGTTTCCTAATTTGTAAAATGACGTCATTGGAGTAGATATCTCTGAAGTGTCTTCCAGTTCTAGCATCCTAAATTGTGATTATTTGAATCATGTTACTACCTAACAGCTAGAGGTGAGGACTGGGTAGGTAAATTATGAATTTATGAGGTCCTTTCCCCCTGTCCTAAAGTTCTGCTTTCTGTATAAAGAAAGATATCATTGTATTGTTATTCTGTAAAGATGACTGCTTTAAAGAGTTAAGCTACATAGGTACATCAGCTGTATAATTTCCTCACCTGTCATTTAGCAACATTGAGGACAGATTTAGCCAGATTACAGCTGTTTTGTCAAGGACAAAGATGATGCCATGCACATATAATATTTGGAAGCAATGAGTGATGTATGGTTAATGAACCCAGAAGCCTTCCTCTCTTTAGACATAAAATGCAGAGCCACATCCTGCTTTTGATCTGTTTGCTCTTTGTGATCTACCCCTTCAGGTGTGAGCTATTTTTGTATGTGCTATCCATCCCAGATTCTCTCTAAGAATACCTAAAGAGTGCAGGGAAGGTGGTGCCTTTGGAAACGTCTTTGTCTTTGTCCCAAATTGAACTTTATACAGTTTGTAATGTTTGCTCTTCCTTTTGCTCTTGCTGACCTTATTTTTTGGCATTGATTAAGCACAGATATACTGGGATCCCTTTAATTCACTTTAACTAGATTCAATTGAATTCAGTTTAATAAGTATTTACTGAATGCTGGGAGAATTATAACAGAATATTTAGACTATGATGGCATAGTGCTTTATATTGGATTAAAGGAAGTTACCAGTTTAGCAGGAGGAGAAAAGTTCATGGTGGATAAAGACTGGAGGTGTAAGGGACTGGAGAGAAGAACATAGCCTTTGCTTTTGAAGTATGCTATAAATGGACTCAAGATTGCTAAGAGTCCACATTATAACTACATGATTGAGCCTAATTTTAATTACTGAAAATAATTCATTTATTTTTTCTTCTTTTTTGGTACTGGGGATTGAAGTCAGGGGTACTCGACCACTGACCCTCATCCCAAGCCTTATTTTTGTGTTTTATTTAGAGACAGAGTCTCACTGAGTTGCTTAGTGCCTTGCTTTTGCTGAGGCTGGCTTTGAACTCGCGATTCTCCTGTCTCAGCTTCCCAAAGTGCTGGGATTACAGGCATGCGCCACTGCACTCGTCTTTAAAATAATTTAACAGACAGTATTGCTTCTTGAAGAATCATAATCCCTGTGGCAAGAAAAATGCCTGACACATGGATGGTGCTCAAAAAAGTTTTGTTGATGTTTATAAATTAATGTCCTTCTATTTGGTTGGATTTTCTTCTTTCAGACACCCCCCCCACCACCACCTCAGGGAATATCTGAGTGGTAAATTTTATTCTGTTTTCTCACTTTTAAATGATTAAGTATCATATGTAATTTATTTTGAAAATTATTACTATCTCAGCAATTTGAAAATACTTTATTATTTTCCACATCAGTTTTTGAGAAAATAGATAGTTCTGTTTTTCTAATTATAACTCCTTCATAGGTAACCCTGTCTTTGTAATATTTCTTTTTATTATGATCTCTTTCACTAAGTTTTGATTTCTTTGAGATTCATAAATTTGAGGATTCAGATTTTTTTCACTAATCGAGAATTCCTGTCCTCTCTCCCCTTCCCTCTACAGGGAATTCTTATTATATGGACATTAGATGTTTCTATTCTCTGTGGCAAAACTGTAACTGTTTCAAATGTTGCAGTTCTTCATGTTGCTGCATCAGCATCTTAGAATTGTCTTTAGATCTAAATTTATGAATTCTTTTTGGTTTTATGTGATTCTAATCTACCCCGTTATTTGGTATTTTAATTTTTGCAAATATATTCTTATTTTTTAAAGTTTTAGTTTTTATTAAATAGATGTTGCCTCTGTATCCTACTCACTTATTATGCTCTTGCATCTTTGCTTAAAGACTTACGCCATCATATATTTCATTAACTAATTTCTTGTAATGACCACTGTCTCTTTTTTATGATAAAGCATTTCCTTGTATATGTTGTAATTTCCATATAGACGCTCATGCATCTTGGGAATTGAATATGAGTAATTAAGTGGCATCTGATTAAAGGAGTGGTTCTCTAGAATTGCTTTATGTTTGTTTCTTTTAGAAACACAAGACATCATCTCCGGGGTTTCTGGATTACACTAATAAGGAAATTTGAAATGCTAAATAAGATTTGATTGAAGCACGTGATTAATTTTTTTTCCTATTTTTATCCTACACTTAAATTCTAAAGACAAGCAAACTTCTGTCTACCACCTTGTGCTACTAATATTTTGTTGATGTTGTTCCAGTTTCCTTTTTTTAATGGTGATGTACATGGTACTGTGTGTGTATATCAGATGGCCCAGGTTTTAGTTCTGTCTCTGTTTTTACTGTGGTTTACTATGTCATCCCAATTTACATGGAGCCTTAATGTCCTTACTAGAAATATAAAAGAAACTGTCATACCTACTGCTGGGAGGTACACTGCTTCTTGGATCAACAGAAATCCTACCCCCTTTCTGGGTGTGCCAAGACTATAAGGTTCTGACCATTCTTCCAGGGGCATTTTATAGTGTTGTTTACATGTGTAGTAACCTTGGGAAATGAAATCATTACTTGTCTTCTAGAGAAAGATCATGCTTACCTACTGCAAGCTATACATGTACAAGATCCCCAATCTAAGTGTCACTCAATTGTGACACAAAACCACTACATGTATAGCATCCATGTGGGGTCATTTCACATGACTCTCAAGAGACCTGAAGGAAAATAAAGGAAACAAGAATACACTGATGTTCATGCTGCTGTAAATAATATATTCCTCTATCTTTGACCCAGGAATCTCTTGTTCTCTGTCAGCACCCATGAGGAGTAACCAGCTAACTTATGAGTTGATAAGTTGATAGAACCATATTCTCAGACTATTACTTACCATGCAGGGAAATTCTAAGAACTTTTATTTTTATATTGAAAGCAATTTCAATATTTTAAACTGCTATGTAACTAAAAAGGATTATTATTTGTTATAAAGTATAAATAATAGTTTAGGCAAAGAAAAGCTACTTCTTAGAGAGACTTGGGCATTAAATCCCTTAAAACAGAATCGTATAATACCACTTGTGAATTAATCTTGACAAATTATGAAAAACAAAAAATCCTGAGAATATGTATCTAATTAAATCTCTAGATCATCCTACCAACTGAAAAGAAATATTAGGGGAGAGGAACATATCAATCAATATCACTGGGATGGAATCAGGCAAATTCAGACTATGAATAACTCCTATGAACAGCTCACTCTTCTTTTTTACTTAAATATATACTGTTATGGTTTGGATGCGAGGTTTCCCCTGAAAGCTCACATGTGAGACAATGCAAGAAGGTTTGGAGGAGAAATGATTGGGTTATAGCCTTAGCCTAGTCAGTAAGTTAATTCTTGATGGGATTAACCGAAGTGGTAGGGTGTGGCTGGGGGGTGAGAATTGGGGCATGTCTATAGGTATATATTTGTATCTGGCAAGTGGAGTCTCTCTGCTTCTTGATCACCATGATGTAAACTACTTCCCTATGCCACACACTCTGCCATGATGGTCAGCCTTATCTTGAGCCCTGAGAAATGAGCCCTGAGAAATGTAGCCAGCCTTCTATGGACTAAGATCTCTGAAATCATGAGCCCTCAAATAAATTCTTCCTCCTCTAATAATTGTGCTGATCTGGTCCTTTAGTCACAGCAGCTAAAAAGCTGACTAAAACATATAGTATTGATAAAATGCCCAAACTACCTACAGTGATTTATTGTATTCCCTATCAAAATCCCAATGGCACTTTTTACATGAAAAGAAAAGTTCATTCTAAAATTCACATGGATTCTCAAAGGTCCCAAAGTTACCAAAACAATTTTGACAAAGAAAAAAAATTAAGGAGCTCACATTTCTTGATTGTAAAACCTATTACAAAGTTAGAGTCATCTAAATGGTTTGGTACTGGCATAAGAAAGACAAATAGATCAATGGGATAGATTGGGGAGTCCAGTAAGGGAATTCAGTGAGGATGTCAAGGGAAAGGACAGTCTCTTCAACAAAAAGTGTAGGAAAAAATAGATATTCATAAGCAAAAGCTGAAGATAGATCCTTATCTTAGACAGTATCCACAAATTTAAAACAGAACAGATTAAAACCTACATGTAACACCTGAAACTATAAAACTTCCAGAAGAAAATATAAAGAAAAATCTTTTCATGTTGAAATTGGCGATGTATTCTTGGATTTGAACCGAAAGTGAAGGCAATAAAACCGAAAATAGACCAAAGGGATATATCAAACTAAAAACTTTTCACCAGAGGACACAATCAATAAAGTGAAAAGACATCCTATAAAATAGGAGAAAAATCTGTAAATTGTATATCTTATAAGGAATTAATATCCAGAATATATAGCAAACTTGTACAACTCAACAACCAAAAAAATCAAACGACCTGATTAAAAATGAGGTTGGCCCCCAATGACCTACTTCCTCCAACTTAGGCCTCTCTCATAAAGTTTCTACCACACTCCAATTAAAATATGAATCCATCAATGGAAAACTCCAATAATGAAGTCAGCTACCTGATTCAATCAATTTCCAATACTTCATCTCTAAACATTGCTGCATTGGAAATCAAGCCTTCAACATATGAGCCTTTGGGGAACTTTTATGATCCTAAATATAATAACTTACACTCTCCGGGCTAGCTACTAAACACAGTAACAGAAAAGAATGATTTTTGTGAGTATGTGGATAAATTTTAGCCCTTGAACACTAATGGTAGGATTGTAAAAGTTGCAACCACTGTGGAGAACAGTATGGAAGCTCCTCAAAAATGTAAAAAATATCGATCATATGATTCAACAATCTTACTTCTGGATAGACATCCAAGGGAATAGATAATTGGTCTCAAGCAGGTATTTGATACTATGTTCATAGCAGCAAAAAGAGGTAGAAACAACCCAAATATCCATCAACACATAAGTAGATAAGAAAGATGTGGCATATATGTACAAAGAAATATTATTCACCCTTAATAGGGAAGGAAATCCTATCATATACTACAGCATGGATGAAACTTGAGGACATTATACTAAACAAAATAAACCAGTCAAAGAAGAGAAGTACTAAAAACAAACAAATAAGAAATACCATGACTCCACTTATGTGAGATATCTAAAGTATTCAAGTTCATAGAAACAAAGAGTTGGGGGAGAAAAAACAGAAGACTGTTGTTTAGTGGGTTTTCAGTTTCAGATATGCAAGATGAAAGTTATGGAGATCTGTTTCAAAACAAGTTGAGTATACTTAATACTACTAAGTCATACATTTAAAAGTGGTTAAGATGGTAAAATTTGTGTTTTATACTGTCTTATTCACAAAAGGTAAGGTCGAGATATGATCTGATCAAATGTTGATATTTCTGGTAAGGTAAATTGATCATGGTGAAAATGTATGGTAGTAAAATACAAAAAATGAGTTAATATGCTAGAGTTATGTTGGTACAATTTCTGTTTGTAAACTGTATTATTATGATGTGGGTCACATATTTTGGGGAATTTTTGTACATCATATTGTACTCATTAAATACAGAATGTGTGGAATTAGTATAATTAGGTGTATATCATTTGTCAGTGAGCAACTATTTGGGCAAACATGACAGTTGGGAATAGGAACATTAAAGAGGAAGAAATTATTAAGTTATAACATTATGATCACAAGGAAGTGGTGAGCCAAGAGCACAGCCTAATGTCTGTAAAATAAAGTCAACTTTGCCCACATATGCAAGCTCCATTCTTGATAATTTCATTTAACACACTCCACCTTTATGCCAATATTATCAGAAGTAACTAAATCTTAAAGGAAAAAATAGTTTTTGAAGTGCTATTTAGTGTAGATCGATCTATTTTGAGTGGCATTTAGAAAGGATATATAGAAAGGAAAATTAGTGGGAAGATATGTGTAAGGATTTAGATTATGGATAACCAAGCACTAGGTAGCCTGACCATATTTATGATTCACTAAAATGATTTCTATTTCAGAAACGTACATTAAATGCAACATATAAATACACACGTGTTTTACAATATTGAACATTGCAATTAATACAAAGTTTCCTATGGTCAGTCTATTACCACAGTGCAGACATTATCATAAATGCTCAGGCAGTAAGTGCTAGAGCTCCATGATGTATTTGACTCAGTTTAATGGCACTTGCTAAGAAGTTTGTTGAAGTTACCATTGGTCTCCCATTCTGCAAATATTTTGTGTTCAGGTGAAGAGTTTTGACTTGTATTTAACAGTTGTGAAAATGATGGTGATGAAATTGCCAAGAATGAGTATTGTGTTGAAGTTTAAAACAGAAGTTTTATGCTAGCTTGAGGTCTCTTGATCTTTTAGAGTTATTTTTTTGAATTTTTTCATATAAGATTTATGAGTAATATAATGTCTGAGTTCTTATTTTTAGATATTATATTTTTTAGTTCTATAATTTGCATTTTTATATGTACTCGAATTCTGTGAAATTCCCCATCTTTTTTATATGTTTTATACAGCTTTTCTCTATGCCCTTGGACATGTTAATCATAGTTATTTTAAAGTACTTGTCAGACAATTTGTATATAAAAATCATCTGTGAGTCCATTTATGTTGCTTTTTAAAAATATTATGGATTTTAGTCATACGCCTCTGTCTTTTCATGTATCTATTAAGTTTTACTTGAGTATAAAAATGACAGAGGTGCTGTCTGACATTATCTTCTGTAGTTAGGGGTTCACCTTTCCATGTACTACAGATAGTGTGGTGGCAAACACCCCAAACCCTTTAAGAATCAGGCTGAGGAAAACCAGGATGGTGACCATATGAAAGACCATATCTCCTCCGGTTTATTCTGGTCCCCCAGAGTTTCTTTCAAAGTCTGTTGTATCATCCAAGCTTCCTCTTTCTGACAGATTTTGCATTCTGACATTTGTCTCTTGAGAGTCTTGAAGGGAATATACTATTTTTGAGGCTTTCTTCTTAAGTTTTAAACACTTCTCTTACCTTGCACATCTTCATAATTCATCAAATATCTTCAGAGAAAATTTGTGTTTGGAATTTCTCTACTCACAGTAGCATATCTCTGTGGATGTGAAACTGGAATCTGTCTGCATTTTGTTTATTTGTTTAAATTGATTCAGTCTGATGTTTGATCTTTGATTGGCAAATACCACTGCAAGTAAAAGGCAAATGAAAACTGCTGTGTAAATCGGCTCATCTTTTTAAAATCTTCCCTGCTGGAAATCTTAACCTCTGCAGTTACGTTTTTTTTTTTTTTTTTCAGCAGCCTCTATGAGATGATTTAGGTTTGCTAATTTGATTTTGAGTTTTTTTTCCCCCCAGTGGGACCTGTGGTTTGCTGCTTACAATTCCATCCTACAGAAAAATGGAGAGTCTTGCTCTCTGAATTCTTCCACATGCACATTTTTGGTTGTTTATATCTTGCAGTGCATTTTCTTTGTCTTAGTAATCCAAAATTGCTATTCTGGTTTCTTCTAACTTCCAGTTAAAGACTCATAAAGTTAATGCCAGTATGATTACTTATCCACTATAATTAATTTTATCCTCACATCTGAAACTTGTAAGATTTTCTTTTTACCTTACATATCAAGACTTTTCTAGATGCATCTAGGTATGAGATTTTCCCCCCATCAATTATTCTTAAAACTTCATAAGTCTTTGTGTTAATCAGCTTTTCTTCACTGTGACAAAATATCTGAGAAAAATAACTTAGAAGAGGAAAGATTTATTTTCGCTCATGGTTTCAGAGGTTTCAGTCCATAGTCAGCTCAGACTATAAGTATGTCTTTTTAATATTCTCAGGGAAAATTTCTTCCATATTTAATTAATTTAATTATTCTTCTCCTTTTAATGTTTTCTTTCTTTCTGTTCATGCCATCATTTATCTGCTCGATGTTCTGGACTTCTCTTCTAAATCTGTTTTTTTTTTTTTTTCATTATCACTTTTATTTGCTCATACCAGGAAGAAATACCTGTTTTTTTTTAAACAACTTAATAAAGACAAAATCTATTTTAAACAATGTATAATAAGATGAATTTTTAAATGACTGTTTCTGGAACAATTGGCTGTCCATCTGGTAGAAAAGAAATTTGGAACCCAATCTTGCATAATATTTAGAAACAAATTCCAGATGGAATACAAATTTAAATGAGAAATATAAACAATAAAATTCCTTCAAGAAAATCTTGGAGGACACATGTAAAATCTAGCAATATTGACTAAAATTGGAAATCAGTAACTATACAAGAAAGATATTCTTTAGGAGAGTACAAAAATTAAAAAAAATATTTATATGGCCAATTATAGCTAAGCAGAGTTCATAGACAAAAGCTTTGAGAAACAATTTTGTGCAGAGGAAAGATGACAAAAAAAATTATCCCTGAAACTGACCAAAAGCTAGGGATGTGATTCAACTAGAAAGTGGTGCAAGTATATGGACAGGAAATTGATATGTAAATATATGCAGATCTTACATGATTAAATATATGACAAAAATGCTCAGACTCACTTTAATTTAGGAAACAAAAAATTAAAATAGCAATCAGGTAGCATTTTTTATCCATCAGACTTGCAAAAATTAAAAATAGGCATAAGATATATATATATTGATGATAGGAATAAAGGCAAGAGTAAGGTCACATATATTATTTCTGATGAATGTGTCAAATGTTAGAGACTTTTATATAAGTTTCCTAATATTAAATATCAATTATATTAAACTACATGTTAACTGGGTAAACCATGAACTAATTAGAAACCTACATCATAGAATTATCACAAAATAAGATCATTGGATGAAATTTGAACTCATTCATTTCCAACTTTTATATAGTGACAAAAATCAAAAACTAAACATCCACAGGATACAAAGTGAATATCTTTCAGTAGTGAAATGTTTAAATAATGATAAAACAACATTATGGAATATTATTCAGCCATTAAAATGAATAGGAGGCAAACTGTGTAACTTGAATATATTTCCTTAAGTTGCCATTGAGAAAATAAGATACAGAAAAATGATGTATATTTCCAATTTAATAAAACAAAAAGGATGGTGCCTATATATTTTTGTATATTATTTAGTGATGAAAAAATATGAAGCATTTTATCTCAGTGGAGAAAGGACATAGAGTAAGATGAATGATGTAACAAAGTGAAAAAGAAATAAGAAAATTAAAATATAATAAAACTTTCTATTATGTGATAATATTTATGGATTAATATAAAATTATATTAATATACTATGTATGAAATGATATTAAGATAATAAAAACCTAGGCTTTGAAATAATCCATGTGAGAAGCTGTAAGTTTGGTCATAAACACAGTAATGAAGATTGATTATGTGTAACAGGTTACCTGAGACACTAATTTGGTGAGTAAATATTTGGAAGTTCAACTCTTGATTCACATTTAAGAGATTTTTCTGTTTCACAAACAAAGCTCAACGTAAGAAATTGACAGAGTCAATATTTTTTGTTGTTCTTTACTCTTAGTCATGACTCATCAATATAGTTAATTTAATAAAAGACTAAGAATAGAGGGTATACCCAAGGAAGATGCCCTGTTTTTGTCCCAATGGTAGAGTCTAATTTTTTGCCAGTTTTACAAAATGGTCTTGTGTGAATGGATCTACCATGTAGTCTATTTCACATCCCTAAATGATAGCTATAAAGTAGACACCAATTAGCTTATTATACACTTTCTCTAAAATAAATGCTAATTTTCTTTTTTATAATTTGTGATTTGGGAACTCTGAGACCAGTATGGTAGCTGGAAGCATGGCATTTAGCATTTAGGATAAGCTATTCTACTGTCGATTCTGCTCTACCCTTTGCCATCAGGTGAAGCAATCCATAAGGAATGACATTGATTCTTTAAAGCATTTATTGAGCGTTCATTCCTTGGCCTTTGACTCTGTAGGACAGTAGTTAATTGTAGACTAACTTTATGATTTCTATACATATACATGTCACTGATAGTTGTAAATATCCTTCCCCTTAATCTGACTTTGGAGGTCAGTGTCAGTAGAAACAATCTTTAAATGAATTGTGTAACAATACCCATCCACCCATCCATATCAAACAGTAGTACACTTCAGTTACCCTTTTTCAATCTTGTAAATTACTATCTGATAGCATGTTTAGGTAGAAAGTATGACTTTTTTCACTTACCATTGAAATGGAGAATAAAAAGTAAGGATTTTCTTGCAAGTAAATGAAACTGTAATTTCAGGAACCAGGAATTAGCATAATAGACAAAATTGTTTTTTCATTTAACTGCCAGGAAGAGAAAATCCTCCTGTCTCACTTCTCCAATGAATTCCTGAGTCTTGATAAGTTTTTTTTCCTGTCTCTTGAATCCATTCACTCCTAATAATCCCACTTTCATCCCCCTAATCCTGACTTTTATTAGTGCTTTCTTGACTTCTGAGCTAAAGCTGCAAAAATTCAAATCAAATTATATTTCCATGCAACTTAACAACTTTCCTTGGCTTCTAATGATTATTGGATGAAATCTGAACTCCTCCTTATATCATAGAAAGCTGTTCATGATCTGGCTCCTTCCTTTCTTTTGACTTTAGCTTCTGCAGACATACTGTTTCCTGCAATTATGTGCAATTTAATATCATGTCCTTGGAACAGTCTTTATTTTCCTTCTGTCATCCCTTTTTCTTATCTGCCTGTGAGGATGTCTCTGATCTTCTTAACTAGCTTAGCATTTTCTATAATAATATCCCAGAAAACATGTATATTCCATAATAATCATTGCCATCAAATACTAACCACACCGTATTATACAAATGTGAAAAAAATATCCATTGCAGTCCCAACACTATGAGTTCAAGTTAAAACAGGGACTGTTTCTGTCTTTTGTACATTGCATCATAGTGTGCAGAATAAAAAAGAGAATCTACATGCTTTCAAGGAATAAATGAGTTAATGAGCGAAGAATAAGTATATTATGTAGTTGTCTAGATTTTCTAAAATCTACGGTAAAGGTAAACAGACCAGGAGTAGGTGTTTGGATAACAATACTTTGATTCTGCATAAACTCTCCTTTTCTGTTTAGTTTTCACTCTGTCCCCTTACATGTAGTTCCATTTCCTGAGAGATGTGTTCCCCCTCTTCCCTTAGTCACCATGGGTTCTGCAGCAATCTTCCTGGATTTGGTAGCACACACAGCAATGCCATTCCTAAGCAGTAACTGATTTGCTTTTACTTTGAGATGTTGTGGATCACATAAGTAAATGATCTAGTTTCTCTCTTGTTGACTTCTTGAAAGCTCAGATTCAAATATTTATCTGGCATTCCTCAAAGATTATAGGTTTTGTAGAAATATATTTTCCATATTAAGCCAAATACAGGTTTTCTTTTAATTTCCTGGTGGCCTCTACTTCACTGTTAAATGTACCTTATTGTACTGTGTTGTGGGTAGTTTGGGATGTTACCTCGAGTACCCTCACTTTGGAATGGGTGGAGGAAGAACAGAATGGGTTTGCAGCACCAAGAGGGGTAAGCAAAGATGAAAATGTGTAGAATTTCTTATGGTAGTAAGGACTCTGAACTTCAGGTGAAGCAAAAATGAACAAACTGAAAGACTGAGTAGCTACTTTCTTCAAAGACCTGTGATAGCAACAGCCTATTAAGGATTAGCATGAGGTAAATAAAATGGAAATGCAAATAAAATATTTTTATTTCAGTAATCCCCAGCAAATCTTTTACATAACTAACTGGAAAATTGCTCCACTGAGTGGGTAGTTGTGTCCTAGTTTTCAATTCTGACATCTCTGTTGATGCCCCAGGAAATGGCAAAACACAAGAGAACTTGCTTAAGAAATATATGCACACAAATGCTGTTGATCTTAAATAATCCAGTCACGTTGAACTCTGTGTTTAAATATGTTAATGCTTTAAAATGTGTATAATGTAAATAAAGATAGATAAATACATACAAATGATCTCTTCCCATAACTCTTTCTTTAAAAATTCTATTTTGTTGTGTAGCACAATTTCAGCATTGTCTAACTATGCTGATAACTTACTATGTGACATTCTTTAAGTCACATACTCCCTGGCCTC
>CM053404.1:127285251-127370188 GCA_028644305.1 Xerus rutilus | reverse complement strand
TTGAACTCTGTGTTTAAATATGTTAATGCTTTAAAATGTGTATAATGTAAATAAAGATAGATAAATACATACAAATGATCTCTTCCCATAACTCTTTCTTTAAAAATTCTATTTTGTTGTGTAGCACAATTTCAGCATTGTCTAACTATGCTGATAACTTACTATGTGACATTCTTTAAGTCACATACTCCCTGGCCTCATTTTCCTCATTGAAAAAGAATAGAGTGGGTAATATTTTTAATAGGACTTCAGTATAAAACACATGGTTGGTTAGCCCATCTATCTGGAAGTGATTGATTTATGAGTGAGCACATCTTTGAGTAAGGTCAATTAGAGCATTTTCCTGTTTGAAGTCTAAAAACACAATCATCGTTACCTTGAGGTCATAAGCTACAAGGGTAATTAACTGATGAAACTTTTGGCCACCATCTGGCAATATGGAAGAAACCATTACCATTGGTCAGAAGTCAACAACCAAAGAGAATCACATCTTAGAAATACAGAGAAATCTCAGAGGACATCTTTGGAGATCCTGCATCTAGACATAATATGCCTGTAGTTAGACATATTTGTGGAATTTTCAAGACCAAGGATTCAATAAATTCCTTACTTGTTTAAGATAGTTTTGTTTGTTTTCTGTTACTTACAACTCGAAGACTCAGAATTTTAGTGTTCACCCCTATAGTTCTCTGTCTTCTCCATAAAAGACTGATAATAAAGTCATTTAATAATTTAATGAGTATGTAGGAATTTTCAGTCATCTTGGTATTTTCTTTGAATGCAAAGTTAAATAAGAGAAGGAGTATGAGCTCATGGAGTTTATTAGTCCCAAACTGGGAGTGTTCTTGTAATAAAGTATTATGCTATAGATACTCTAATTTGAATTATATTTAAAAAAATAATCTCAAAACTATACATATGTTTCAAGTTTAAAAAGTTTCATGAAAAGATTCATGATTTATTAAAGAAGGTCCCTTTAAGTGCAAGAATGATTATTTTCCCTAATTTTGAGTAATTAAAATTTGTGTGCCCAATACACAATAACAGGAGTTTGATTTTATCATTTTACTGATTCAAGCCAAACCCAGCCATGAATACGACTTTGTATAATTTTCTCACTGGGATCATTTCCTGGTGTTATTTGCTAACATGAAATCTTTGTGAAAGTAAGCTTTCACCAACCGAATGAGGCTTACATCAAGTTCTAAACCTAGAGCAAACAAGTTACTGTTCTCAGAACATTTTCTTTGGATTTGTAATCAAACAGATCTACGTAGAAACAGCCAAGTGCCACTGCTCTGAAACAGAAAACTCTTATTTAAAAATGAAAAGGCAGTTTTTCTTTCTCCAAGTTAAATATGTTCTACTTTTCTCACAGAACTCTTTTTCAATTCACCCTAAAACAGATTAACTGCATTTTAAAATTATTTGCCATTGATACTTGGGGAATTCAAACATTTTACTATTTCTTAGTCTCAGAACTTTTATAATATCTGCACATTTAAATTTTTTTCCCATTTAATAGAATGCCAAGGATAGCTGAAAAGAAATTTTCTTAAAAGAGTGCTTGTTATAATTACCAACAAATAAAACTCTTTTATAATGTTTATGTAGAGTATTTAAAAGTCTCATAACATGCAAGATTATATTATGGCTTTAAAAACAGTGTTATGATCATACATTTAAATGTAGACTCGCAGTTCTGAATGTGGTTTCTCCTCCTCCTCCTTCTTCTTACTATTATTATCTTGTGGTGTTGGAGATTGAACCCAGGGCCTTGTACATGTGAGGCAAGCACTCTACCTACTAATCTATATCCCCAGCCCTCTTGTTATTATTATAGAAATAAAATGATAGCAATACAGAACTCCTATATGTCTGTTTAAGGTTCTATATTCTGAAGCATCTCTAACTCTGGACCACTAGTTTGGTTCAGAACCTAGGTTGAGGTATGAGTTTTTGACTGGGTAAACATGTGAACCAAACCACTGAACTCTCCTGGAAGAAAAACTCTCAAAATGTCTAGAAAGGTAAAAGGATATCATGACACGGGTTTTATAGGACCCAAGGATATGCATCAAACATTCCCAGCACATCCTATTTCAATTTATTTTTGGCTGATGAAGACCAGCCTTAACCTAGAGATGAAGCATGGAAAAAAGGACATGGAAAGTGATTAATCTGATTTAAGACATAAAATAGGAATTATGACATAGCCAAGGACATTTACCCAAGCACACATCATTAATCAAATACAGAGGAGCAGTTGCATGTTCTGTTAGAAACAATAGCTCTTCTGGAAGTTGTGAGGTCATGAAAGCCTCAGTATGAATTTTCTTGACTTGTTTTTGATGTTAACCTTAACACTTCCAAGTCCCTGAATTACTTTTATCCTTTATAACATGGATTAAGCCAATAATGCTAACCTGCATTAGAAACAGATCATAAAAATAACTTAAAATTTTTGAAAATTAATGTGATGAAAGGATATTACACTACATTGATGTTACACTAAATTGAAAATTCCATATGCAAAAAATGTTTATTAAAAACTTTAATACTTCTTAGTGTTCTTTTCTCTATTGGCTTTTAGTAGCTTTTCCTTTGATATCCATTTTTGTTTAAAAGGGTTAAGAGGATCTAAAATAGAGAACAGAGACTTGATTCTGATGAGGGACAATTCTAAGGGACATCAGAATCCAAAGCACAGTTACCTTTTATGTATAAATACTTATATTTGAATGTATTTTATATTTGTATTAATTTCTCAAAGACATTTAGTTATAGAGGCAGCAATGGATGAAAATATCACGAGATTAAAATTTCTGTACTGAAAACTGTATTCTGTTTTGACTAGTAGGCGATAAGACCTGAGGAGGTTGTCACATGCATTTTATTCTGCAGGAATGAGGCTTTGGCACAACAACATATAGTGAACTTGAGATTTTACTCCTCATCTCCATTTATCAAATTTAGAATAAAGTAAACAAATGCTTAATTGTTTCTGGAGTGAGTCTCTCTTCTAAAAAATAAAATAAATATGTTTTAATTTGAAATAATTATTTATGGTATTTGTGTGACTTGGCACCTTTATAGCAATCAGTTATCGTAACTGAACCAACTTATCTTCCCCAAGCATCTTTAATGTTCCCCCTCACATGAAACACCTATGTAAACTGATTTCTGTTTCGGAAAAATGTATCCTGACCACGTGATGATTCTCTCAGCCTCTGGATGTGGATTCTGGGGTTCACATGAGCATTTATAGTCTCTTCTGGGTATGGCTGCAGTGTTTTACCTAGTTGTATTTCACATGTTTCTGTTCCTCACTTAGATTCCTGTACTGCTTTGGGAGGTGGCCCTGTGGAGTACATTTGCCATGATAAATGTCTCCCAGGGGTACATTTTAATTAAATGCCATGCTTGTGAAGTTTTAGTGGTCATCTTTGGATGTGAGGTGGAGAACTGTGCTCAATTTTACAAAGTCCCATTTGGAGCTCTCGGATCTTAACAGTACATTAGAATTGCGCTGTTTTCCTAGGTGTATGGCTCATGCTCCACTGAAGACAGTCACAAGACAAATGGAGGTCCAGGGAATCCCGAGTGGCATTAAATGATTCACAGCTGTGTTGGACTGTATTATGATGTTTCGAAGTGTTTGACGGAGTCAATATCACATCAAACATACAATGAAAAAGTGCACAATTTAGCCAGTCCTCCAGATGTTTTGCATATAATTGGGCAAACATGTCAACTTTGGATAAAACATCTGGAACTACCAAGTATTATGTAACTGACATCATGAAAGGAGGCACTGGTATAAATAGCTAATTTAAAATAACTAAATGAAAACAAAGATGTGTTTAACACTAAGTGGTCACAATTTTTGAGTGCCCTTGTATTTACACAATACAGGGTGGGATGTTTAAGCATCACTGCTATGCAGATGTCCAGAAAGAACCAAGCAGTCTCTTTATTTTGTCTGTAATCGGTCAAGTCTTCCCTCTGAGCCCTCAGCAGCTGGTTTGAGAATAAGGTGAGATGAGATGAACGTTCCTTTTAGTTTAAACAGTCTTGCCTGCTGGTGATCAGTTTCTTGTGGATAAGAATTCTCAGTCTTATAGGAACAATGGTGGATCTCTGTGCACTGGGGTGTAAGGGGGGAGGGGGCATAGGGACAGCAAGGGTGGTGGAATATGATGGTCATAATAACCCTAACTTTATGTATGACTGCATATATGTTGTGATTCTATACAACTTACAACTAGAGAATTGATATATTATCCTCTATCTATGTACAATGAATCAACTTGCTCTGTTAATGTGTAAGCCTAAATAAAAAATTAAAAAAAAAAAAAAGAATTCTCAGTCTTTCAGATGTGAGTTTTCCTTGTTTCTTTTCCTATGATTTTTCTATGTGGTTGGAGGTGTGTGATTTATGGATTCAAGAAACAGCAGGGAAAGTGTTGAGGTTCTCCCATGTGGTATCTTATAGTTCCCTCATATCTCTTTTGCCTCTTTCATCTGGACATGGTTAATGGAACTTGGGCTCCCATCTCTTTCTCCCTTCTCTGTATCTGATTCGTGATCCGTGTTATTTCCCCAGTTTACTCCAACTGCCTTATGTCTGGTTCTCTTTCCCAGTGTAGTTTAGTTCTGGAGGTCTGCTCTGTAGCCTCTGTAAGCATTGCAGTCTCCATTGACTTGCCAGAGAAAGCTCTCTGCTACTGTGGCTTCTGAGTCTGTTGTCAAGGAACCAAGAGGATTTTAGAAAGACAAAACATTCTGCTGATGATGACAGCTGTCCCAGCAGTAACCCAGGTTGGTATGGGTGAACATGCAAGCAGTCTTTTCCCATTGTCTCAAATTCCAACTGGGGCCAGGGTTTTTCCTCTCACTTCATTGTTATCTTACGGAGCTACTGTGTCTTCCTATCTGTCTTCCAACTCAGAATTATGTAACTTGAACAGGTGCCTATTTTTCTGTCCCCATACTTATCCAGTTGGACAGTTTTAAGCTTTTCTTCTAGGTCATGTCCTCTTTTTATCAACAACATGAATTATGGCCATAGATGTTTTTGCTATACTGGAAAGAATTCTGAGTCTAAATCTTCCAGGCCTAGCTGGTGATATGCTAAATGCTTGCCACAAGAATATTTTATTTAAACCTCTGTCAAATTTGATGCCTTGAAAGGCTGCTGGTCTGGAGTAAAATCCTACTCTTTGAGGTCAGAAGGGGAGTACCATCTGCCTTACTCTGCATTCCTCCTGTGTCATCCAGAGTCTCTTTCCTTTTTCTCCTCTACATTTTTTTTTAGATGTATAAAATGCCATACTTATTAGGTGCACACAGATGTGCTTAGATGGCAAAGTTCACTATCTAAATAATGATTTTCAAACTTCGAAGGAAAATATTACATAATTTTAGGACATGAAAAGTAAGGATTTACTCTAAGTTAATTTGAAGTTGTTAATAGGGGACAAGCAAAAGATATTTGAAATAACTAGGACTAATGAGAATTAGAATACCTCCACATTTCTGGCAAAACAACTATACAAGTCAGCAAACCTTCCAAAAAATTTTAGGACTATTTTTCTAGTTCTCTGAAGAATGTCATTGCTATTTTTATGGGTATTGCATTGAATCTATATAAGAGTTTTGGTAATATGGCCATTTTTTTAAAAATATTTTTTTAGTTGTTGATGGATTTTTATTTTATTCTCTTATTATTTATATGTGGTGCTGAGGATTGAACCCAGTGCCTCATGCATGCAAGGCAAGCGCCCTGCCACTGAGCCACAACTCCAGCCCAATATGGCCATTTTGACAATATAAATTTTGCCTCTTCAAGAAAATGGGAGGTCTTTCTGTCTTCTAAGGTCTTCTTCAATTTCCTTATTCAGTGTTCTATAGCTTTCATTATAGAGATCTTTCACTTCTTTGGTTAGATATATTCCCAGGGGTATTTTTTTGTTGTTGTTGTTTGTTTGTTTGTTTTTAGGTTATTGTGAACAGAATGAGCTTCCTGGTTTCTTTTTCAGAAGATTCATTATTAGAATACAGGGCCACAGCAATACTGAGCAAGAAGAAAATGCTGATCAGGAAGCATCACAATACCTGATCTTAAATTATACTACAGAGTAATAGTAACAAAAATAGCATGGTATTGGCCTCAAATCAGGCAAGATGAATGGAAGAGAATATAAGACATGGAGACAAATTGACATATATACAGTAATCTGGTATTCCACACATTTGCCAAAAATATATTGGAGAAAAGATAGTCTTTTTAACAAATGGTGTTGGGAAAATTGGATATGCATATGGAGTAGAATGAAACTATATTCTTATCTTTTACCCTTTTCAAAAGTCAACTCAAAGTAGATCAAAGACCTAGGAATTAGACCAGTAATTTTGCAACTACTAGAATAAAACAATCAACATTCCAACATGTTGGCCCAGCACCGACTTCCTTAACAATTTGATTAACTTCCTTCAGGAACTAAAGCTTACAAAATAAAACCAAGAATCAGTAAATGAAACAGCATCAAATTAAAAAGCTTTTCACAGCAAATGAAATGATTAAGAACATAAAGAGAGAGCTTATAGAATGGGAGAAAATCTGTGTCAGATACTCCTCTGATAGGTGATTAATAGCCAGAATATGTAAAGAACTCAACACACACACACACACACACACACACACACACATACACACAACTCAACCACTAAATGGGCAAAACAGGTATTTCTAAATGTCTAAATTTAGAAAACTAGCAAACATTTCTTCAAAAAATAAATACAAATATATAAAAAGTGTTCAATATCCCTAGCAATCAGGGAAATGCAAATAAAAACTACATTCAGAATTCATCTCCCTTCAGTTAGAATGACAATCATCAAGAATATAAATAATAGGAATGTTCTCTCTGGTTAGTGGATGCTGATACATAAGGGGAGTGGGAATGGGGAGCATGGGAAAAATGATCTCTGGATGAGGTAGGGAGGAGTTGGGGGTGGGAAAGGGGAATGGGTGTGGTAAAGATGGTTGAATGAGATGGTCATCACTACCCTAGGTGTATGTATGAAGACATTAATGTTGTGACTCTATCTGGTTTGCAACCAGAGAAATGGAAAAATTGAGCTCTATATATGTATTACAACTTGAATTGAAATGCATTTAAATAAATAAAAAAAGATAATTGGGAACAATCAAAAAAAGAATACAAATAATAATAAATGCTGGAAAAGATGTGAGGGATCTTGGTAGGACTGAAAATTAGTACAACCACTCTGGAAAGCATTATGGAGATTCTTCAAGAGACTGGAAATGGAATCACCATATGACTCAGCTCTTCCACTCCTTGGTATTTACCCAAAGACCTAAAATAAGAATAGCTTACTGATGATTGATATAAGCACATCAATGTTTACAACAGTGCAATTCACAATAGCTAAGTTATGAAATCAGCTCCTGTGTCTGCCTACAATGAATGGATAAGGAAAACGTGAGACACAATGGTGCTTTACTCAGTCATAAGGAATAATGAAATTATGGCATTTGCTGGTAACTGAATGGAACTGGAGAACATCATGCTACGTGAAATAAGCCAGACTCAGAAAGTCAAAGGTTGAATGTTTTCTCTTGGAATGTCAAAGAAAGTCAAAGGTTGAATGTTTTCTCTGTGGAAGCCAGAGAAAAATAAGGAAAAAGCAGGGGGATGGATCATATGAAAATAGAAGGGAAATCAGTGGAGTAAAGGAAGGAAATTGAGAAATAGGGAGAGAGCAGGAGAAGGAAGGAACTTCAGAATGAAATTGATAAAATTATGCAATGTACATGTATGAATATACCACAGGGAATTCCACATTGTGTATATCTATAAAGCCCCAATTAAAAAATAGTAACTAGGAAGGAAGACCAGTAGAATAGAGATCTATTCTAGGAAGGGAGGAAAGTACTGAGGACAGAAATGAAGCAAATTTTATTCCATACATGTATGATTATGTCAAAATTAATGCCACTATTATGTGTAACTGCAGTGCATTAATAAAAATATTTTTTAAAAAGTCATCAAACCTTATGGTGAAATGGTAAAGAACATGAACAAGGAGTCCATAGAAGAGGAAACTCAAGAAAATGAAACAAGCAAATGAGATTGCCAAAACTTTCTAGTAATAAAAGAAGCAACACAGACACAATGTACATTTCACACCAGTTATGCTGGTAGAAATCATTGTGTAGTGTTGAAATATAGAAACTTTATACCCTAATATTCAAAATAAGTACACAATGCACCTAGTAACCCAGATATTCTCTCTGAGGATATATCCTAAGGAGAGTCCCAAGCATGTCCAACAGGATATTTTAGTTTCCTTTTGCAATAGAACAAATTACCACTACTTTGTGACTTCAAACAAGAGATTTGTTGCTACATATTAAGTTTTTCAGGAATCTCAGTTTATTTTTGTTGGGTCTTCTGCAGTGTCTCACAAAGCTGGAATTTAAATGTTGTATGAGCCTGAGGTCTTCTTGGAGAGTTAAGGTTCATTTTTGCTGGGAATGTAATCTAATTACAGGAGTGAAATCCCATCATGTTCATAGGTCCTGCCTATACTCAAGTAAGAGAAATTATGCAAGGGCATGGGTACCGAGGGTCGTCTTAGAATTCTTTCACAAGAATGCTCACTGTTTGTCATAATAGCAAGACATTGGGAGCACTCATGAGCCCATCACTGGGAAATGACTAGATAAGAAATGGAAAATATCTTCCAAAGAATAATATACTGTTTTTAGAATCAATAGATTTCATGAATCACAGAATAATGAATAAATATGAAAACATAGCACTGAGTAAAAAGGCATAAAATAAATTGATAGCATAATGCCATTTATGTATACCAGAAATACATGAATATTAAAATGATATGCATTTTATAAGGGCATAAAAAAGCAATAAAAGAATACCCATAAGTTCAGTATAAAAGGTGAGTAAGGTGAGGATTATCAGAGGGTGAAATAGAGTTAAAAGAACATAATCAATTAAATAAGACATATAAAATACTTGGTAGAACATTCTTATACTCTGTTCACTACGCATTTGATAGACATTCTATGTCAAGCTCCCAGATGATACCCTGAAGATGTTATCATTCATATTATATAGCTATTCAGCAATATATCCCATATAACTGCGGGTTATTTTGGCACTTTTAACTTCAGGAAAATGCCACCCAGAGTAATGAAAGTGCCTATATACAGGTCATAATGTGTATTGCATTAGTAACATTAATATTGATTTTATATTTTCAAAATAACTTTGACACTATCATTTTACTTTTTACATGTGAATTATAAGTGGTCTAAATTTATGATGGTTGGACTTAAGATATATTTACTTTGTGTTGATGTGAAAGCAGTAGGTGTTCAGTAGAAACCTACTTGAAATTTTGAATTTTGAACTTTTCTTTGCCAGTGACATGTAGTCTGATACTTCCCCAGGATACCAGGCAGCCCCCGTGAGCTGCAGCTCCTAGACAACCATGCAATCACAAGGAGAGCCACATCTGATTCTCTACAATATACTCATTGCTGAGCTAGGGTGTTTGATAGACTAGGTCCATTAGAAGCATTTTTTTTTGTATTTAGATACTTTCAATGTACTATGGATTTATTAGGATGTAATCTCATTGTAAGTCAAGAAACACCTGTAAATGTCCCTTTGCATTAATTTACTCTCTAGTACACATATCAGTTTAGGAATGCATTTGGTACCTAAAAATTCCATGCAAACTTATATGCCTCATAAATAATAAAATATCCTACTATCTAAGTCCTTCACTGTTAGTGTCTTTCATCTTCCACAGAGCCTCATAAAGGAAGGAAGCTTAGGCAGTGGCATCTGGAGAAGAGGTCTTCCCAGGAATAAGGTCATGAGTACTTGATTTGGGATCATTGAGATAACAGAACCTCAATTCCCTCTCTAGGTGAATTTTTGGTCTCCCAAGTAGAATTGTAGGCCTGAATTATACAGTCTGCCTGACTTGTCTTAATAGGTTTATAAAAAAAAAGTTTAAAAATTTTTCCTTTACCTTGGACAATAACTGAGTCAAAAGTTTCCTGACAGTAAAACATTCAGAAAATGGTGTTGCTTTTATATGCCATGCTGTAGAAAATACTTTGGAATATGCAACGTATTAATCAAAGATGTGTTTTTCTGCCAGATGAATGTCATTGTAGGTTGTTTACTGCAAAGGAGTCATTTCTTCCTGAAGTTTGTGTCTATAATATTATGCTGGAAGATAAGGTTTTTTCCCCCCAAAAGGTATATGCTGTTTAGAGTTAAAATAAGACACAGATTAAAGCTACAGAGTTCAATTTACTGGTGTATTAATACGTGTATTAGAAATAAAAATTGGTTCACAGAACCAAAGAATTGTGGCATTTGCTCTCTTTTCCTTCCTATTCTCTTCATTCCTATATAGGGGCTTAGTTCCAAGGTACTAAGAATCATGGACTTTACACTAAGAAGCCTGCATTCTAGACATTCACTCTACTCCACTTCACATAAAGGTACAGCAAGCAAGCAAGCCTACAGAATGGAAGAAAGTCTTTGCCATTTGCCCCTCAGATACAGCATTAATCTCTGGGATATGAAAAGAACTCAAAAAATTTACACCAAGAAAATAATAATAACCCAGTCAATAAATGGGCAAAGGAACTAAACAGGCACTTCACAGAAGAAATATGAATGGTCAAAAAATATATGAAAAAATGTTCAACATCCCTAGGAATTAGAGAAACACAAATTAAAACTACACTGAGATTCCATCTCACTCCAGTCACAATGGCAATTATCAAGAGTACAAGTAACAAAAAATGTTGGCAAGGATGTGGGAAAAAATATACATTCTTACATTGCTGGTGGGACTGCAAATTGGTGCAATCACTATGGAAAGCAGTATGGAGATTCCTTAGAAAACTTGGAATGGAACCACCATTTGACTCAGCTATCCCACTCCTCAGTCTATACCCTAAAGACTTAAAAACAGCATAGTGTAGTAATGCAGACACTTCAATATTTATAACAGCACAATTCACAATTGCTAAACTGTGGAAGCAAACTAGATAGATGCTCCATAAATGAATGGATAAAGAAACTGTGGTATATATATACAATGGAATATTGCTCAGCATTAAAAGAGAATAAAATTATGGCATTTGCAGGTAAAAGGATGGAACTGGAGACTATCATGCTAAGTGAGATAAGCCAATCCCAAAAACCAAACGCCGAATATTCTCTCTGATAGGTGGATACTAACAACACACCATAAGGGGGAGGGAGGGAAGAGTAGTTCATTGGATCAGATAAAGAGGAATGAAGGGAAGGGAGGGTGGACAGGAATAGGAATCAGTACAATGAATCAGCTATAACTTTCCTATTCTTATATATGAATACCTACCCAGTGCAACTCCACATCATGTGCAACCACAAGAATGGGAAGTTATACTCCATATATGTATAATATGACAAAATATACTCTACTGTCATGTATACCTAAAAAGATCAATAAGAACAAAAAGATGTCCTAGAGGAATTGGAAGACGTAAGACACGTTAGAGGCTAGAAATAGCCAACAAAACAGGCAGAGTAGAACAGTGTAGAATGGTGAGAGATGAGAGGAAATGGAAATCAGAAGGGAGATTATAAGAGTTTGAGCAAGCAATTGCTGCTTTAGAATACAGATTCTAATGACTTTAACTGCAATCCTGCAAAGAGCCAACTTAAAGAGATCATCTCAGCCAATTCTGAGAGGAGAAAGTCAGGGTGCCTTCAATATAGAAGGCACATGTAGCCCTACAACCAGGTGGCCAGGCAGGGCTAGACTTAAAAAAAAAAAAATCAACAGCAAAGAGGGAAAAGAATCAAAAGGAAAAGTAATCCTAATGGCAGCTGAGATTCAGTTGGTATTGAAAGGTACTACTGAATACATAGATATAAGGGAATCTGGGGAAAAAAAGAAAAAATTAGATGTCTCTATTTAGGTAATATCTTAATAGAGGATGTAGACTATTTAGAATGTTTTCTCAGATAGATATATCTGATATGTTGGAATATTACTATAATAATGCAATACTAAGTTCTTTGTGTATAGTCTATCATTAGATCTCACTGCCCTTTTAAAATCACTATGCTAGTAGCTAATCATAAAGTGTTATATTTTCAATAAGAATTTATTAATATCAATGATATTTTTGACATGGCTCACATTTTAAGATGATTTTGTTTCAGCTTGCTTCCTTCTTGTTGATTGTTGATCAACAGTAAACAGGTATAATGATTGTAGTAACCTATTCCTTGGTTTTACATCCTTCTAAGTTCATTCCATTGGTCACTCAAGCTTTAATGTAAATTCCTCAGCATATTCTTTTATATTTTCATGAAGCTGTATTTCTGCAAACCAGTTGAATCCAAGTAACTAACCTAATAAGTTGTATTTGTATGGCTCTTTGTGTTTTCCCAAGTCATTTCTTATACATTATGTCATCTGAAAGAAAATATAAATATCTTCAGGTTACTGGCATTTCGAAAGAATGCTTTATTTGCACAGCTGTCTGATAGGGAGGTTTGTTCTAGCTAACTGTATTTCCTATGCACCTGGTTCACCCATTTTTTATAGGCATATTTTAAGTCTTTGGTGTTCAGTTTAAGAGGGCAACATTTTTTGAAATGATAGTTTAGTGTGAAAATGGGAAAATATAGTTATTTCCATCTGGTGGTCATTTTTGTCCTTTTCCTAAATGTTGGAGATTTAAAAACCATCTTTAGTGGAAAAATGTCAAGAGATAGGGTGGTGTAACCTGTGTCAGGTCTCAGGATTTTTTTCATACTTCCTTGGAAAAGATGTATTTATTAACATAGAATCCAGCTTCCCCTCAAATAATACTGTTTAACATCAACAACAAAATCATGTGGAATTTGTCTGCTCAACAGTTGCCACAATGACCAAATCAAAATATGAGCCATAAGAGTTGTACATTGCTATTGAAATTTCTGTTTCTATAAGATACATCTGCTTCCCTTTAGGAAGTTCATATAATAAAACTTTTCAATTATTAATTTCTTCCTTCTCTTCAGGTAAAAATGCAGGTATTTTATATAAGTAGATGATGCTATCACCTCAGGAAACAATGGAGACATCTTTTGTAGTCCTCATTTCCTTCTGTCCTCTTGGTTAATGATCCCTTAATGGAGGTAAATTTAAAATCACTCTGGGGTTGCAGTTGCTTCAGTTAAACTGCTCATTCTCCATCTTGAGCTTCATAGTGGCCAGGAATATTCTGGCTATTGACCAATGAATAAGGGTAAAATATTTTAAAAGCTGGAATATAAAATATAGTAAATTTTATATTCTGGATTTGAGCTGGGAGTTTCACCACTTCCTGACCGCTCTACATTTCAATTTCTTCACCTGTGAAATGGGAATAATAATATTTCCTACCTCATAAGTTTGGAGTAAATGAGTGAATGTCTAAAAAACTTTTTGCCAAATGATCAATGTATACTCAGTCCTACATAAATGTTAGTTAGGATACTCATTTTACTATTTCACAAATTTTACTTTGTAGTAGTTTGACAGAAAATATTTGTTAAAAATTAGTATATATCTTTGGGCTGAGGATATAGCTCAGTTGGTAGAGTGCTTGCCTCACATGTACAAGGCCCCAGGTTCAATCCCCAGCACCACCACCAAAAAAAAAAAAAAAAAAAAAAATAGTATGTATCTTTTCTGTATATCATGTACACTTATTCCTTCTAACAATTTTTTGAAATGATTAGTCATATTGTACAGAAAAATAAAGTTGAGAGGCTAAATAGTTTGTCCAAAGTCACACAGTACTTATTTTATTCTAGCCACCAATCCTATGCAATTTCTACATCCATACTACAATTATACCTTCCTAGTACCCTCCTAAGGATGTCCACTCTCAAATCACAGTTTATTTTTTATCATTTTCCCCTATCTTTAATTTAGGACATTGTTTGAAAGGAAATGCAAATAAATCTCTAACTTGTAATGAAATTATGTTTTGTGAGCCTATTTCTAAATCTCTTGGTGAAATAATGGAATGAATTTTACCACCAGGAAATATATTTAAGGTGGTTGTCATGTTCTCAGAAGAGCAGTAAAGTTAACTAATAAACAGAAACTCTTCATTTAAAGAAATGATGCTTGGCTATTTCATTTGAACCTCTTCAGTATTCTGAAAAATTACATATGCATTTGTGAGCCAGCTCAGGGATACAAACATGCTTTTCAAATGTTCGTTTCTAAGAAAATGCATTCTGCAGCAAATGGTGAGAAAGCAACAGGGAGTAAAGAAAAAACCTGAGCTTCCAACTTCAGGAGCACCAGCTGCTTGTTGAAAACAAGAATTCTGTGCCTCAACTAGACATTGCCCAGTTCTGCTTAGGCACAGCCGGGTGCTACATAAGGGTAACGGCAGGGGGACCTGTAGACCATTTCTAACTCCTGGGAGTGTTGAGGGGAGTGTGTTGACTTGTAAAGTACATAGAGGATTATGAGTTGGCTGTTCATAAGAGGAAGTGCATGTATAATTCTAATTTCACAAATTTTGAAGACAAAGTCCTGGAAATATAGATAAAGCTTTTTGCTTGACGTCTCAGGAATCTTCTTTGGTAAATGCCTAATGGGATATAGAGCATTAACAGTTTTCTTCTGTTCACCCATTCATTCTTAAAATAAATGTGATTGCTGCCCATGGGAACTCTATGGTTTGGCAGGAAAGATAATTAAAAGGCAGTAACTTGAATTGAAAGTGCTTTGGTAATGGCAGCAGGGGGCATGCTGTAAGAGGTGTGTCAAAACCTAATTTGGCTTGGGTTACGGGTAGTGGGGTAGAGACAGCACAAGTCTTAATAGGGAAAATGACCTTTCAACATAATCTCATTGGCTATGCACCAGACAGTCAAGTGGTGGCTTTGCTAGTTACCACCTTTCTGATCTCGGGCAATTCCCTCGCTTTGCTATTTTTCAGATTCCTGAGTGTAAAACAGTTATAATAGGGAAAAAATAGGGTTGTTATGGAAATTAAAGATTTATGTTAATATGTGTAAATGGTTTAGAGAAGACCTTATATATAGAAATTACAAAAATGTTTTAGCATACTTATATTCTGCTCAGCTGAGATGGCAAAGAAGAAAACATTTATTTTTTTCTAGGCAGAAGGGAGAGTCTACATCAAGATTTCCAGATAAAGGAATAAGATATTTTGAAGACTGAACAAAATTTCATATACCAATAACATTAAGTTTGAGGTGAGAAAAAAAGAGAAATGGAGACCAGTGGGTAGGTGAATATAAAGTAATAAAGGACTTTATGAAATCTGTTAACAAGTTTGGATTTATCCTAATGTTAATGGGAGACAGCTAAAGGGGCATTGAGAATCAGTAAGAGGATCAGATTTGCATTTTGATAAACCACTGTCTGCTGGGGGTTGAGTCTGAGAGATGAAGAGTGGTTTTCGAAGAGCAAAGACTGCAAACAAGATGCAATTGGAAGATAATAATTGTTTATATCTAGAGATGACAGTGGATCTGGAAGGAAAATAAAAACCTTACAGGTTTGAGACATGTTTCCCAAGGTAAAACTGTATGCGATGTTTGCTTGAATGCGCATTGAAGGAGAAGCTGGGGTCTTTGATGACTGACTTAGGGATCCAATAACGAGAAGAGCCCATGGATGGCAGGTGTATGGACATGATGTTGGAGTTACATATGCCATGTTCTGTGGGTCTGAAACAGTTAAAAAAAGATGCTAATGAGGCAGTTGGTTAGTCTATTTAGTACTGATTAGTCTAAGGAGAGGTTGGACTGTGGATATTAGTGAGGGAATAGATTAGCATACCAAGATTTTGAAATCATGGATATGAATGAGATGGAAAGGAAGCAGAGAAGAGAAGGCTTAAGATAGAACTCTAGGGCTTAAGATGAGCATGTGATAGAGAGCAGGGAGAGGGTGGAGAGAGAGATGGAAAGCCAACAGAACACTGGCAGAAAAAGAGCTAGATATAGATCTTTTGTTTTGAATGAAGAAATCGGTCATGTTGAAAACTGCTCAGAGCTGAAGTAAAGTAAGAACTGAGAAGTACCCACTGAATTTAACCACAAATAATTCTGAAAATGGTAAGATAAATGATACCTTCTCTACCTCCAACAAACAAAATACTTAACAATACTGTGCCTCATGTTTGAATTTTATTAAATCTGTTTTCGTTGCCAACACATACCTCCTCTGGGGGACTGAACCTGGAATGATAGTACATATTCTCTTACTCTTATAGAAAACTAGGAAAACATAAACAAAGAAAAAAAATCAATGGATGATTAAAAGAAAACTTTATTTCCAGAAGGTAATTTAGATACACAGACTTTCAGTGTTGAAAGATGTTTATATAGTCAGTCTCCTTTTATTAACAAGGAATTATAATTCAGCAAAGTTATCCCCCAATTTTCACTTTTATTCTTTTTGATCAAATTCCTCATTTCTTTTGAATGTGTGCTTGACTTAAAATTTTATTTTAAGTGCTTGTGAATCCACATATGGAATAAAGGTAATTTGAGTCAAGCCATTCAAATCGTGTACTGGTTATTTTCTAGGTCCAAACAGAAGAAAACTTCATGTATGTTTTAATACCTCTACTGTACTTTCACAGTGTTGTTAAATCAAGACTCAGTTTTTTATGAATTTTCTTGTCAAAGGGAAATGAAACTATGAAGACTGAAGGAATTAATTAAGTCACTCTCAATAGAATAAGAATGAAAAATGGATAGCCTCTCCCATACAGAGGAAATATTCCCTGAAAAAAGAAAGTGGGACTTGCTGTTCAAGGTTTTAGTTTCCCCTCCTGTATCTTTTTTATTTGTTGAGATGAAGCAAAGAGCAAGTAACAAACAAGACGACAGTCCAAATAAGCCTAAGGAAACCTCATTTAAGCTCTTTCCTCATGTGAACCGTCCACAGTGTTTTATTTGCCAGTGGGTTAGAGACGTGTATTATTTTTGAATCAATATTTCCTTTTTTACAAGTTCCTAATACTTCTCATTCTGTTCTAGTCAGACACTTGAATGGTAAAAGTTCTCTATTATTCATCACATACCTCAAGCTGTTCCTGTTGAGTTTCTCAGCTCATTTCCTACAGATATTCCACAAAAATACAGCCAAAAAAACTTCTTTGCTAGGTATGAGTCCATCTGAATAAAGAATACAGGAGCCAGACATTTCGCAAAAGAAGAAATGGACTGGAAACCTGGACTCGTTTGGTACCTGCAGTTTGTTTATTTTGTACCAGCTGTTAAACCCTGCTTCCAACAATCTGATTATTCATCTTCATCTTTTCAGCTTTCCTCACTAATAAGGGATAAGTCCTTCCCCAGAGAAGAAAGACACATCTATAAGAAGAGAACCATTTCCCATCTTCTTTTCAGTTAGGGTAAAGGCATTTAGTTTTAATAGTAGGATAAAGATTCATTTATGAAACACATGAATTCAATAGTTAAATAATTTCCAATAAACTTCAAATTATGAAAAGGAAAGAAAAAGTAATTCAGGCAAGATATCTGTTCCTGGTGGAATATTTTATAGCAAAGCTAGTTTCTAACTGAAATGTTCAACCATAGTAAGAGTTTGTTTTTCTTTCATAATATTTAATTAAGAGACAAATGAAAAATCCAGAATATTACTTTGCATTAAATCCTTGTTCTGACTGTCTTAACATTAACTAACGTGGTTTGGAAGACTGCAGTGAGAATAAAACATACTAAAACTGGTTGCATTTTCTTTTCTTTTTCTTTTTGTAAATTTTAGCTATTTCCCAGACCTCTAAATGGTATACTTGCATGTCTTCAAAAGGGTCCTAAAAAAGAAGAAAATATGTTGGATTAGGAGTAAAAATTTCCAAAGAATATCAAGAAGGAATAGGTGTGTTATGAAAATGGAATAACTATTATAATAATCCAGATTAATTTTTCAAAGGTCAAATATGTTCAAGAAATGGTATCAAATACCATAACCAAGAAAAATAAATCAAGTAGTTTGAGGCTGATATTTAAACTAACTGTGAAGACATTTTGTAGGCACAGCCTTAAAATTTAGAAGGCTATGTAAATGAAAAGCTGCCCTTTAAATAGTCATTCACTAATCAAGAAATTTACTTAGGGCAGATGATTCATGAAAATTTCCTGACAAAAGAAGAGCTAAATAGTAGAATTATTAAATTTGATTCTATACAAAAACAATGTGTGGATCCTGTGAGTTCTCATAGTATTGTACAGTTTTAAGTTCTATGGTTTAAATTACAATTAAAATTTTAGATGATTTAAAATAATAAATCAATATGTAAATATTTCTTGCATAGCCTGCCCTCTGCTAGATGCTATGGAGAAAGAAACAGGTCACTATTTTATTTTTTCCTCAAAGAATATATAATAAAATAGGGGCAAGATTATCAGAAAACAGTAAATAATATGGGACAGTAGTAGGAGCATTAAGCAAAATGAAGAAAATGATAGTATTTATTTGGTAGGAAAGATTGTAAGGATTAAATCTGTTAGCACATATACATGATTAGAACATTGCCTGGCACTCAGAATTGTTAGTTAATATTAGTATAATCATTAAAAAGTTTGGGGGACTGGGATTGTGGCTCAGCGGTAGAGCGCTTGCCTTGCATGCGTGAGGCCCTGGGTTCGATCCTCAGCACCACATACAAAGCAATAAAATAAAGACATTGTGTCCATCTACAACTGAAAAAATATTTTAAAAAAAAAAAAGTTTGGGAATAGTCTAGAAAGACGACTGCAAATAATATAATCACAGTCCACTAATGAAGACTGCAGGATTTTCAAGAAGACAGACTTTGTTGTGCCAGGGTAGTGTAATGTTAGAAAATTTCTCCTTCAGATGTCCCATAGCATTTCCCTTGCGGTCTACTACAGCATGTATCTCTTTATTTTCTCTTATACTTATTTATGTAAAGTTTCTCTTCCATCTAAGCTGTAAGAGCTTAGGCAACCAATGAATCTCAAAACTTTAGTGTTAATTTTACTTCTTTTCTTTATTCTCCTGCTCAAAGAGCTCCATTGTTTAAATGTACGGATAATGAAACTGAAGCCAAGGAGAGAAATGAAATAGCCAGAGCCTGAGGGTCTAGTTACCAGCAGGCCCTGTGCTGGATGTCTGTGTTCCTGACCCATCCAAAAGTCTTTCCTGTCATTCCTTCCCTTTTGTGACCACAGTACCATAACAGTGGGCAACAGAATGGAAAACTGTATGGATCAGACACATTGAGGAAAGATATTGTTCTTAAGAATGGTCATTATTTGGTATCTGCTGGGGATTGACTCCAGGACCCCCACGAATACCAAAATCCATGGATGTTCACAATCCTTTATATAAAATGGCACAGTCTTGGCATTTAAACTACATATATCCATCCTTCCATGTACTTTAAAGCATTTCTGTATAAATTATGATATCTAACATCATGGAAATTGTATGTAAACTCTTGTGTTGTATTGTTTGGAGATTAATGACTGGGACAGAGGTCTTTACATGTTTAGCACAGACACAATTTTTTTTTTAAGTTTTCAGTCCTTACTTGGTTGTATCCATGGAGGGCTTATTATATACACTATTTGGCTGCATTTCTGGATCCAGTCTTTTGTCTTTATAAACATTTAGTAACTACTGGAACACATCTACTCCTGTGGCTTTAAATATCTTCCATATCCCCATGACTCCCAAATCACGTTCCCAGCTCTGTTCTGTCTACAGGATTCTAGAGTTTTATTTTCCACTGCTTATTTGACTTTCCACCTGGATGTTCAATAATTATTTCAAACTTGATGAATACAAAGCCAAACCTGATTTCCATCCTTCAAACTGCTTTTCCTCTGTGTTCCCATTTCAGAAAATGGTACTTCCATTCATCAGCCTCTCAGTCTCAAAACCTTGGCGTCATCTTTGACCACCTTCACATTTCACATTCCATCTGCCAACGCAGTCTGTCAGCTCTATCCCACTTCCGACCCCTGTTTCTTACCCTACCACAGCACTGGAGTTCAGGTCACCACCATCGGAGTCTAAAGCCCTTGTGTAACCCATTCTCAAACTTCCTTCCAGAAAAATTTCCTACATAGAAATGTGATGCATGAAATTTCCTGTGTGTAGTGACCTCGTGGTGTCAGAACACAGTGTAGAAAATCCCCAACATCTGCAGGCTGCACATGAGGCACTGGCAGGTCTTGTGCCCTGATTTCCTCCTCCAAATTTCTCCCCTAATGACCTGTTTCACCCACACTGGCCCCTTTGCTTTTCCTCTAACACAATGAACTTTTTCTTGCCTCGGGCTTTTGTGGTTGGAGATGTCTCTGCCTGAGAGGTTCCCTTCTGTCTTCACCTACCACTTCATTGGTGATCTCTGCTCAGTTTTTCTGTCTCCATGAAATTTGTCTTTTATGTCTCTTCCAAAAATACAGCAGTCCTATTCCCTTTAATGTTCCTCCTTGTTTTATTTCTTTCAAAGCACTTACTTCCACAGGGCATATACTATACATTTTTCTTTCTTAACTGCCCATCTGTCCTATCAGAATTAAGCTCCAAATGTGAGGCACATTATTTCTTTTGTTCATTGATGCATCTCCAGAACTAGAATCACACCTGGCATATCATAGGTGTTAAATATATGTTGAATGTATCTAAACTTCCAAAGAAGTAAATTTGCTTATTGCTCTTAATACAAAATGCATTTGCTCAAAATGTGCTTTGAGATTTGGGTTGTGGGAGAATTTTCTAAACATCTGTATTTGATATATTTAAAGTATGAATGTTTAAAGTGTACAATTTAAGAAACATGTTTATCAAAATATGTTTATATGCACAAATGTTGTTTACATTTAAAAGGTACAATTTAATAGTGTATACTTTAATATATGTATGGGAACTTGAAATATTACTAGAACTAAGAGAGAGAAGGGTGGTTTCAAGATCTGGTCAAAGATGTATGGTCTTAATTTAGGTGAAGTCTACTTATAATTATTGTTTTCTTTTAGGGGTTGTGTTTTTGTTGTTATATCTAAGAAATCTGCATAACCCAAAGTCACAAAAATTTTATGCCATGTTTTCTTCTGGGAGTTTTGTAATTTGGGTTTTACATTTAGGTTTACAATATATTTTGAGTTCACTTTTACACACAGTACAAAGTATGGATTAAATTTTGTATATACATACAATTGTTCCTGGATCATTTCTTGGAAATACTATTTTTTATCCACTAATTGCCTTTATATGTTTGTTAAAAGTCAATCAGCGGTGGCACATGCCTGTAATCCCAGGACTTTGGGAGGCTGAGCCAGGAGAATCACGGGTTCAAAGCCAGCCTCAGCAACGGTCAAGTGCTAAGCAACTCAGTGAGACCCTGTTTCTACATAAAACACAAAAATAGGGCTGGGGATGTGGCTCAGTGGTCGAGTACCCCAGAGTTCAATCTCTGGTACCAAAAAAAAAAAAAAAAAAAAGTCAATCAGTCTTAGTTTCTGTGCTCTCAATTCTATTCATTTTATCTATTTCTACTTTCTGATTTTTGTTTAATCAATAAAGTTTGTCAGATTTAGGGAATGTATTACCTGTGTGCATTAAACAATCATGTCACCTTTTTACTTTGTTCTATTTATGTGGTATATTACACTGAATGAATCATATTGTGCATGCTATTAATAAACAATACGAAAATAAAATAAAAAAAACCAACTTCTCAATTGAAGACATAAATTGTTAAGATGTCAATATTTCTCAAAGTGATCTACAGATTCTACACAATCACTATGAAACTTCTAAAAGTTGGTGTGTGTGCACGCATATGCATGTGTGTGCCCATGTGCATGAGTACACACGGAAATAGAAAAGCCAATTCTCATATTTATATTGAGCCTAAATAGCATAGTCTTGAAAAAGAGGAACAATTTGGAGTAATCACATTTCCTAATTGCAAAGCATACTAGAAAGCTGAAACAATCAAAATGGTGTTATGGTTTAGATACTAGGTGTCCCCCAAAATCTCATGTGTGAGACAATGCAAAGATGAAATGATTGGGTTATGAGAGCTTTAACCCAATCTGAAAATTTATCCTCTGATGGGATTAACTGAGTGGTAAGTGAAGGCAGGTAGGGTGTAGCTGGAGGAGGTCGGTATATATTTTGTATGTGGCAAGTGGAGTGTCTCTCTCTACTTTCTGATCCTCATCTGAGCTTCTTCCCTCCACCACACTCTTCCACCATGATATTCTGCTTCACCTAATCCCCCAAGGAATGGAGCCACTGTCTGTGAACTGAGACCTTTGAAACTGTGAGACTCCCAAATAAACTTTACTTCCCCTAAAATTATTCTTGTCAGGTCTTTTAGTCACAGCAGGAAAAAAGCTGACTAAAACAAATGGTGGAATGTTGGCATATGTAATATTAGACATACAAACCAATGGAACAGAATTGAGAGTCCAAGTTTAAAGCAGCAAATGATTTTTGACAAGGATTCCAAGTCTATTAGACCGGAAATTGTTTCTTCAACAGATGGCACTGGGAAACCTGAATTTTTACACGCAATCTGGACACATAACTCACATAAGAAGTGAAACTTAACCACAAGTGGATCAAATACCTAAATATGAAAGCTTAAAGTAGAGATGGGCATGGTGGTGCACACCTGTAATCCCAGTGGGTCAGGAGGCTGAGGCAGGAAGATCACAGGTTCAAAGCCAGCCTCAGCAAAAAATTAGTGAGGTTCTAAGCAATTTAGGGAGAACCTGTCTCAAAATACAAAGAGCTGAGGATGTTGCTCAATGGTTAATCACTCTGGATTCAATCTATAGTAAAAAAAAAAAAAAAGGAGGGGGGGTTTAAAATTCTTTGAAGAAAGTAGAAGGATAAATCCTCATGACCTTGAATGTGGCAATGGATTTGTAGATACGACATAAAAGGCAAAGATAAGTAATATATACTTATTGTAACTTATAAAATGTAAAATGTATGTCAAAACATTTGTAAAATTTAAAATTTGTGTCAAAGCATATCAAGAAAGTAAAAAGAAATACATGGCATAAAAGAGAACACTGTAAATCTAATATCTGATCTTGTTAAATACCCAGTGTGTACAAGTGATGCCTACAATTCAGCAGTAACAAAACACCCAAAAGTGAATCAAGAACTTGAATAGATATTTTTACAAGATAAACACAAATTGGCCAAGAGGTACATACAAAGGTGTTCAAATTCATTAGTTACCAGAGAAATTCAAACCTCAAACCCAAAACACAATGAGATAACACTTCACCTCTATTAGGATGGCTATTATAAAAAATAACAAAAAAGAAAAATAAGTGTTGGCAACTATGTAGAGACACTGGAATCTTTGTGCATTGCGATTGAGAATATAAAATGTTTTAGCTACTGTAGAAAATAGTTTGGCAGCTTCTCAAAGGACTGAACATGGAATTGCTATATGACTGAACAATTACAACAATTCCACTCAGAGAAATAAACTCATAAAAATTGAAAGATGATACTTGTATGACAACATTCTTTGCAATATTATTTACTGTAGCCAAAAAATGGAAACACCGTGTATATTAACTAATGAATGGATAAACAAAATAAAGCATCTATGTATCCACATACAATGGAATATTTGACCAGGAGAAGAAACAAAGTTCTGATGCACAGATGAACCTTAAAAATATTATTCCATGTTTGTATAATATGTCAAAATATACTCTACTGTCCTGTATATCTAAATAGAAAAAATAAAAATATAAATCTACAAAATTCTTATAGGGGCAGTTATATGCAAAGAGTACAAATTTTTTTTCAATTGTGTTTCAATTAAAGCACTGTAAAAGGAGAAAGTATTTAATCTCATTAAAAAGGAGTAATTTGTTTAAATTCAGAAAGTTCATAAGGATTGCTTCAGAATATAAATTTAAGAAAAAATTGTCATTTAAACATTCATGTATGCTTTTCTATATATGTATATGTATTTATGTATATGTCTATATTCATATATTTCATTGCCTTTCTGGTTTTGTTACTTAATAACTACTATGAAGTAGGCAGGTGGGTCCAGGTTTTGTAGACTCTGAAACTTATAAAAATTTTGTTGGCTCATTAACAAAATAAATATTAAAATGTGTACATAAATTTAAAAATATGTTATTCTAACTGAAATAAGCAAGGAACAAAAGGGTAAATGTTATATAATTTCCCTGATAGGAAGTATCTAAAAGGCAAATTGTTAGAGACCAAAAGTAGATTAAAAGGCTATTAAGGGGGGCTGGGATGGTGGCTCAGTGGCAGAATGCTTGCCTAGCATGCATGAGGCACTGGGTTCAATTCTTAGCACCACATATAAATAAATGAATAACGTAGAGGTATTGTGTTCATCTACAACTAAAAGAATATTTTTTTAAAGGCTACTAAGGGGTAGAGGGAAGGGTAAAAAAGAAATGATTTCTTAATTATCACAGAGTTACTTTTGGAGGTAATGCAAAAGATTTGGAAATAAATTGGTGAAGATGATACAACATTGTGGCTATGGTTAATGCCATTAAAGCATACACTTAAAATTAATAAAATGGTGAATTTTATGTTATATATATTTTATCACAGGGGAAAATTACTTCCCAGATAAACTTTTTTAAAAATTAAATTAAGTAAGTAGAATTCAAATTTACTTTGTGAGATAATTTTTATGCTGAGCTGATTTATTTACATAGATCATCCTTTGCAAAAAATTATGCTTGGCCTAGAAAAGTTTATGAGACTAATTCTTTTCTAATGACTTTCTATATAAAGATGATCTTTGTGGTTAATATCAGCTCCTTAGTAGGAGTGATTAATAAAGGCACAACTTTGTGATTATTTAGTAGAATTATCATTAGTTCTAAAAGTGTAAAGGTTTTTAATTAATATACATATATATGTATGAGTTTGAGGGCTTTATTTGCAAGGTAGGATGGGGCATTCCTAACGTGATACAAATATAGATAGGATCTCTTTTGTAATAAGAAATAATTCTTTCATTAAGTAAATGTTATGGAAGAATTTTTTCTACTTGAATATAATATTTAGGGGGAATTAATCCATTCTATTGATGTTAAACTATATTACACTATATTGATGTTAAACTATATTATTATAAAGTCAGTGACACACACTTTAGCAATAACAGGGCCTACACAAACTAAGTATTTTAAGGACTTGTCATTCTCTATGCAAAACCCTTTATCATATTTTAAATATCATAGTTTGATATAGAAAAATGAAAATATATAATTATGAAAAATGATTTAAATAAATGAGAGGACTATTTTTAAGTTGAACTCAAAGAAAGGAAACACAAAATTAGAAATTACAAGTAAGTAATATGTGAGTAATCAACACCGAAAATGGCTTTTGAGATAGATAGGAGTGACATAGCGCAAACCGCTCTCCAAGGTAAAGGCTCTGGGTCTGATTACAGGCTCTGACTCTGACCACCTCTCAGTTAATCCCTTAATTTTTGTCTGAAGCTCACTTCTCAGTGCCAGGGAGTATGAACTAGCATGTGGTCTGTGAACATGCTCTGTGAGACACAAGTGTTATGAAGAGCTACTAGAGTCTGTATCATCCCAGTGACCATGATCATTCCCTGTTCAGGATCTACTGAAAAAGTGGAAGCTCATCAAACTAGGTCCTGTTAAAGATGAAAATATTGCTTTCATTAGTGGGACGCCAGCAGTATTTGTGTGACAAGTTTTTTCTCTCATATATGTAATAACTTGATAGAGTAACCATTAAAGTAACGATCTACTTTTTGAATTTTTCACAGGTGAGGAAACTGAGGTTAAGTGAACTTTTGTGATTTTTTTCCAAGAACAGATAGATGATAAAAATCTTTCTAAAATTCACATAGTTTATCATTTAGTTTTATACTTCAGGATTAGCAATGTCTAATCATAGGATAAAAGAGAAAATACAGGGGAGAATACTGAGTTCCTATCAGTTTGACTTTCCTCAGAAAAATGCACCAACTACAGATAAGAAATATCTCATTTAAGACACTCCAAGTTGTTGGAATTAAACAGGTAATAATTCCATGGGTAAAGTGTGGGGAAAATGCCATTCATTGTAGTTCTCATGAGCATATAGCTGAAAGGATCTTGGTGGTGCAAGCACTTAGGGAGGCTGAGACAGGAGAATCCCAGCACTTAGGGAGGCTGAGACAGGAGAATCGCGAGTTCAAAGCCAGCCTCAGCAATGGCAAGGCACTAAGCAACTCAGTGAGACTCTGTCTCTACATAAAACACAAAATAGGGCTGAGGATGTGACTCAGTGGTCGAGTACCCCTGAGTTCAATCTCCAGGACCAAAAAAAAAAAAAAAAGCTGAAAGGAAACGTTTGAAAACATACCAAAGAGTCTGTCAAAATTTTATGAAATATAAAAAGATGGAAAATGCAAACAATTCTATTTCAGATAACATGAGAGATAGATCCTATTTAGAACCAAATTTTTCTGTTTGATTTAGTTATACATGTTTCATGGTGAACATTTTAAGTAAACATATTAAAAAGAATAGTGTTTATTTTGTAAAATTTCAGCCATAATTTGAGTTCAACAGATACCAGAGGACAATTTGTGACCCTTGACAAAGAAATTTTCATATACTTGGTCTTGAATCGAAACTAATTCACTTAGTAGACATACTAGCATCAGCAATATTATGATGATTACATCTCTAATGATACTAAGTAAAGGGAAAATATGGTTGATATTTCTCTAAGCATAGAACTCTTTGCTACAACTTACATACATTGTATAGTCTAAATGGGAAAACTAAAAGAATATTTCAAACTGTTTAAAAAACAGCTGTGCTATTTAGTGTTCTGTGTGTGTGTGTGCGCGCGTGTGCATGTGTGTGTGTGTAAGGTTTCTAAGGAGAAAAGCAATTCTCTTTGAAGCACTTGAAGAATTCATGGAAGTAAGTCACCTCTGATATGAAAAATTGGAATAACTGTAATAAAACCCATGCAGGAGATTTCTAAAAATCTTTTATTCATTTATCTTTTAAGGATCATATATATTTTGGTGGAGTAGTGTTTGCAGTATTGGAAGTGTAAGATATCTTCCTATAACATTGAGTTTGTGCCAACAATAAGTGATGCATTTGTTAACATAACTTAGCAATCCATACAATTCCTAAATAATAACAAATGATTGATAATTTTGACGTTACTGACACAGTATATACTTATGTGCAAAACTGCTTTCACATTCCAAATAAATGACTCATTTGCAATACATGAGTTCAATTTAATACCTGGCACCTTGGAACATTCAGGAGAAAAGCAAAACAATTGTCCAGTATTACATGTGGATGGACTAAAAGTTGTGTCAGTTGTATTGGCTTTACAAACAGGTGCCTTTTAAAAAAGTCATGCTACCATTGCAATTTTACAATAAAGGCAATAATTTTTACTGTTTGCTACTTCCCTTGTGGTTTTTACTGGGATAAAAGCTGAGAGATCAAAAATGTTCACTAATGCAGAGCTATTCCATAAACAGCTCTCCCAGCTACTCTCCTGCCACTTCTCTTTGCCAGAAGAAACAAATGTTGGTTGCTTTCATGCAGCCAACCCTGAATTTTGACAAGGAGGCAAAAACGATACAATGCCAACAAATACCAGAAGAATAACGCAAGGAATCTCGCCTCAAACTGAGAGCACTCAGTGGAGGAGTGGTGACTTGAAAGTTGACTCCAGTCTTGATTTTGATAATCCACCTCAGGTTTCAAAGCATAACTAAAAAAATACTCTTTCTTCTCCAAAAACTAATATGGTAAGCAAGTTACACAGATAGCTATCAAACATAATATATATAATTTTGCTTTTAAATACAACTCCTTTTCTGCTTATTGTTTTTCATTATTTAAATAACTTCTACAGTGTCACCAACTGTTGAATTCTGGTTTTGTGAATGGGAATTATAGGCAAACAAGCTCTCCACTGACGGCACAAAAGAAAACAATCATGGTATTAATTATAAACATAGGTGCTTGCTTAATTTCAGATAGTAAGCTATAAGTACTTTATACTTCTCTTTCGATTTTTACAACATTACATACTTTTATAATTATCTTACTGAACAGATAAGGAGATTGAGACTGAACAAAATAAAGCAAATTACTTTGTTACAACTAATAAATGGATAAACCATTTTCCACCCACAACTACCTTCTGTTGAAGCCCCTCTTCACCCTCATGCTCCACTGCCTCTTCATAGAAAAATGGTGATTTTTCTCACCCAAGTGCACTAACAGAGGTTTTAGTAGTAAATATTATAGGAAAGGAATATTCTTTTTTACCTTAAGTATTCTATTGGGTGGTTCATGTGTGCCATATGCATTTTGTTATCTACAAACTATCAGCTGTTTACTGCCAAGAATCCCGGTCAGGCTAGGAAAAATGAGTGGACCCAGCAGCAGTTCACTTCTTAAGAGAACTTGTGTTTTCCAACCAGCCACCTATATCATGAGTTTATTTCTTCTTCAAAACTAATCCTGGCATTCTTATTCAAAAAAGTCTGCATTGCGTTGGACTGGTTTAGATTACATGGGCAAAATGGATGACTCTTTAGGTGGGATGGAGCTTATCTCCATGATGTTAAGCAAACTGCTGTAAAGGGAAACAAATAACTTTGCTATGCCAAGTAATACCCACCATCCACTTACTAGTTCAAGACATAGATATTAAAGCCTTTTAAAAATACAGAAGAAGAGTCTCTGTACTCTTTTCAGATGAAAGAAAGCTTACACAATCAAATGGATGGAAAATAAAATCTGTGAAGAAAAAATGTGTAGAGACATATAAAATTAGAGGAAAGAAAGCTGTTATTGCAAGACCTGAGCTGATAAATCATTGTTTCAAGGAAATCAGGGCAAAGAATTTATATGTTAATACCACAAAAAAGAGGGACAGACATTACACAAAAGAAAGAACTTATGAATTGTAAAGAGAATTAGGTTCCAAAGGAAGTTCATGGAATTTACTGTATGGAGATTTTTTTTTTTTTTAAATACAGCATTACAGAGTTATTGTGCTGAATAGTTTGATTGCTTGAGGCAAGAAACTAGGCACTAAAATTGGACATTGTAGAGTTTATAATTGGAGATCTGATTACTCATAATTATAGAAAGGGCCTACTAGTGGCACAGCACTGACAGTGATCAAATTGGCATTAGTTTTGCAAAACACTTAAACTGATTAAAGTACATTAAGAGGTACTTTCCTTTTTAAAGACTACTTTTGTTTTAGCTCTAAAATATAGTTTTTATTTGCTTAACAAACATTGATCTATTGATGAAAGTGGTTTTTGTAAAAAAATTTTCAGCCAAGTTAAACCAACAAATGACAGAATTTCTTTTTCTATTTTTCCAAAGGTACTTAAAATTGGAGGAAACACACCCCAAATTTAAACTATTTGAGCCCACATTCCAGGAAATTCTTTGGCAGTGTTAATCATGAGCATCAGTTTCCAAACACCTTGGTAAAAATGCTGTGTTCCAGTTGTCACGTGGACTGAAAATCTTAAAACTCTATTCATTTTGTTAGATCCTAAATACTTCGCAATGGTGATAAGTAGTATTTAACAAAATCAAGTGCATTAAAAGCCATTGATTTTTAAATTAAAGAGATTGTGTGTTTGTGTGTATAATTTATTATGTTATAATATTATACATTCTACATGCATTATTATATACAGATCATTGTTTCAATCATTGCTTATACACATCTAAATCATTGTTTATGTATATATAAAGTATGTTTATAATTTTCCTCAAAAAATCCTCTAATTTTCTCTTTCTTTTTTGTCATATCTGAAGCCAAGAATAATTAGAGAGATTTTTTATAAATTTTGAAATGGACTTAGAGTCTTACTAGTAATAACTTTTGCCATTTATTACAATACAGATATTAGAAAGCCATATTTTAAAGGAAATTAGAAATGGTTAAAAGAATACTAAAGGTATTTTTTTAGGGTTATTGAATTTGACAGCCCTCCTCTGCCAAATAAACAACCTAAGGTATTATTGAGAATTGAGAACATCAGAGTTAAACCTTGTTCTTCTCTTAACTAGGTCTTTATCATCAAATACTTTGCTTACAACTCATCTTTGTGTCTGAAAACTAAAAGAAATAGGCCTTCTAGATGAGAATAGGAAACTTCATGACTTAGATCTGTATCATTCTTTGGCTATAGCTGTTTCTTTACTGAACCACCTGCTTTCTTTATAAATAAAGTGGGAGCAATATTCCTAAGAGGTCAATGGTTCCAGTTGTACAGGACTTATTAATTTGTGAAGTGTGATACCCAGTAAAATCTAAGACTGCTTTTGTCCTGACAGGCAACATTTACCATTTGGGCAGAGAGTTCACAATTTATGAATCACTGTGACATCTCTTATCTTGCAAGAAAACATCTTAAATGCTATGTAAAGTCTGGCTTTAGCAAAAATAACTAAAGGAGGGGTGTGTGTTTGTTTCTTGTAAACTGACTCTCCTGTCTTCAAGAAGAGAAGAGAGGCTAAGTAGTTTGTACCAGGAGAGGGATGATGCTGTACTTTTCTTGGATTCTCAAAAGAAAGCTCATTAATGCAAATTCCCCAGTGAGTACAAGTGATTAAAATGCTTGTTATTATTCACAATTACTTTCGAAAGCAGGCTATTTTTGTCAGAAGCGTGGGAGATTTGACCCTGTATAAACAATACAATGATCAAAGTCAAAATGGTTTTGAGATTTTTATCTTATGAAGAAGGGAAAAAATGATAGTGTTATCAGTTTGGATTAGCCGAGACTTGAAGATGTAGGACTGTTATTCCATCTTTAGAACTGGAAGTAGTAGTAATGGAAGGGCTAGTTAACATAACAGCACAGAAAATTTCTCAAATTTTAGCAACATAATATAATGAAATGGAAAACTTGGACCAGAACTGATCTTCTGTCATCTGCATTTGTTTTCATCTTCACCCCACTTACTGGAAGCATAAGTTATTTGAATGCATATTAAACTACAGTGAAATGGCAAATAAAAAGGGAAAAAAAGCAACTGATACACATTCAAAAAACAGTATGTAGAAGGTAGGGTGGAGTGGTTTCTTTAATTTGAATGACTACATGAAAGTTGTTTTTTTTTTTTTTTTTTTTTTTTTTTTGGTACCAGGGATTGAACTCAGGGGCACTCGACCACTGAGCCACATCCCCAGCCCTATTTTGTGTTTTATGTAGAGACAGGGTCTCACTGAGTTGCTTAGCGCCTTGCTGTTGCTGAGGCTGGCTTTGAACTTGTGATTCTCCTGTCTCAGCCTCCCAAAATGCTGGGATTATAAGCGTGAGCCACCACGCCTGGCTACATGGAAGTATTAACAGGAACTATCAAAACCAGGCATTTGGAAAGTAATCAACAATAAGATGGACATTATAAAAAATTTACAAAAATATAAATTTACAAAATTACATAGTAGCAATCCCCTCTGAATGAATGCCACTGAAACTTGTCACATATTAACACCTCTCACCCCTCATTTCTCATATGATTCTGCTGAGTTTCAATGTCTTGTATTTTAAATGTGTTTCCCAGGGATTTCTGTTCTCCTCCTTCTGTTAACAATATAAGTTTTAGATGACCTATGCATATGTATTTTTTACATTAGAGATTTATTTATCTTATTATCTATTGTGCATTAATATAATAATGAACAATGCCTAAATCATGGAGATGTTAAATACTTTTAAGTAAATAAATTCAGAGAGAAGTCTTCCTATTTGACATGTAAACATTTTATGTTAATGTGTTTCTTTGGACTCAGTAGCTTAATCTGGGATTTTCCAATGTGTGAGACAAATATTTTCTGGAGAACAGGTGTGTGTAAATTGAGTATGTGAAATTAACCATGATATGAAGTACCTTCTCACTTACATGTCAAAGACACCTATCTCTTTTACCCCAGAGAAGGGGCAGTATCTGACAAGGGTGATTTTTGTTTCACTGAATAAAAAAAAAAAATCAAAATCTGATTATCAGACTTGCTAAGTACGCAAACAAACTATTGAGGAAAGCAGAAATCTTTTCTGGAGATTTTTGTATTTGCTTGCTTCTGATGAATTATATGCAATCTTTTTTGAAGATGAAGGAAAGAAAAAGAAGAAGGAACTACGATGATACACACTTTAGGACTGCATTTCACTTAGAGCGGTTAAGAGTTACAAATCATAAAGCTACTTTTAGAGTTTTTCATAGCAATATGTATTTATAATTAAATTAATGCAACTTCAGTTTTTGAGTGTTCATTGTTTTTGTCTGATCACAAATTATAAATATTTCTATGCCACACAAAGGAACATTTTTCCACTGCCTAATTTGAAAGTGAGGTTTTACTTTGTAGAGGTTAATAATTGTAGCAAGAGCATCTTACTTCATCTTTAGTATGAAATTTAAAGATTAAATTTAAAAAGGATATGAAAATCCCACAAACAGTTGAGATAATAGTCCTGTCTGAATGCCTTGAAATTCTATATCCTGAGAAGTGAATTTTCTTGAATTACAATGTAGGTCATCATCACACATAGCAAACTGAATAATTTTCTCAAATACTAAAAATTCTCAATATAGAGAATATTTAATTTTCCAGCAAGGAAAAAAAATCCTAAATGATTCAGTAGCTGGTCCAGACTTGAAAATAAAAAAAAAAAAAGAATCACAGTATATCTGCCTGCATCAATTTAGTATAAATTATGAACAGAGAAGGAAAAGCACCTGCATTGCTCACCCTGTGTCCAGAAAGTTGCGGAGCACAGTTTATATTGTCATGCATAACAAACATCTCTACACAGACACACATAAACTGTGTCTGACATTGGAATCTGATTGGGCTACAAGTATAATGGTCTGATGAGGCCTTGCAATGTCCAGTTTTCCAGGAGTCCACTCTTGCCAGCACCTTCTTTAGCATGCACCCTTTAACTCGCGGAAAGTAACAGACTGATGTGGAATGATAGGAAACAGCTTGAAAGAATTAGAACTGTAAGTTACTAAGAGGGATGGGAAAAGGTGAGAAGTGGAGCTGGAAGAAATTAATAAAAGCTTATAAAAGCTGAGCTCAAAAGGTATTAATAGCACATATAAAGATGTTTAATTAGTGTGTGGCAGAACATAATTTGAAGTGAGGTTTATTTGATCCCCAAACCTGTCTTGTTTCTGTACCTTCTGAGGAAAATAAAGTGTTTGTATTATAAAACAGACAAAATATAGATTAAAATAGCATTGTTACAGAATTATTGAAATGAAGCATTTTTGAATAATTTGAAAATTCAATGTCTGTATTTTGAAATAAATCACAAAGCAGATTAATGGAGACTGATTTGAAAATACAGAAGCAGGGAAGACATACACATGTTATGTGAGCATGAATTCTGCAGAAGGTAGTCACTCTTGTTGAGTCATATTATTCTTTGGAAACAAGTTTTACATTTAATGGGTAAATTTATATTCATTATTTTATTAGCTTTGACATTTTGATCCTCTAATCAGAAACCAAGATACACAAGCTTTATTAGAGCTCTCTATGGTAGCATTTCAATTTTTTAAAATATAATTAATGCAGGCTTCTTTACTTCATGTTTTACTGTAAGTTTTTGTATCCCAAGGGTTAGCTCTACTATGACTTTACAAAATGTTTGTTAATATTTGTGATGTTAAGAGTCCATATACTTTATCACATTTTAGGACTTGTGTGCTTCTCTATTAAGCCAATGTGTAGATAAATAAAACAAAAATATTTGACATAATAGATTCAAAAAATAGATACAGAATAGATACAGCTTTTAAAAACATGAGGCTCTAAATGCAATTGCAATTTTCATTTGTAGTTAGAGATGTAAGGATTATTCATTGTGAAACTGTTAAGGAGAACTCAACATACTTAAAATACTAATAGTTTGCTTACGGATATGGTATTGCATAGCTGTTGCAAGGCAATTAGGAAAAAGGGGAAAGACTTTTTTTAAAATGAAGTATATATATATATGTATATATATTAATAGATATACACTATAGGAAAAAAATATTTCCTCTTCCTCTAATTTGAATAAGATTTTGTTAGAGTAATTGGAAAAAAAAAAGTGAATATTTAGTCATTCTGCTCTTGCATTAGGAAATCTTGCCATCCTGGACTGATGTTCCCACACTTTCTAGGATTCTTCATTAAGAAATTCTAAGGGTTTCAGTCTCCTTTTCCTCATCTAGCAAAGAGCTACTCTCTGTTATCTTGTACTCACATTGCATTAAACATGTTTATCTTTTTTCTTATTCATTAGTACACACATAAATATTCAACAAGCGGCTGTCTACAGAGTTGGAGAGAGTCCTGGTTTATTGTACTTGCCAATATCTGTGGTGTTAATAAACTCCATTGCTAATCTCAAGCTACCAACTAGATATCAGGGGCTCAGGTGTGCATAATCAGCACAGGTTGGTATGATGTGGCCTCAGCATATCATTGCAGTTGATATGAATGCTGAATATAATCTGAACACGTTGGAGAGACCTCCATGTGGAAGCATCTAGCAGAGCTAAGGCCCTTTGGCTGATATAGGTTGATGCAGAGGATCATAAAATTCCATAAACACACAATGAGTATGTGTCCATCTAGCAAAAGACTTGACAACTGCGATGGCAGGCTGCCTCAATAGCTACCATTCCTCACCTGCCAATTTCCTATTCCTTCCACCAAGTACCAGATGCGTAAGCTTTTATTTATGAAATCAGTTGTATATGAGCCAGCTGCCCTTTCCTTGAGTCCAGTGAATACCTAGAGTATTTGGTTCTTACAGTAGATTATGTAAAGCCCTCCTCTTTTATAAGACAAAATGATTTTCAATAAGAATCTTGTAAATATCAGTAATAACCGATATTTCAATTCACTTTTTAAACAAATATAAATACAAATTAAAATAAAAAAATTTTGAAAATGTCATTAAATATTTGTTGAATTAACTAAAATTTGAACTTAACAAAATAAAAATACATACTTTATGGTCCTCACTCTGTTTCACTATTTTAAATTTAAATACAATAAAAATCCAAGTGGTCACATAGAATGACAGAGATGAAGTTACTCAAATTTTGTTTCTTCATTTTCCAATGAATTTTCCTAAAAACTCACTATTTAAATGCAGAGCTGTATACCATAGGGAACAAAGACACAAACGGAGACCTATGAGGACTCCAATAACACTGAACTCAAAAGATGTGTGTCAGCTCGTGGAAGGAGGTAATCTGTGTAAGTGGGAATTCACATCCTCTGTAAAATATATTGTTTATTAAAGAAAAAGTACAGTAAGAATAAAATCTGGTGACAGAGGTTAATGCGCGTGCACACACACGCACACACATGCACACACACACACAATCCAGCAGCAACCATAATGATTTTGTTTGGAAATTAGATGAACAAATTTCCTTTCTGGGAGGAGTCTCTGACGACTGATTTTATGTAGAAGAGCTATCACTTGGTGAAATAAAAAGCTCGCTGCTTTAAAATTCTCCATAAACCATGAATCCACTTAGAACTTGCAGCAAGGATGGACCACTACCATTCTTCCTTCTTATGCCATTGAAAGAATTTCTGACACAAGTAACCACAAGGCCATGTGTATATATACCGAAACACATGTACATAATAATGCAGGCATCCATACACATGCTTATGTGTGTGTCCTCAATGCTACTTGAAAATTCTTTATCTCACTTCTGATTGGCTACTGAATTTCACAAAATAAAAATTTCAAATATTTTCAATAGTTTAAGTTTCCAAGCCACTTTGTTCCTTAAATTTTAGGAACTGTCCTTCACTTCCCAGTTTACTAAAAAGTTTAAAACCTTTCTATCTAAATGTTTTAAATGAGGTAAGTCTGAATTCAATGTTTTTTTTTTTCCAGTTTCATCATTAACTTCATCTTTCTCTCTCTTCTTCCTTCTTTAATTCCTCAGATGAGAAGCATTTCATTCCGTCTCAACCCAATCCTCTATTTCTCCATTGGATGGATAGTATGTCTTTTGAAACCTCACTAAATAAGTTACATGCTATCTTCTTTTAGTCTCTAGATTCTTCCCACAGGTATATTTAATTTTCCTGTTATGATTACAAAGAAGTTTTTTTTCCTAAATTTTTTTTTAGTTGTTGATGGACCTTTATTTTATTTATTTGTATGTGGTACTGAGAATCGAACCCAGCACCTCACGCATGCTAGGCAAGCATTCTACCACTGAGCCACAACCCCAGCCCTACAAAGAAGTTTTAATTGTCTTCCTTTTTGATTTGTCAGTTCATCATTCTCTTTTTATTCTACTGTCTCTTCAAAGTCACTCCAGGTCTACAAATTGAATATCATACTGAGAGCTTCATTTGCCATTTACCTTTCTCTAGACTAGTGATACACTTGACTGCACATTTCTCTATGAAATTCTCACTTCATTTGACTCCTAAAAATCTGTATTTCTTCATTCTGTTCTGACTTTTATATCTTTCAATTTTATTCTCTGACTTTTCTTCTTTCCTTTGACTTAAATATAGCTCTGTTAGGAGATTTTGTTATTTCTGCTACTAACAGCGTGATTCTGAGCAAACTGACTAATCTCTCTCTCTGTAAAGATATACTTGTGGTGGTTATGAGGTGTTAGGGTTGGATCTTTAATGTTCCCTGAAAAACTCATGTGTTAGGCAATGCAGGAATGTTCTGTGGTGAGCTGTTTAGATTATTAGAGCTATAACCTAACATCTGAATTAATCCATTTGATGGATTAGTAATTTGAATGGACTGCTGGTTAGTGCCTATAGGCAGGTAAGACATGGCTGGAGAACACAGGACACTGGGGTGTGCCCTCAGACTATCTCTTGTCCCTAGCTCTTCTCTAACTCACTTTCAGCTTCCTGGCTACCATGAGTTCTGTATCTTTCCTCCACCACATCCTTTTACCATGATGTTCTGCCTCACCTCAGGCCAAGAACAATGGAGTTGGCTGACCATGGACTGAAATCTCTAAAACCGTGAGCCTCACATAAACTTTTCCTCCTCTAAGTTGTTCTTGTTGGGCATTTTGGTCACAGTCATAAAAATCTGACTAACACATAAGGATTAAATAAGTTGATTAGTAAAGTGCATAGAATGGTATTCAACAGTTTGACACATAATAGGTGACATTTGTTAAATAAATGAAATAGACAAGCCATTTTTATCATATTTTTAACTTATATTCTCTCCTGAGTAATCTTATCAAACATCATTGTTCGGTGAACACTGTTCTTTATTTATATGGTTCTCAAAATTTTATTTCCACTTTTGACCTACATTTTATCTGCTTCACTTAAGATAAATATTTACAAATGGTTTTCTTTTTACCAGCTTATGATAAATTTCAACAGCAAATAATATAGTGTGCTTAAAGAGTCTATGTGGCAGACGTGAAATTGTGCTATACCCCAAAATGAGAACTTCTTGAAAACAGTGAGGGTGACTGACACTCTCTTGTCACCATACCTTTGGGATGTGCAGCAGTCTCTATGTAGAAGCCATGCTGTCCTGGGGATGCTTACAACCCATGACTGAGCTTGGAAAGGGTATTGGAGCACGGCCATTCAGGACTTAGCTACTGAGCAGTATTTGCTTTTGGACATCCCATTGGCCTGGTGATGACTTTCTCACAGGTGTACTGTGCACTGAGGCTTTTCCTACTCAGTGTTCTTTTCTTCCTATTTTTCTTCACAGGTGTGAAACACTTCTGTCTTTTCCTTTTCCTTTTGTTGAAAATCTCTGGCACTTCTAATTTGGTATTGATGTCTCTCTTGGCCAACTGACCCAGCGTAAAGTTAGTATCATTTGAAAATTAGTGGGAAAAAGCATCACAGAAATTTCCCCAATCATGACCTTTTGACAGATTATCTTCTGGAACACATAGACACTTAGAAAATATTAATGATGTGATTTTGTTAGGATAGTTGGGATTAAAATGTTATATATGTATTAATAGATTTTTTATTATTCATGAGGATAGAAAAGTAACACATAAATATCAAAATAGCTACAATATGGATTTTTCTTCAGATTTTTTTCTTAATATTACTTTAGGATTTTTATTTGCAAACACACATTTAAAGTACTTACTAATATGTTCTTAATTTTCAAGTATTATTTCTTCCTAAATTTCTTTGCTTTACTGTATTTCTGATTTCTAATTTAATTTGGTTTCTATTCAAAGAATTAAGATACCATTGTTTGCAACATATTTGTATTTCTTTTGACATACCACACAATTTTTGTTAAGATTCCATGTATGTTGAACCTTGTACATTTTATATTTGTGGAATTTAGTTTTCTGTATTTGTTCATTTGTTGCTTTTTAACTTCAAATTTTATCTTTGATGATCTTTTTAAAAATACATAATCTATTATTATCTGAGAAAGCATGGACATGTTCCTATTCTTGTAATTCTTCATTTAAAAAAATTATGTTTTTAAATTCAAATTGTCATATTTTCTGTGTCCTCCTCTGTTGTCACATTATCGAATACTCCTTTTCTTTCCTCACAGTTTAATCTTAAATTTAGTATTAGAGTATTGATTTATTTTTCATAATGATCAGCACTACATATGCACTTTTAATCTAAAACTTCATGTTTTGGATGACTGAAAAATTCTCAGTCATTTTTACCTAAAATATTACTTTTTTCTACTATTTTGTCAATTCTGTTTCTCTGAAATTTTTACTAAACATATTATGGAGACTAAATTGTTTTCTTTGCTTTAAAATTTTCTTTCATTTAAAAAAATCTCCATTTAATTTGGCTGTAACCTACCTGAATTATACATTTATTATCTTCTAAATTACTGTTTTCCTTTTGACTAATACAAAGCCAATTTAATCTTATTCTTCTTATTTTGGTTTTATTTTAATTACTACATCTTTTTAAACTTCCTAGTGTTCTGGGATCTTTTTTTTTTTTTTTGTCCGCTTCCTCTTAATTCATATATGTCTGTTTTTGTTTCATAATTTGTTTTTGTACAATAGGTGTTATTAATTTGGTAGTTTTTGGTTCACAATTTTTTGTTTTTAAACATATTTTCTGGTCCATGGCCAGACTAAAGGAAGGAAGGGAGGAGAGGAAGAAGGAAGGGAAGAAAGAGGTGGAGGGAGGGAAAGGAATCATAAATTTATCATCAGCATTCATCTCCTATGGATGATTTAGAACCATTTTCATTTCCCTTCCTTCCTTCCTTCCATATATCCTTCCATAAATCCTCAATGAATTTCTTCCTTGTATCCAGGGACATATGATTGTACAAAGGAGAGTAATCCACATTTTTTATCACAATTTTTTGATTTCAAATATATTTTCTAAACATTGCCTTTGGCAATGAATTCTTTTATTCTTTTTTCTTTCTTTTCTTTTTTTTCTTTGTGGTGCTGGAGATTGAACCCAGGGCCTTGTGCATGCTAGGCAAGCACCCTTCCACTGAGCTATATCCCTAGCCCCCGTGAATTCTTTTTTAATCCATCAGTTTTATTGGTTATTTTTCTTACTTTTACAGTTCTTTAGGCTATTGGGAGTATTTTTTCTGCAGGCTTATTTGAACTTTAATATTCTTCCTATTTCAAAACCAGTAATATGTTCATATTATTCACTAAGGACTCCTTTTCTTGCATGAAGTTGGTAAAAGACTAATTTGAATCATGCTCTGTCCAAGTGGTTCCTATACTTTCTTTAGGAACTTTTAGGAGTGTGAACACTGAAGTTCCAGTCAGCGGGGCCACTGTTGTCAGTTTCCTTCCAGGGAACCATGAGGCCCTTGAGCTGTTCATTTAATTTAATGGATCTGGCTCAGTCCTTCATCAGGCTTATAGTTCTTCTTTCCTCTATTAGCTTTTGAATCAGAATGACAGCAGGCTTGGGGCTTAGTGCCACAGTTCTCACCTGTGGGGAATTTTGTTCCATTTCTGACCCATCAAGTATTGCTTTGTTTTTGAGTGTGGCTGCATCTGGTATTTATTATTTATTTATTTGATCTGATAATTTTCATGCTGTGTTTGGAGTGGTTGTGGAAGTTCAAAGCATGAACTCACAGTACTATTTTACCAGAATACTTTACCAAAAGTTTCTAGTACATTCTTTCTACTGTTGCCATCATTACAATTTTACTAATTGAACCCAACTGTATCTCTGCTCTTATTTAAATTCTTTTGCTGGCTCTCTTAAGACATGACAGCTTTCTCAGTGAGGCTTTTAGGATTCTTAGCATCCTCATTGTAAACCTTATCTGTTTTTCCTAAGTACTTAGCCACAACAAATTCCATTATCCATCCATGTCTACCTATTAAAAGCATACATATTTTTCAGCTTTTAGTTGAATGAGCTCTTCTGAATAAAAGTTTTGCAAGACTACTGGAATTCAAATTTGCCCATGCAAAGATCCAACATTTTCTACATCTTGCATTTTATTAAAATCTATTATTATTTCTTCAATAGAAAGAACCATGGCTTGTTTGAGTAAACATTAAGGTCAACTGGTTAATTTAGTTGACCTTTTAGATGAGGAATATAATTCTAAGCATATACCCCAATTCAGAATTGCAATATCCATTAGTAGGGGACATTTTCTTATTCATATTTTGAGTATGGTTGATTTTTGAGTAAGTCCTGAGTATGAGCAACAATAATAATAAGTAAAGCTCATATACTATTTATGTGCCAGAATTGGTATAAGCACTTAACACATAGCAACTTAAATGAGTTACTACAATAGGCCTGTAAGGTGGCTCAATAAGTACTCCAGTTTAACAGATAGAAAGACTGATAAAAAATATAATAGTGCATAGAGAACTGCTGTCTGAAGTTACATAGTAAATTGTGGACATGGATTTGCACAGAGGAAGTTTGTCATGGAGCCTGGTATCTTTGCCATCATATTTTACCTCCTCTCAATACACATATATTGTCTTTCATACATGTCACTTCTTAATATATTAAACAAATGAAGTTTGCAAAATTCACTTCATGTGGCTTTCAGCAAACAAATGGAATGCCACATGATGGATTCCTAGATTGATTGCATAGCCCATGGAGAATTGCTGTGAAACTTCTACCCACCTATGAGTTTCAATTGCTCCAATGTTAACATAAACTCTTTTCTTTCTCCTAAAAATATTTGTGGCTGTATGGTTTAAGGATATGAGTTTTCATCACCACTGTCTTCAGTAGAAATGAAATGCCTCCAATCCAAGAGCTGCCTTAAAAATAAGGAAAGAGGAAAATGAAAAATCATTTAATGGTTGCCCCCTACCTCATTGAATGATTATGTGCAAATGATGAAAAGGCTTTACTTTTTGGAAGCTCATTATACATGCTCACTGCGGAAGGAAAGAGGAGAATCAATATAATTATCTAAGTGATTTAATAAAGTTTGTTATCATTTCTATTAAACATTTAATAGGTAGAAGTTAATCATTGGGGCTTGGTGCCTTCAAAAGTAGGTGCTCCAGCAACTGACCAACTCTTAAATCCAGAGATATTTGATAAATCTTTGGAACCCTGGGTGACATTTCATGTTTAATTTGACTTGTGAAATGCATCATCATCTGTAGATACATTAACTGAAGAAGGAAATAAACAATCCCTGGCACCTTCCCATATTGAGTGGCTAGAAAATTACAATGACCTGGCATTTGGTAGAATTTTCAAAAGTAGACCAAACAAGAGTATGACATTTACTCTTGTCATTACCATTGATGGAAAGATTACCAATGGAATGTCACAGATGAAGTGACCTTTTAGATAGACTGGTACTATCAACCCATACATTAATAGTGTGAAAAAAGGAGACTGTGAATGAAGTGCATCTTTTTTTTAAATCAGTCTCTAGAAGTTTAATAATTAGTCATAGTCCCTTTGGCAACTTTCATCATAACTAAGTTTAGTACTCCGGTGGCAGAAAACTGTCTTTATAAGATTTAGTCAAATCACAACATAATAGATAATCATTAATAATCTAGAAGGAGGACTTAACCACTAATTATAATTATTGCCAAGCTGATTCATTCAATAAATTTCTGATAAAATTAGTGCTGTCTCTAAATGTGACCAACCTACTTGTTTCACTGATTTTCTTTTCACTGAAGGACACTCACTCTTATTGAATTCACCAGATATTTGAAACAGAATCATCAATAGTTCTTTCATTGTTGAAATAGCTGATGTTTCCATGAAACATGCTTTTGTCCCTTACTTTATCCCTATATGACACATTTTTCTAAGATGGCATCTCAGTTCATTTTTCCCCTTTTCTGAAGAGTCCACAGTTTTTTGCTTTCTTTATTTTCTTTTAAGGTGGCCTGTGATATTACCTTCAATCCCAGCACAGGCGAACAGACATGGGTGTAAAAGAAATTCAAGCTAGGGAAGCCAAAAGTTTTGAAAAAAAAAAAATCTTTCCAAGTTTCCATTGTTTTTGGGCTACAGCTCCTAATTTCTTTGCTAAATTGGTCTAGGGAACATTAATGGATTCTGGCCATTTTATGACGGCAAGTATTATGAAGTCATTCAGCCCCTTGTTTTTGATCCTTTTCTAGGGTGATTTTGCTCTTGAGCTTTAACAATCAAATATATACTCAGTCATCCCTTTAACAGTTCATGATATAAGGAATTTCCACTCAAGTATATCCCATATCACAGTGACCATTCCTAGATCAGTACAGGGATAGGACTTTTTTCCCTTTTCTTATTTTCTATCAGTGCATTATAATTATATACAATACTGGGATTCATGATGATATATTTATATATGCACATAACAATTTGATCAGTTTCTCTCCGCAGCACCTCTCCTTTTCCTTCCCTGCTCTCTGTCCCCTGGCATTCTTCCTCTACTATACTGGTTTCCCTTCTATTTTCATAAGACCATCCCCTTTTCCACTGTTTTCCCCTCAACTCTCAACTTTCTGAGTTTACTTAAAATAATGCTCTCAATTTCCACAAAGCCATCAAACATTTAATCAAATCACCTAGTACATGTGAATGCCTATATGCAATCAAAAGTGCTCAATAGTGTAGTGTGGGTAATGGACAACAACTGTGTGATCAGTTAATAATGGCATCATCTATATCCATTAGGAAATGTGAAAGTGGAGAAAGTGAAAGGAAGGAAGCCTTCCTGGAGCAGGAGACAAGTGAAGGATGTATTGATTTACCAGCTGGAGAATGGGAAGAAGGACAATCAGGAAAAGGAAGATGAGGCAATAGGAAACAGCAGGAACTCTTTGAGACAATCAATAAGTAAACAGTAAAAATGTTTGGTAGCCAATATTTGAAATAGAAATACATGGAACAATACTAAGAGATTAGTGGAATATTGAGGTGTGTAGATAATATATTTCAATCTGGAGTACTGGTATACCTGTAAGCAAATACATTGATGAGCTATATTTCCCATCCTTTGCTAAGAAAATGTAATAAAACAATAGCTATATCAGGTCTCTGACTTCATGCATAAAATAGGGTACTATGAATCATAGAAAAGATTATCTTCCAAAGTAAGCCAGAATCTTAGCCATGTTGACTGTAAATCCATGGTGTCCTATAGTGACATAAGTATCTGAAGCATTTGGGGTGCAGTAGCTGGAAATCTACCAGTCCATGTTCACAGACAACAGGGCTAACATGATCTTGACTGTCTTTATGAACAATGAAAGAGAAAAACCAGTTTCTAATTCAGTACTTTACTATGATAAACATGTTTGACCACCTTAGGGTCTTGGAGCAAGCTCTTTCCTCTGCTCACAATGATATTCTCTCCTGATGTCAGAAAGGTTTCCTCTTTCATGATTTTTATGATTCTCTTAGAATCCCACCTAGACATAAAGGACTTCCCTCAGTGGTGTGCCCTACACATTGTCTGCATTCCTGCATTCCTGTGTTTTCTTCTAGAACTTATCAGGATCCACAATGACCTTATTTGCTTGTGTATCATTCTGAAAAAGAAGTCCCATGTGGTCATACTCTCCTTTGTATAATCATATGCCCCTGGACACAAGGAAGAAATTCAATAAGGATTTATGTAAGGATATGCAGAAGAGAAAGGGAAATAAAAATGGTCCTAAATCATCCATAGGAAATGAATGCTGATGATAAATGTATGATTCCTTTCCTTCCCTCTACCTCTTTCTTCCCTTCTTTCCTCCTCTCCCCCCTTCCTTCCTTTAGTCTGGCCATGGGCCAGAATGCCTTTCACACTATATTAAATACATAATATTATTATCATTGAAAATTGTGTGGAAATTAATTTTGTATACATTATTTGTAATTATTTTTGCAATTAACTTGCTTTGTATCATCACAGCTGCTAAATCTTGATATCTAGTTGATCCTTGACTGGTAGCAGCTACTAATATTACAGATTTAATATATTTGCTTATCCGTCACAGTTAGCAATCTGTTTATAAATAATTTTAAATGCCCGGGGAAAATTTGCTTTTTAAACAGACATTTGGGTAAAAGTTTTAATAATAAAAGCTTTAGCAATTTATTTACATATCCTTATTTGCATTCATAATAACAGTCAACATGATGCTTTAGAAATAGCCAAAGAAAAAGAAATGTACTTCTGGATGTTAATTTTATAAATGGTTCAGTCAGCCACTTGGTTGGCATCTTTCTTATTCATGCATAAGAACTAGAAACAATTATTTGACAGTAACTCCCCTCTACCATTTAGAGTAAAAACTTGTATATCACAAGTTTCAGTATATCATCAAGTTTGTATATCATCAAGTTTCAGTAAAAACATGTATATCAAAATTTTTAAAAACTTAAACTCTTCTTAGTGACAATTATATTTGTGCATATCACATTTAGCTTTCTAAATGAGTTTGGTGCCACAAAATATGCATATTATAAATGAAGAAATTTGAAAGTGCTTAAATAAAGATATCAGATATCCAGAAAATTATTAATTTTTAAATTTGTACATTATTGTTTATGTTATATAATTCTGAATAGAAAATACATAATACACAGAGTAACCTTGCTCAGCCAGTGTTTGTGAATTTTAGAAATTGAATATATATATTCTATAGATACTACATTCATTTTTAAAAATTTAAAACATTTTTTTTAGTTGTAAATGAACTTTCTTTTATTTATTTATATGAGGTTCTGAGAATTAAACCCAGTGCCTCACACATGCTAGGTAAGCACTCTACTACTGAGCCACAACCCCAGCCCCTGATATTGTATTCATTTTTAATAAAAGGTATTATTTGTTACCATTGCAGTTAGCAAGTAAATTCCTAGATATTCATTATGGTAATCTCTTTATTAGTTTCCAGAATTCTGACCAAAAAACTTTAACTGAGCAGGTCTTTTCATAGTTATTATTTTACTGTTGTGGTTCAATAAGGAATAATTACTTTTATTCACCATATCCATTTAGTTGTGGAACAGCTTCCTTTAGTTTTGGAAACTTGTATCCTTATTGTTATAAATTTTTGGATGTGAAGATATGTGTGTATATGCACATATTTGTTTTAAATGACCATAGATTTTGTAATCTCAACTGTCAATTCTTGTTATTAATATACTTTTTCCAAAAGAATGAAAATGTTGATTTATATTTCAGATAAAATATATTAGGGATTTTTTTACAAAGTTATTTCTTTTTAACTAAAAAATCCCTTTAAGTCAAGAACAATTATGTGGTAACAATTTTCATTTTTAGCTTGAGAAAATATCTGCTATTCTAAAATTGAATGCATTTTCAGTGTTCCCTGCTTATTATCATCCTGATCATGTTCTATTGCTATTATTTAAAGAACCTTAACTAGTATTCTAACAAAGTGTTATCTTTATGTAGAGGATACCATTTTCACAAGTGAGTAGAATATGGTACCTGATGATATTCAGAATATTTCCCCCTGATGTTGAGGTTAATACACATTATTATTGATGTTGGGTTTTATAAACGAGCTATAGGCTAGTAGTCTCAGGTATAATCTAGAAATGATCACTTAAAGAGAGCACTTCAATGAGATTTAGGTAATAGAATGCAATGATATTATATGAAATATAAGTTACAATGACCAAAAAATCTACCCTGTTGTGGCAGATAATTAATACATATTTAACTGATAAGGGTTTTAAATGATAAGGCTTTGATTAGGAAGTTTTAAGGATAATATTTAATGATTGTGTCACCAAAGTGTAAAATGCAAAGGAAGTATATCTCAAATAGACTGGAATATTAAGGTACACTTAGTAGACATTCCACTGTTAATCTGACTATGATAGAGATGAAATTTTTGTAGCATTGTGTTATGAAAGATTGCTTAACTATATTCACTGATCACTTTCAATTGGCAGCTCCTAGATTTTAAAAATTTGTTGCAAAACAGATTATCTTCCATAAAAGAATAAAGCTTACCAATATTTGTACGTATTCTGAAATACTTGACATTAATATTACTAAATACAATGAATAAATTAGTTCTCTTTAAAATTGATCATTATAAATTGAATATATCTGTATATCTGTTGGAAGGTCAGCTACCTCTGAGTAAGGTGATAAATGAACCAGTAACTTGTGCATTTCGTATTAAACCTTAGACCTAAGGTGATTCTGTGAGACTTTTCAGAAGAGTAACTGTCACCTATAACTGATGGTTAAAGAATGGGTAGAAGAGTAAAATGTATAGTGTTGCTATTCCATGCAATCTGGGAAATAATATAGAGTCCATTTTTATTCCACATGGCATTGAAATTAAAGGTTGCATTATTCAAACAAAGTATCAGTCTAATTCATGTAATCTGTCCAGGCTTTGATGCATAGTGGACACACACAGAAATACACACACACTCCAACATAGACAACAAGCATTATAAGGAGCAATAGTGGGAGGAGAATTATGCTTCTATGTTATAGGATTTCACAGGAGCATTCAGATACTTATTGTAACAAGAATTGTTTTTAGAATTATTGATCAAGTATCATGCAGATAAATTGGTCTACACTTGATATGGTGTTACCTTATTTAAGGATGGTCAGTGGCAAAACTCAATAAAAACTAAAATCAGAGAAACTGAATGAGACCAGAACAGACATGGCACCTTCCCAGTCCTCCCTGTTTCACCAGTTCCTTAATGAGATGGTACTGGAATTAATACAAAAATTTTTTTGGAGTTAATTGTGCATACATTAAGCACATGTTATCTGTCAAATAAATAATATATGGTTCAGTCTATAGGCTAGTCAATATCGTTTTATACTTTCCTCTTGACAAAGACCAGAACTGGATAACTTTTTAAGAACTATTCTTAATGTGGTTAACACCAATTATGTGAGTATAATCAAGTGCAAATTATAAAAAGTCAAAGCCAACAAAAATCCTTGGAAAAATTGTACTCTTGAAAGGGTGATTCCTGACTGGATATCCACACATTGCAACATACACCATGAATGTGGTTTAAAGAAGTAACAAGTTGAAACTTTCTTCATAAAACAGACTTAATATATAGTGTCATAAGAACATTGTCAGTAAAATTATCACATCATTACAAAGTAAGGCAGTTATTTAAATTTGAACAAAACATTCATGAAAAATATTGTGTGTATACACATTCATCTTAAAATATGACAGCAATGTATGCACTTCCAATGTTGTGTTAGACCTTCAGGCATTGATTTATCCCCATGAAAATAATTTGAGCAGCCTAATAGTTCATCCTAGCAAATTTGTCACATTTTCAGAACTCATTAGCAGAAAATATTTTTTAGTGTACCTTTTCCAAAGAAAAATTGGTTTAGTCAATCCAACTCTAAGATTTCATTCAGTGGTGGTTCTAAGCACTGTGATGAGTGCTGGGTATACAGAAAATCAAAGGACATAATAACTGTCCTAGAGGCAGAGGCAGGACATAAGTAATTGTGTACAGTTCTAGAAAAATACTGCGCTCTTGAGAGACAAAGGAGACAGAAAGCAACATTCTCCATGGTATCAGAAAAGGGGCAGAAAAGGGATGACCTTTGAAGCTGAATAGTCAGGTTAAGATTTTCCCAGCTTTTATGCAGGATCTAGAGGTTCATAAAAATGGGGTGATCTGTTCAAGAAACAATGAGTGCGTGATTGAAGAATGGTGGGTCTGAGTGAGACTGGAAGAGGGAAGTCACAAAATCAGGGTGATATCAGATCTGGCCAGGTCTGTTATATCAGAATACATGTTTAGGGTTTCATCTGATAGGGTAATAATAAAAATTTAAAACCTTTTTTCATTGTTTTAGTCAGCTTTGCATCACTGAGACACACATACCTGACAGGAACAACTTATATTAGGGAAATTATTACAACTTATTTCGGCTCACCATTCCGGATTTATCAGTCCACAGACAGTCAGCTCCATTGCTCTAGGCCCAAGGTAAGGCAGCACATCATGGGGGAAGGGCCCAGCAGAGGAGAGCTGCTCAGCTCATGGGAGGGACAAGGAAGCAGAGGGCAAGGGAAGGAAGAGAAGAGGCCACAGAGAAGATGCACACTTCTAAGGCATGCCCGCAGTAACCCACCTACCTACAGTTAGCACCTACTCAGTCCATTCAAGCTAGGATGGACTGGTTAGGTTACAAATTTTCTAATTCAACCATTTCATTTTTGAATATTACTGAATTAAAATAGGAGGTTTTTTTTGAGGAGCATACCTTATATCCAAATCATAGCATCCATAATTTAAAAAGGAAATGTACTAGTCAGAGAAAACTTGAAAATTATAGAACAGTAAAAGGAATTTAAAATGTCCCCAAATAACTGTTCTGTCTGATGTGCAGTAGATAGATCACTGCTCCATACCTTAATGTCCCTACCAAAGTTGTCTACGTTCTAATACCCAGAATGTATGAACATATTACTTTAAAAGGCATAGGGGACTTTGGAGATGTGATTAGTTTGAGATGTGGAGATTATATTTGGATGATGTGGGTGAGTACATTGTTATCTCAGAGGTTTTTATGAAGGGTAAGAGAGGCAGAAATGGACTTATGTTGAAGGCCTGTGTGTGTTTATGTCTGTATATGTGTGTGTGAGAAAGGGGAGGGGAGGAAAAAGGTTGTGTATTTGGTAGGTGTGTACAAAAGAGAAAAGGAAAAGAGGGAGGCATAGATGAAGAGGAAGGAGGGAGAGGGAAAGAGCAAAAGTGAGAAGAAAGGACACATTGCTAGAGTCTCCAAAAGTAAGGCAGTTCTATCCATAATTTGATTTTAGGACTTGTGATCTCCAGGATAGTAAGATGATAGTTCTGTGTTGTTTTAAGTCACTAGATTTGTGGTATGTTGCTAGAACAGCACTAGAAAACAAATGCAACAGACAAATTTCCAGGGGCAGGGATTTCATCTCTCATATGGAGTGATAAATCTCTGTTTTTGCTTGCCTATAGAACAGATGCTTAAATTATTTGTGATGAATACATATTGCATCAATAACACTAACAATTATAGGAAATAGGCCATATGATTTAGTGGAAACTAATTTAAGAAGGAGGTCAATTAATTTTTCAAAGCAGAAACATAATATGATTATATTTGTACCTTAAAACTCTAACTCTAAGGGTTTGATTAAATAGGTTGGGTGGCAAGAAGCAGACTCTGCCAAGATCTTATTGAAAATGCTTGGGCAAGACAGATGCAGTGTTGCATGTCTGTAATCTCAGCAGCTCAGGAGGCTAAATCAGGATGATCACAAGTTCAAAGCCAGCTCCAGCAGCTTAGTGAGGCCCTATCTCGAACAGGGCTGGAAGTGGCTCAGTGGTTAAGCACATTTGAGCTCAATTCCTTGGAAGGAGGAAGGAAGGAAGGGAGGGAAGGAGGAAGGGGGAAGGAAGGAAGGAAGGAAGGAAGGAAGGAAATTAATTTTTAGGCAATAATAATTTGCAAGTTCTTTATTAAAGTAAAGATGAGGAAAAGGAATGGAAGGAAACATGCATAGAAGAGTTGTGATAAAGGGCACATACCAGAGGCATGATTAGTTAATGGTTGGGAACTTCTGGGACAACAGATTCAGCCCAAATTTTTCATAAGCCTCCAGTTTCACCTTCAAGGAGCTATTAGGAGGTCTAGGATGGCAGATAGAGATTAGAGGCATCTGGCTCTTCCTTATTTTCCATAAAATAGGCCCAAACTTTTTGAGGTGGGTGGTTGTAGGAGGGTGTGGGAGTTGAACAGTGGAGTGTGAAGCCAGGTGAAACTCAGAGCATTTGGTATTGGGATAACAGGAGAAGCAGGGAAGTTTTTCAAGATGGCAGAATAGAAGAGGTTGCTTTCCTAGCTGCTTCATGGTGTAAAACCAAGAAAGCAGATAGGCAGCTTCTCAGAAAGGTGGATAGAAAACAAAAAAGGGACTTTACTTGGAATTACTATGGGATATTCAAAGCAGATTGGGGACTCAGGCAGTTGGATATAATAAAATAAGGGAGAAATCCCCAAGTTCACTACTGGCAACATCTGGAGCAGCTCCCCTGTGAGCAAAGAAGAGGGAGATTGGAGTTAAAGAGGCCCATAGATCTTGGAGGCCTGTGGTATATCTGGGTATGAAGAAATCAGAAATCAAAGACACTGCCAGACTAACTTGAAAGGTATGCTATATAATATTCTTGTGTGGGAAGGAAGTCACATCTCTCCTGGCTGCCTGTAAAAGACAGAACCATTTTGCAGCCATGACACAGGGACAAGCAGCTAGGGGAGCCAATTTCTGCCAAACTCAAACTGGGCGTGAAAAACAGGCCTAGCAAACCCATACTGCATAATGTAGAGAGTATCTAAGTGACCAGGAGAAACTCAAACATGGAGAGGGGTTTATACAAGGGAATACAGATTGTAGAAATCCACCTGGATCCCCCTTCTCCAGATTGGTCACTCATAGGACCAGCTGGGAGAAAAGTGCCCAACAGGGAATTCAAAAGGGCAGGGGTGGGAGTGATTGTGATTGGAGACTGAACTGAAGAGATTAGAAAACAAGGGGTCCATGGGTGATGGAGGGGACTAAGGATTGGCTCCTCTGACACAGGAGTGGAACCTATGGGAGATCCCTGGGGTGGTCTCCCAGCATTAACTGGCAATTTCTGGGCCCTGAAGATGCACTGATTTAAAAGAGTGGAGCAGACATCAAACTTCAGTACACCCATCTAACATTGCTAAGAAGGGAAGAGAATTTTTTTGAACTCTTTTGGAAAAAATTCTTTAAGTTTTCATCAAGATTTTTTATATCTTTTTCTTCTTTTCTCTGTTTAATTGTGACCTTAAAAGTTCATGGACACATATACATATTTTTTTCTTTTGTCTTGTTTCTAGGAATTTTTGAAGGAAGTTCTTTTTCAAGGAACCATATTTTGAGGCCTAGGATAATTGATTAGTATATTTCCATTTTGCTATATATTCTTTTATTTTTTAATTTTTATTATATATGTATATAATATTATATATATAAAATATGTATATATTTCTCTTACTTATCTGTATCCCTTTATTCTCTTTCTCTCTTTTCTTCTTCTGAATGCCAAACTCTATTGTTTTATCTTTCACTCTTCCTGGCACTTAGGGAGGCTGAGACAGGAGAAGTGCGAGTTCAAAGCCAGCCTCAGCAATGGAGAGGTGCTAAGCAACTCAGTTAGACCCTGTCTCTACATAAAACAAAAAATAGGGCTTGGGATGTGTCTCAGTGGTTGAATGCCCCTGAGTTCAATCTCTAGTACCAAATAATAATAATAATAATAATAATAATAATAATAATAATAATAATAATAATTTTTGCTTCTATTTTCTCTCCTACTCCCTCATAATCATCATATCCTACCCACTTCTATTTTCTCCCTGTTCACTATTTGAAATTGCTAACCCTTTTTCAAACTTACTATTTGTATTGTGGGCAATAACTGATCATGTCATTTCTGTTTATTTTGACAATTAACATTATAGATGTCATAGAAAGAATTCTTTGGTTTAATGTTGTATATTGTTTGCACTAGCTATTATTATTTGTCTCCTCCTAAACTGTGAGGTACCAGAAACTTTCAGGGGTACTATAAGTCCACAGGGTAGAAACTCTACTGCCTCAGATATATACTGTTATATGGGTAGACACACAAACAACATGAAAAGGCAAGGGAACAAATCACCTCAAACAAACCAAAATACTTCAGTAACAATCCATCAACACCACAGTGGAAGAAATGTTGGAGAAGGAGTTTAGAATGTTCATAGTTAAACTGATCTGTGAGGTAAAGGATTATGTAAGGAGTAATATCAGAGAGAAAATATAAAAAGTGAAAGATCACTTCAATAAAGAATAGAAATTCTGGGAAAAAATCATGCAGAAATCCTCAAAATGAAGGATTACATTTTTATTTAATTACAAATTAAAAATTCAATGGAAAGTTTCAGGCAATGAAGACAAAATAGATAGTCTTGAAATTAAAGATGAGCATAGAGAAAAGATGTTAAGAGACCATGAACAGAAATTCCAAGAAATATGGGATAATATGAAAAGACCAATCTTTAAGATTTGTCAGGTTAGATGAAGGCTCAAATATACAAACAAAAGGAATGCGTAATATTTCAATTAAATAATATCAGAAAATTTCTGAAACTTTAAGAATAAAATGGGAAATCAAATACAGGAGGTTTACAGGACCCAAATATGCAAAATTATGACAGATCCACACCAAGGCACATTATTATTAAAATGTCTAACATGGAGGATAAATTTTAAAGGATAGAATTTTAAAGGCTTCTGGATTAAAATAACACATCACATTTAGAGGGCAACTAATCTGGATCTCAGCTGATTTCTCAACTCAGGCCCTACAAGCTAGGTCTTAGAATGATATCTATCAAGCTCTGAAAGAAAATGGATGCCAGCTAATAATATTATACTTAACAAAATTAAACTCCAGAATTGACAATACAATAAAAACCTTTCATGTTAAACAAAAGTTAGAAGAATTCACAACTAGAAAGCTAGCACTAAAAAATTTACTCAATAAAATATTTCATGAATAAATAAAAAAATAAAATTGATAACTGTCAAAGAAGAAACTTCAGTAAAAGAATAGACAATCAAAGGAGAAACTAATTCAAATTAAAAACCAGAAGTAAATCAAAATGACAGGGAATAAAAATCATTTCTCAATAATAATATTGAATGTAAATGGCCTAAACTCATCAATCAAAGACACAGACTAGCAGATTGGATTAAAAAACAAGGCCCAACAATACACTGTCTCTAAGAGAATCATCTCATAAGCAAAGATGTCCACAGACTCAGGGTAAGTAAAAGGGTGGGAAAAAAACATATCATTCACATGGATCTCGTAACAAGTAGGGGTATCTATCCTCATATCAGATAAAGTAGACATTAAGCCAAAGTTAATCAGAAGGGACAAAGAAGGACATTTTATATTGCTTAAGGAAATTATACATCAATAAGGCAAAATAATTATAAATATGTATGCCCCAAACGATGGAGCATCTATATACATCAAAACTTTCTCAATTTCAAGAATCAAATAAACCATGATACAATAATATTGGGTAACTTTAACATATCTTCTCATCACTGGATACATTTTCCAAAGAAAAATTTAAAAAAGAAGATATAGAACTAAAAAATACAACTAATAATTTAGACTTAACAGACATATATAGAATAGTTCATTCATCAATGACTGAATATAGCATCTTCTCAGCAACACACAGATTCTTTTATAAAATAGGCCATATCGTATGCCACGAAGCAACTCTTAGCAAAGACAAAAAAATAGAGATAATACCTTGCATTCTATCAGATCATAATAGAATGAAATTGGAAATCAATAATAAACAAAATAGAAGCTACTCTAAAACCTGGAGACTATATAATACTCTATTGAATGACCAAAGGTCATTTGTGAAGTAGAAATCAGAGGTGAAATAAAAAAAATACTTATATGTAAACAAGAATAGTAACACAACATATCAAAATCTCTGTGACACTATGAAGGCAGTTCTAAGAGGAAAATTTATTGCATTGAGCTCATTCATTGAAAAAAAAATATAGAAAGTCACCACATAAATAATCTTACACCACATCACAGAGCTCTGGAAAAAATAAGAACAAATCAACACCAAAAGCAGTAGCAGACAGGAAATAATTAAAATCAGAGCTAAAATCAATAAAATTGAAACAAATAGCAAAACAATTCAAAAAGTCAATATCAAACAGTTGTTTTTTGAAAAAATAAATAAAATTGATAAAACTTTAGCCAAACTAACCAAAAGAAGGAGGAAAAAAAATTAAAATTACAATAATTCATGGTGAAAAAGGAAATATCACCACAGGCACTACTGAAATACAGATGATAATAAGAAATTATTTTGAAATTTATATTCCAATAAAATAGAAAATCTTAATGACATTGACAAATTGCTAGAGATATATGACCTATACAAATTGAATCAAAAGGACACGGACAATTTAATTAGATCAATTTCAAGCCATGAAATTGAAGATGGCTTCAAAAGCCTACTGACAAAGAAAAGCACAGGACCAGGTGGATTCTCAGCCAAATTCTACCAGACATTCCAAGAACTTACACCCATTCCTCAAATTATTCTATCAAATAGAAAAGGAAGGAATCCTTCCAAACTCATTCTATGAAGCTCATATCATCCTAGTACCAAGACTAGACAAAGACACATCAAAGAAAGAAATCTTCAGACAAATATCCTTAATAAATATAAATGCAAAAATTCTTAATAAAATACTGGCAAACCACATGCAAAAATATATTTAAAATATATTAATAAGTGGGTTTCAACCCAGGGATGCAAAGTTGGTTCAATATATTGAAATCAATAAATGTAGTTCACCCCATCAATAAACTTAAAGACAAGAATCACATGATTATCTCAATAAGTGCAGAAAAAGCATTTGACAAAATACTGCATCCATTCATATTCAAAACACTAGAAAAACTAGGGATAGAAGGAGCATACCTCAACAATGCAAAAGCTATATATGTTAAACCCAAGGCCAACATCATTCTAAATAGAGCAAAATGAAAGCATTCCTCTAAAAACTGAAACAACACAGGAATGCCCTCTGTTACCACTTCTGTTCAACACAGTTCTTGAAACTCTAGCAAAAGCAATTGGACAAAAGAAAGAAATCAAAGGGATATCTTTAGGGAAAGAAGAGCTCAAACTCTATTTGTGGACAACATGGTTCTATATTTAGACGACCCAAAAAACACCAGAAAACTTCTAAAACTCATAAACAAATCCAGTAAAGTAGCAGGATACAAAATTAACACCCATAAATCAATTGCATTCCTAACACCAATGATGAATCAGGTAAAAAACAAGCAGAGTGACCCAGCACCCATCTCTTGGAGGTGACATAGAGTCCTGGTGATTTCCTTACGTGCTGAATCTGGCACCTTGCAAATCTGGATCCACATAGCCAGTTGGCTCTTGGAAGTTCTGTGCATTTTCAAGTGTATTCACATAGTTCCCTACTGGAAATCATCCTGAGAGATTGCTATTGCCTGAGTTGACAGCTCTGGGGATCCAAAGCCTGTATTTGTGTGTCTCTGAGACTGAGTGGCCTCACCTCTGCCACTGGCTTAGCAGGTGGCTACCTTATGAGACAGTTTGGGTCAAGAATAATGATTCTGAGATAAATCTACTGAGAATTCTATGTGGTGGGAAGCATAGATTGCCAGGCAGTAGGAAGAGGAAGGGTCCTTCCTTTAAAATTGGTGTTTTGAGATAGCACCTATCAGAACTCAGAGTTATGAACAGTAGTGTATGATTTTGCAAGGAGCCAAGTTTTGTAGCTCCAGGCTCATGGGCAATGAATCATATGAACACTTCTACCCTTCCCTCTGAGCACAGATCACTGAAGGCCCTCATTTGGGCTCTCTCCACTGGCCAGGGCATCTAGGAATGTGCTTACATTTGCCATACCCTCAGTGTGTGCAGCCAAGGCCAAAGGAGATCTAGAGAGAGTCTTGGGTTAGTGAACTATGCATTGTAAGCTAGTTCATTGACCCATTGTTGTGCCAACATTTCCTGCAACTTTGAATCTCATAGCCCAGAAATCTCTGGAGAGAATCTTTGCTTATCAAGCTCAGCTTTCTGCACTAGTTCCTTAACAGATACGTGAGCCAGCATTGGCCCAGCCCTTGCAGTGTGCAACTCAGAAAACTACAGAGAGAATCATTGATCATTGAGTTTTGACTGGCCTGGCTCATTAACACACCGAGATGCCAGCATTGACTGTACCCTTGGAGTACACACAAACCTATAGAAAATTGTTGCCTAGACAGTCCCATATTCCACGGTTGCTTTTTCCAATGCGAAAAGCAGCTAAGAGGAAGTCCAGCTGGCTTCAACACGAATCACTCCTGCTAGTCTCCAGGTGAGCACCACAATGGAAAGAATTGGTGGAAGGGGCTAAATAACCCTGAGTCTTCACTCTATTTTTTCCCCTCCTTTTTAAAATTAATTGTTTTCTCTTTCTTGAGCGCTCTCTTTTTTCTTTTCTCCTATTTTCCTCTTCTTTTGTAAAAAAAAAAACTATATATATATATAATTTTTTAGTTGTAGATAGACATAATACCTTTATTTTATTTATTTTTTATGTGGTTCTGAGGATCAAACCCAGTGCCTCATGCTAGGCAAGCATGCTACCACTGAGCTACAACCCCAGCCCCCTCTTCTTTTTTTTTTAAGACTATTTTTAATTTCCTTTTTTTATCTTCTTACTTTATTTTATTGTTTTGCCTTTTCTGTTGTTGTTGTTGCTGCTGCTCGTATTATTTTGTTGTTTTCTTTTCTTTTCACGCTAGAGATTGAGCCCAAGATTTTGCATACATTAGGCATGTGCTAACACCAAGACATGTACCAGTGTATAAACAGAGCATAAAAGCTTCAGGCCTTTTACCATGATTGAGTTAGCCAGTATCTAAACTACTTTCAAACAACAGAACCAAAATCAACAGTGATCTGTAAACCCAACAACCTAATAGAGGTTTCCACTCCCATAGTAGGAGTAACAGCATGCCACATACTCTGCTTTCTATACCACACACCAGCCTGAATTACCAAGGGACCCCACTCTTGCAAGATCTAAAAAATAGATCTCTTGGGCTCTTCAACAGTATGCATTGTGTCAAAACAAACTAATCACAGCCAAAGAAGCTACAAGGATATTAAATAACAAGGTCCCACTGGAATTAAACTTAGCACTACATAAGAAACCAATAACCCAAGACACATTTTTATAAAAAGACAGTGTGCAAATAAGGCTCTCACATAGAAGTGCAAGAGATAGCCACTCTAACAGATACGAATATCTCAGTATAGAAACAGAAAAAGTAGAAAAAAATCAAAGAAATATGAGACCACATAAAGTTAATAATTATATAGTATTAGATTCTAAAGATATAAAAGTGAATGAAATACTGAATGAATATGGTATATATAGATAATAAAGAAGAATGAAGTCCTATCATTTGCAAATGACTGGAATTGGATGTCATCAAGTTAAGTGAAATAAGTCAAATATAGACAAGTATTGCATGTTTTCTCTGAAATATGGAAATTAAAATAATAATAAAAAGATGACCTGAAATTAGAAAGGGGACTATAATTAGGGACTGGGAAGAGGGTTGGGGCTGGGGTGGGTGGAGAAGAGAGAATGAGACAGGGTAGATGGGAGTAGGCATGAGCAACACATGGCAAACATATGTATGGAAACGTCCCAGCAAAACCATTAATTAGTACACTTAACATGTGTGTATAAAATACATGTAAAGAGAGGATGCTATTAAGTTACTGATAGTGGTAGTTCTCAACTATAATTCAGGAAAAAAGTAGCAGCATGAAGACCAGTTGATAAAATATACTATAATGGGCTCATGATTGCCTTATTTGAAGAAAAACCATGGCTACCAAGAGCTGTGATACAGTGACTTCTCGTAGATGCAAAGAGTACTTATTTATTGGTCACTATGTTAACATTATTGCTTTTTTTTCCAGGTACCTCTTTGTTACTTGATGAAAATTATACTTTGTTTTTCTTTTATTCTCTTCTGTGAAAGGCCATTATTCCCTAAAATGGCTCAGTTGCACTTAATGGCGAGGCTTATTAAAGAACTCTGTTTTGTTTGCTTCACACTATCTTATATAAAATACACAGCTGCAGGACAAGACCACAGATGAATAATATTACTCAGTTCGGAGCCTTTGAATACTGTGACTTATTAAAAATCTGATGGGTAAATTGCTTACTATCTCATTTTCAATATAAAGAAATAGAGGACACAGGGAATGTGTGCCTAGTGTCCTAGAGAAACTGGTTACAACTTCACATAAAAGAAAAGTCAATTTTGTTTCTTTTGGTCAATTTTGAACAATAGGCAGTTTTATTTAAAAACATTTAGTATATTTTTAAAATCCCACAGCAATAAAAATTCTTCCTAGACATTAGCAATCCTCTTCTAAAAGTGATTGATTTTTCTCACACAAAATTAACTAATTTAAAAAATCCTCAACCTCAGAAAAATAACAATATCCAGATGATGAATCTTTCAATCTTTCATGTGTCTCCCTTTCTATCTCCCATGAGCATTGAGCTTGTGTCCTCCCTATGCTAAATTGGGCTTGATTCAGGAATAGAAACGTATGAATAGGAGAAGGTAATACCCTGGGAAGTGCATAGATTAGTGAAGGACTTATATTTATCATCAGTTCATTAGGGCAGAGCTAGAGAACCTACTGTAATTATGACTGCAGAAGAGTCCAAAGAACAGCATTTTGGGGAGGTCCTTTGGTCTAGGAACTCCAGGAGGGCAACAGCCCATTCACATCTACATAATTCCAGGAACCTGAACATTTTTCAAGTGTTACCTCAATGCAGAAAGTGATGATATGTAAATCAACCTTGAAAATTGTACAGAATACTAACCAGTTAGGCAAGAAGGAAATTACCTCAGGTAAGGGTATGAGATACTTATATCATGTGGACTGTTATTGCAGATCCACAGGGCTTCTCTGGTAGAGAAGATGTGGCTGAAAAACGTTGACCAGAGTTAACAAGTGAAGGGCTTTGTTTTACATGTGAAATGTGTGGGAGTTTTCTTCTTGGAGCACTTAAAAAGCCATCGCAATAGCTTCAACAGATGAAATTTGAGATAGAGGAACACCATTGTAAAGGGAAATGAAAATCATTTGATGAACCATTCCACAGTCCCGTGGCAAGAACACTGGTTAGCAGACTATTGCCATTTTCTCAAGAGAATCGAAAAGTCTAATAAGACAAAGACATTTATAAGTATGAAAAATACTTTTTGCCTTTTTCAGCAAAATAACACTTGTGGATTTTATGTAAATCATTTGGTGAATTTTATACTAATAACCAAAGATACAGATAGTCATTGCTGAAAATCTTAGTAGAAAAAATGTGCCTTTCAAGTGCTCAATTATTTCTCAGAATTCATCAAGAGAGTAAACTCTAACTTCAGAAATGAACTTTAGTCATGTGCAGCAAGCAGAAATTCAATGTGGGAAAAAAATGTAAGACATACTCATTTATCAAATTCCAGCAGCTTTTAGAGTAGAGCTTTTTACCTGCTGTTTTAAGATTATTAGCTCACAAGAAATGGAACTAGGCATAAGAAGTAAACTCTTCCACTATAATACATACCCCGGAAAAAAGTATTAAAGAGAATGTGCATTTCCTTCAGAAGTAATATATTATTCTAAAGTCTGGAAATAGATTACTTTTTCCTATTGCTTTTCTATAATTAATATCAAAAAGGGTATTACAATGAAGTATCTGTATTTCCAAGAATTTATTTAAAAGAAAATAGAAATTTAAATGACTAGTAACAGGAATATAGTGATATCAAGTTCTGAATTCACTTTAAACAAGAGGTATCATTACTAGTTTTCTTATTCTATTTTGGTATAAATTTAAGCACATAGTTTCTCAGAGGACAAAAGAAACCACACAAAATAAAACAAGATGAAACATATATGGTAAATATATGTATTTGATTTGATCTGACCTATATTTGACAGGAGATATATTGACCAGAGAAAAAAATCTCATAGACACTGGAAATAGAAAACCAAAGAAAGTGTCCATTATTATGAAACTAACTTTCCATGGATAAAATCAGAAATAAGCAAATTACTATAAGGCAGGTGGTAGTAAGAGATTATAAAGAAAAGTAAAACAGGTGAATGAGATAGAAAAATACCAACAAGAAAGCACTAAAATGTGCTAGATGATCAGGGAAGTCCTCTCTGGTATGGTTATATTTGAGCAGGATATGAACAAAAATAATGGAAGAGTATCTGGGCGAATGGCTTTCTACATGTACAGAGCATTAAGTGCAATGGTCCTGTGACTAGAGAGTGCTTGACTTGACCATAGGTCTGCAAGGAAGCCAATGGCAATATGAACAAGAATAGTGGTAGAATTTGAAGTGGCACTGTCCATGCTACTTTAATAAAATAAGAACACAGTGGAAATTTCTTAGTATAGAATTATCATGACTTCTATCATAAAATAATCACTTTAGAACTCTGTGGGAATAGGCTCTGGACATAGGAAACAAGATTGTAAATGTGAAGGGAAATTTCTTTTACTGGACATGAGCTTGTGGAAGACTAAAGATGTTGGTTCCAAATTTGGAAGCTGGAAGAGGTACAGATCTGGGGCATTAGTGGAATAGGGTAGAATCTAATTTGATTGGCCTATTAGCTATCAAAAATAGAGATGTCTGTACATAGTTCTACTGTGTATGACTTTGGACTCAAGAGAGAGGTGGCAACCAGAAATTATAACTTGGGAATTGTTAAAACCATAGGAGCTATTTAAAGACATACAATTTTCTGAGGTCTCCCAAGGAATGAATGCAGTTGGAGAGGGAAAGATGGTTGACTAAGCACTGAGAAATTACTGTTTAGAGCTACTGTTGTAAGTAGTTAACTCTTTAGAAAAACGGGATATGAAAGGAAGATCTTTTGAAAAATCTAAATCCAATTTCTTGAAATGCAGAGTCTGAGAAAGGCACCTTGTCAAGCAATGAGCCTAGATTTCCAGCTCACCAGCCAGTCAAGGACCTCCTCACATTCCCCACCAGGGTGCTGTCAGACAGGGTAGACTAGGGGACAGACTTGTATCTCTGCCAGGCTGCAGTAGGTCCCACTCTATTGTGGCAGGAAACCAGCAGGAGGTCTGGGCTTCCACCGCACACACCTTTATGGATGCAACCTCCACTCCCTTCTGGGTTAATGCCAAAGAAGCCTGTGGAGAGTCAAGATTCTAGCCATCACCCAGGGGTAGGCGGACATTTCCAATCCCATGGTGTCATTGGAGGCTATCTGGGGAGCTAGAATTCCCCCTCATAAGAAGCAGTGAGGAGAGACACCTCCTTGATTGTTGGCATAGGACTCCAGGAGAATCCTGGACTTTCAGCCACACCTGTGACACAAGGAGTTGCTCATCCTTACCCTGCAGGAATAGTGTCAGTGGAAGCCAGCTGAAACAGAAAGTTTTAATATATGCACATAATCCCCCAAAATGTCCAGGTTTCAGCTGAAAACCACTCATCAGACCAAGAACCAGGAAGATGTGAAACTTCATGAAAAAAAGGCAATCAACAGATGCCAACACTAAGATGAAAAAGATGTTAGAATTATCTTGCAAAAGCTTTAGAGCAGCTTCACAAAACACTTCAAATCACAATGTCAAACATGCATGGGGCAAATGTAAAAATCAGAAAATCTAAAAAAAGACACAAAAGATGTAAAGAAGGTAAGCTAAGAAATATAGTAATATAGTCAGCAGAGAATTATTTTTAATGGAAAGAATGTCACAACCAAGCTTCTGCATGTGAATGCATTAATGTGAATTATTTCAAGGTGGAAGGTTTTGGAATAAATAAGGAGTCGCTCCATTAGTGGATCAATCTGAATTCAGGGGAAGGCAGAAAGCAGGAAAAGAAGGAATGAAAGATGTTCATTAATTTTAAAATATCAATCAATGAAACATTTAGTGAAGATTAATATATACAAGGTTTTGGACTAGGGTATGAAGACATAAGTGAGTATAAACTATGCTTCTGCCTTTAAAGATATTACAGTCTAGTTAATGAAGCAGGATACACATACACAATAAAAAATTGATGATTTGAGTATGAATAGATAGGTAGTATAGTATTTAGCTCAGTGTGTTGAGACTGAGGTCCTGTGGTATTTCACATTTTGGTTTTCATGTAAATAATCTATAAAATAGTGCAACATATTCTGTGGCATCTAAATATCAGTCTCCTATCTGCATATTGCAGAAATATTTCATTTGCATGTGGTTAACAGTCACTGCATGATAATCAGGAAACCTTGTTTTAATTTTAGTGAACTAATAAAAACAAACAACAATAAGAAAAAATTCAGGTGGACTTAAAAGGTAAAAAATGCATTTTAAACCTTAGAAGGTAGATGGCATTGCAGCACACACAAGTCATGGATGCTGTGCCAAAAATACCTGACAAAAACAACTTAGAGGAGGAAAATTTATTTTGGGGTCACAGTTTCAGAAGTCTCAGTGGATAGTTGTCCCACTCTTGCTCTGGGCCTGAGGTGAAACAGAGTATCATGGAGTTAGAGCCTGGGGGAGGAATACTGCTTAGCTGATGGCAGCCAGGAAATAGAGATAAGGACAAGGGAGGGAAGGGGACAGGAACAGACAGAGTCTTAAAGGCCACAGTCCCAGTAATCTACTTCCTCCAGCCACACCCACCTGCCAAGAGTTACCACCCAGTTGTCCATTCAAATTATTAACCCAGCAAATGGATTAATCCCCTGATGAGGCCAGAGCCCTAACTTGTCTACAGTCCTCACCTCTGAACCTTGCTGCATTGGGAACCATGATCCACAACTGAGCTTTCAGGGTACATTCTAGATCCAAACCATAATAACGGAGGTTTGGGAATGTTTCCAGGGAAGCTGGAAGGATTGCATCATCTCACAGTGCACAGCATTAGTGGTGCTCCTGCCATAATGGTGTGTTCCCTGAGAAGAGGTGATCCTCCCAGCCCTTCTCTTAAGCTTGCCAACGTACAAAAAGAAGCAGTTAGTACAATACTCGCATAATGGGTAGAATTCATTTCCATTCATCTTACTTATTTTAACTAGACTAGTTTCATCATTTTGTTACTATTAATTATAATTTATTCAACTTTATAGTTACATCTAATGTGTTAGAAGGATTTTAAGAATTAGGCTGCTGCTAGTACTTATACTATAAAGAAACTAATTTCAGTCGACATTGGTGATCTATGGGATATTTTCCTTTAGAATGGATTCACACATTCTTACCATTGGAGAAATACTGACTTAAGTTGTCTACCTGATGACTTGTCCAATGCCATCAGAGGTTTATAAAGTAGAAAGTAGATGAATTACAGCTGGAGAGAGTGGACCAGGCAGGCTGTGAGATCATCAGTGCAGTCAGGGTTCTGGTGATGAGAATGTGAATTATGAGCCACAGCAGGAAGACTGTGGAGAGAGCTAAAGGACTCCCACCAGCAGCCTCGGGAATTGGCAGAATGATAGTGCAAATAACAGAAATGAAAAAGAGGCTGGGGGAACTGACTATGGGAGAAAGACTTTTTGTTTTGTTTTGTTTTGCTTTAGTTTGTTTTGGAAAAAAAAACTAGATAAATCAATGAAGAAGAACAATAAAACATCATCCTTAATCCTGGGACTGTAAATGAAATTAGTGTTGTGCATAGAGAACAGTTTAAAAATGGGGAAAATGAGTTAAATGAGAACTGAGAATTTCAAAGAGCACACTATAGAACTGAGGACAAAAATGACATGAATGGAAATCCAAATAATATATAACAGCCACCAGAGGAAAGTGAATTAATGAACCTTGAAAAATTAGGCTCATAAAGTGTGGAGTAAAGTAGTTGAAAATTATAAATTTGCTTAAAGTAAAGCAATTTATCACTGTGAACCCCTATGCAGGTTTTAAAATCTACCAGATATCAATAATCACTAAGACGTGCAAAATGTACAATTTATTTTTTAATTTGTATTTTAGATGAACTGTTACATCTGTACTTATAATTCTATATATTCCAAAATCACAATCACATTAGATTGCAGAACAGAAATAATAATTAATTATTTATATTTAACTAATACATTTTATTACTATTCATTCACCTAGACTGGAAGTTTTCACATATTCCTCAAGGAGATGGATGACTTGGGGTTCTATACTGTGACTCACATTGTGGCTGTTTCTATACATGTCACTTAAAAATATATTTATTCAGAGCATAAGTTTGAGTAAAAACACATAAAAATATTAAGTGATATATGATTCCACATAATTTTAAGTGATAGATAAATCTAATCTGTGGTGAAAGAAGTCAGAATAGTATTTACTTGTGAGGTGGACATTGGGAGAACTGTGGGAAATGTTCTCTCTTGTGACCTGGGCAGGTGGTTGCACATAGATATAAACATCAAATCATTTATCAAGGGGGTACACTTATGTTGGGTGCACTGCCACTCTCCCATGTGTATATTTCATCTCATTACAAAATGAGAAGGAAAGAATAGAGAGTATACCTAACCACATAGCAGCAAAGCCAACATAGACTGCAGAGATGTGAAACTTCACCCTTCTGTGATTGAAATGTGACTTGAAGTTGTCAAGTCCTGGAAATTTTGCTGCAAGGTCCAAGTTCAAGTATCAAAATGAAGTGAAAGAAGCTCATTTTAAACCCATGCAAGAAGGCAGACTTTTCTGAGTTTACACAATGAACTGAAAACCAATACATGCCTCCCCTCTCCTATTTCACATAACCAATGCCCTGCCTCATGCCAAGAGATTGACTCAGTTCTTGACTAGATGTACAAGGCTACAATATCCACAATGGATATTCTTCAGATGGATTAATTACATCATATGCATACTTTTTGAGGGGTATGGGTCTCTTCTTCCACTTAGCCACAGCAACGACAGGCAATGCAGTGGCTCTGAGTCTTGAGGATTAAAAAAAAAAATGGAGCCCAAGTGATGTTTCAAGCTGAATAGTCATATCCTCATCAATGCCCTAATGAATGTACACAGAAATTAAACCAGTCAATTGAATTAATTGCAGGAGGCAAGCTTCTGGCAAAAGCAAACGAATTGATTCAACTAATTTGTGGTCTCTTTGTTTTTACTTAAGTTGGAAACTTTGATTAAAAAGATATCCGTTTCTAGTATTCCCACCTGGATGGATAAAAGTGAGGCTGAATAGATGTCTTATTCAGAGTCTGATAACGTTAATTACTTGGGATAATAAGTTCCTGTGTATCTTTTCTTTAGAAGAACTCATGACTTTGATATGTGGTATTTCAGTTAATCTTGGCACTATTTGTTTACTTTTGAACAGTGTTTCCCCTAACAGACAATAAAGAACTCAAGAAGAACACTGATGATAGATTTTATTCCATAATTACAATGTATCTATAAAAGCATTATTAGTATTAAATTTGACCCTGGGAGAAGTCAGTTCAGGCACACATGATCTCATTTTGCACTTCCCACTTTGGCTACTTTTTTTTATTTTTGGTCAGTTTTCATGAAATAATCTATAGGCAGCCTTGGTGTGAGTGAATGGGTAGCAGTTGAGGATAGAATAAAATTTGTCAATTGAGTTCTGAATTTTTACCTAAAGAAGAGAAAAAAAGTGGAGGTAGCTAAGGAAATTTAGCAGTAATATAATTAACCTCATAAAATGGTAGAAATGAAAATGATATTCTATAGGTCCTGTATATAAGGCATTATGGCCTACAGGCCAAACCATTCTTCCACTTAAAATAAATGGTTTGTGAGCTAAGAATGACTTTTATAGAAGAATATATTTCAATTAATTTGATATACAACTTCAACTCTGGGACCTCATTAGCAAAATATTATTGCCCTAAAAAGATTTCCATTCTTTTTATTTGTAGACTTGTCTTGCAAAAATAAAAACCTTAGTGATTATGATTATTATTATATTTTAGATTATGTCAAAATTTTTTGTTTTCTTTCTATATAAATATCTACATAAAATTCTTGATTTTACTTCTTGATCCATAGAACCTAAAATATTATTATTATCTGGCCTTTAGAGAAACCTCTGGGCTAGTGAATTGGTCTTAAAACATTATCATAGGTTAGAATTACCCAGAGCACTTGTTAAGACACAGACACCATGGCATTGTCCCCAGTTTCTGGTTCACTATGCCTAGTATAGGACCTAAGAATCTGCATTTCTAACAAGTGCCCAGCTAAGGTTAACACTGCTGGTGCTGGGAACACATGCTAGGAATCACTCATCCAGATCAATGTCCATATTGGAGGAAATCAAAGCCCAATATATTATGTAAACTATCCATATCACACCAATAAAGGGGCTGAACCATATTTCAAATATAGTTTTGATTTCAGTTTTAGTGTCCTTTTCAGCTGAACAAAATTTCCTTGGCTAATGAAATCCATACAAACTGAAAATGAATTAAGTAAGAAAATTCAGGGCTGGGGTTGTGGCTCTGTGGTAGCACGCTTGCCTAGTATGTGTGAGGCACTGGGTTTGATTCTCAGCACCGCATATAAATAAAATAAGTAAATAAATAAAAGTCCATCAACAACTAAAAAAAATTAAAAAAAAAAAAAGAAAATTCAACCTGAAAGTTTTATCTATAGAATGATGTCCCAAGAGTGCAAACCCTATCATTTTGAAGGCCTAATGACTTTTGAAAGCTGTTCTCAAGGATGCATTAAGCAGCCATTAGATCTGTTTTAAAATGTTATCAGCCTGTATGCAACATGCGTCTGGCCCAGAATCAATAGCAAGGCTGTACGGAAAAACCCATGTAGTGAGTTCTGTATGGGAGGTTGTTAATCTGATTGGACTGTTCCACACCGACGACAACAAAATCACCAACCTGTTTGTTATTTCATTCTTATAGGGCCCTTTCTTACCCACTAAACAAATCCTTTGAAGAAATCCAAAATTGAAAAAAAATTGCTGAAAAATCTAAATAAAGAGTTCAGTAATTTTGCTAGGATCATAGAGTCAGTTTCTTTTGCAATTGAATTTTACAATGTCTATGTCCTCAATCTTGCCACGTTCAATTCAAATTTCCTATTGCTTTTGCTTGGAAAAGAAAGAGTGAAATTACCTCTTTTATTCTAACAATATAAATTTAAGGCTTGCCTCTTTTTCATGTGAAATTAAACAATTTATTCCCATTGCTGTTTCTGGCTTACCAATTCTTACAGGTAAAGGGGAAGATCATTATTTAATATTGAAGATGGAAGAATGATCCATGTAATAAGAGTAATGATTCTGAAAATAAATACAAATACAGGTGATATAAACTCATCCCATGACCAAATGGTTGCAAAGTCTTTATGTTCAAAGCAATTGTCATTTGTCATTTTCAGCTCAGGACAATAACCACACATTATTTACAGGTTTTGTGCTAAATAATGTTCTGAGGGCTCTGAAGTTTTGAGCTTTGCAAGAACTCCATCAAATAAGTGCAATTATTATTTACATTGTCTGTACAATGGGTGGAAAAAATAAGAAATTAGGCAGATCTATTATAAATCAGTGATTCTTAATGGGGGATAGAGCATTTTGTCACCTAGAGATACTCTAGATTGTCACAACATAGGGGGGGCAATGTGGCTGGCATCTACCCCTTGCCCCGAAAAAGTAAAAAATAAAATAATTGTTTCAAAATATCAATAGGGATACTGCTCTAGAGTTTTTGTTTTTGTTTTTGTTTTTTGCCTTTTAAATGTTACACTATACAATTTAGAAGGACCAGGACTCATCTATTGCATGAAGGTGACTTGATGTGTAAATGCACTTGCTGCTAATGAACATGTTCATTTCTGCTTTTACCTTGAGAACTTATCCTGTATTTGTTAAATTGGCACAATTCAGGTCTTATTTCTTCTCTTTAAATAAATGTTTACCTTTAATTCTACCTCCCATAAATGGAGAAACTTAGAACAAAATAAGGTTTTATGAAGTTGAAAGGGAAACTTCTATTTTTTTATTAAAAAGCATCTGGTCTGGAAATATTTTCTCCAAAACTGTCCTTAGGTATATACCCTTTCCAATGTTTCCACACATTGTCACGGTCATAAAACAGTTTGCTTTCTCTAGATTAGTCTTTGGAAAGTGTTAGCTCACAGTTGGAGGAAAATGTCCACATCTTTGGTTGCACTTCTAACAAAGGATGAAATATGTTATGGTTTAGTAAGTGGGTTTGTATGTATAAATTTTTCATGAACAGTACATTTTGTGCCTCATTATATCTTGGAGGAGCTGTTTCCTACTATAAGCATGTCTATTTTAAGCAACTGGTGAAAATAAAACTCTTCGAACAATGTACTGATAAGTATTTTCCTCATTCTTTTTTGTTTCTATAGAAATGCTTTTAGTGTGGGAGTGTTGTGGACATTGCACTGTGGAAGGTCAGAAAACATACCTACTGTACTTGACTATAAACAAAGGCGATGATGGGTTAGTTCTTTGCTCAGATCTCCGAGAGGAAAGAGGGATAACATGACACTCCACACAAACCTCCAGCCTTCTCATTGTTTTGAATATGCTTAATTCAGAATGACCTGAGTTTAAGAATTAGCACTCTTTGGGGTGAAACGACAAATTCCAAGCCTGAGTTATTAAAATAAATGTAGAAAACCATGTAAATACTAGGAATAGAATATTGACTCCGGAGTAGGTAGTTCTGAGGAAATATCGACAACAGAGGATTAATAAGGATAGTTTCCTTTAGTGCCCGCTAAGAGTTGACTGCTGTGCATAATCTCATAATCTACTCTCTTTTATCTTATTCCCTTTCAGATATATTGTCTTCTCATTTTCTGCTTCCTCTGCCCTGCTTTTCATGTAATCCCCCCCCTCCTTTTTTCTGGCATTATCTTTTCTCCTCAGTTACAGTATTGCAAGGAGACTTAACCCAGGAAAGAAAAACTAAGAATGATAGAGTTCACTGATATATAATCTACTTTTCATAAACTGTTCAGAAAGATAAGAAAAAAGAAAATGCATTTGGCTGTGGAGTATCATCACAGGCTAAAGACCTAATCTTTTTCTCATAGCTTACAAAACGATTAAGAGGACACTTCTTTTCCTTGGAGTCTTAGGAATTAGCATTAATACAGCTCTTCCTTTTATCACTTCACATAGCATAAGAAAAAAAAACCTTAAAAATTTCTAAATAGGGTTTGAAAATTGAAGACATTATTATAGAGATGCTCACTGAAATTCTCCGTTAGGATTATTCTAGTTCAGCCTACCTTTTGTGTCTGTAGGTAGAACTAGAAACATAGTCCAACTGCAATAGTTGTGGCAATTATAAAGCTGCAGAGCTCAGTGAACCAGACTCTGGCTGGGACAGAGAGATTCTGGCTCAGACGTTTCTACTACAAAACTCCCATTGATTTTATTGTGCAGAGAATCTGGCCTTCTAATTTTTTCTGCAACTTTCTCTTTTGTTCATTTCAGGACCATGAAGAGGGTGAGTTGGATTTTCTGAATAAGCTTCTTTCCCTTTATTGAATTGTACAAACTAGTGAATTTATGAATTGTAAATGTCATTCAGTATAATTACATATTGTTATACCCTCTGTCCATGTACCTTCTGCATTTCACTGAACTAAAACTGCAGCAAATATGTCAACTGAAAGAGGCTTTTGAAAAGCATGTGAATCAGTCAATAAAAGCATATTAACATTAATATGTATCTCTATGTCCTTTAAAAATGCCAAAAAGGTTTTGTCAGGACCAAACAAATGCTTTGTGTATGGGGTGCTGTGCTTAGTGATCACATTTAAATGTTATTCTCACATAATTCCATCAAAAACCAAATAGGATGCTATACACATAAGTAATGATTTTACAGAAATAATGAAAAATAAAGCAGCATACATTGTTTTCTTCTTGGTTGATATATTTTTCCAAAGACCATAAATGATGAAAGTTTGCTATATATATCATGCATTAAGATAGTTATTAATATGATATGATTTGTCTAACTTCCACCTATATTAGCAGTACTGTAAAGCATATGATGTAAAGCAGATTATATATGATATATTATCTATGATATACTTAAAAATGACCCTTGGTTTATTCATTTATAAGTCAGCTTTTTGAAGCAATAAGCAAACTCCTTTTCGTTTAGATTTTACATATTTGGTATAAAGCAATTATGTTGTTAAATATGTTAATGCTTTTTATTTTTAAAAATTTAAAAATATTTTTTGTTATTTGTTTTACTATAGTTATGCCTACTAGTGGGCTTTTTTAACATATTCATAACTGCATATAATATGTTTTTCTCCATTTCAATCCTCAGTACTACTCCTTTCCTCTGCTTTTCTCTTCCCTGATCCTCTTCCTTAATGCTATTGGTCTTCCTTCCTTATTTTTTAATTAGTGCATTATAGTTATACATAAAATTGGAATGCTTGGTGATATATTCATAGATGCACAGAACATAATTTGGTCAACTTCATGATTTCCTGGTGACACTTAAAAATCCAACAGAAACTCTGAAATTTTTGAAAATATAAGAGCAGTTTCAGAGTGTGTCAATGTATTCTTCAAGAAGTCCAAGATATATCCTGAATGGTGCCAGCAATCAATGGTTCGAGTGGTCTGAAGCAGTCTGTTTATATGTCTGTTTATTTTTGAAAGATAGAGAACTGAAGACATAAAAGAAATGGATAGTCTTCTGATTAAAGTAATATTCACAATTTCATTAGAACCAAAAGGGTGAAATTGAGTCTCATAACTTTCATTTATTCATCCTTTTCATTTATCTATTCACTATGTCATCCAACAAATGTTTAAATCCCCATGCAAAGAAAGAGGAATATGGCACCAGATGTTTAAAATAGCATCACATTCATATCAATACATGTAGTGGTGCAGAAAAAGTTTACTTCCAATAAAAATTAAAGACTGAAACATATTTTTAAATTTAAAATCAGCTCTTTATATTTTAAATAAAATACAAATAATGGCATATTTTAAAATGTTCTCATGGTTCAAAGCACTTGTTCAGAATAAAATGGCAGATGTCAGTTTCCTTAGCTTTTCATTTCAGAAAAATTCTTGTCTTATATTGTTATTATTTTAATAAAATTTTTGCATATCTAATTAGGTTAAGTGGTGAGTACATGGTCCATGATTTATACTTAAGGGGAAGATGCCAAAATTAGCTTTCCATCTTCATTTAGCATGTTTCTTGTGGTCTTATAAAGTAGTTTGGTAAAGCCTTATCTTATGAAATCTTCTCTTCCATGGGAACTTTTTATCTCATATTTATACAATTCATAAACTAGCTCAGACCTCTATCATTTTTCTGGTTGTTCACAGAATATTGAAGTTACTAAATAAGTATACACACACGAACACTAAATAGGTATACCTATTTAGTTATATATCTATATTGGTAAATAGGCATATGCATCTACACCTATTTATAAATAAATATATTTGTGAAAAACTGCTGTCAGAATGACTTTACATGTTTTGTATCTTATCACTTCATGTAATTTTTGCATTTTGAGCTGCAAGCTTCTAAAAAAAGAACTTAGAGCAAAAATGCTTACAACCTCTTAACCACGGCATTGTGAACAGCAATATAATAATATATTGTAGCAGTAAACGCCCAATCAATAGCAGCTCATTAAAGTCAGAAGCATCAGTTTAATCAGGGAGATTCTACATGTTTTCAATGGTCAGTGGAAGGTCTTGTCCATCAATGTCTAGTTCAATTCTTAGGTTGCATCTGACAAGTTTCAATGGGTTTTGTTAAGAGACTTGTGTGCAAGCTAATGTGGAGGCCATTTGTCATTTTAATATGTGATCGATATAATCCATAACCAGTGTTCAGACTCATTTACTGAAGGAGAAAGGAGGAGGTCAACACACATCCCCAGTGACTGGGGGCTGATTTCCACACCTCTCACTTTTACTCTCACTTCATCTCACAAAGTGACTTCTCTTTTTCCAAAATAAAACTAAATATAACACTCACTGGCCGAAGTAAATTGTTGTGTTATGCATCTGCTCTTTGATTTCCTCTCCTTTCTTAATTTCCCTCTCTGGTTAAAAGGAATAATCCAAAAGAATAATACCACTATATTTAAATGAACACAGTGCTTTAAGTTCTGTAGTATTATTTCCTCTTCTATAAAATAGAACTTATATAACTTATCTTGGGCACATACAGCACAAATTATCTTGTAAACCAGTTAATCAGAACGCTAAAAATGGATTTATCAATGGGAATATTCATATACATATATAGAATATATCACATAAATGATATATTTAAATGATATTGACCCATGGAGCTAAATTCTACCATTTGTGTGAGATAATTTTCTCCAATAAAATTAAGAGAAAAATACTTTCATTTACATGGAATGTTATCAGCATGAGTATATCCAGGGTTGCTCTTAATATCTGCCCAAGGCCCCTCCATGGCACTAAGCAATATTGGGATGTACTCTGAATAAGTTCAAAATGTAACTTGCAGTTCTTGATAGACAAATGGGGTATTAAGAGTAGATTATGCACACAGAAGGCAGATGGAGAAACCTGTAGGATTTCTCTGTCTTTGGAGGAGTCCTCAGAGAAGATAAGATGCATCATGCTCATGATTATTTAGTGTGAGAATCACTTAGGAAAAAAACTGCAACTAAAATTGAAGCAAATGTAGGTGGTTCTAAAGAAAATATTGTTAGTTCTCTAAGTTTGAAAACCCCCTTTCTTTTGCTTTAATTACTTGAAAAGATCTTACTTAAAATTGTAGCTAGAAACTTACTTATTTTGAAATTAATTGCTCTTTAAGAAAGACCTAATTCAGATCTTATGGAATAATTAAAATTTCACATGAAAATGGAGGCATCCCTTTGAAGTGCATCTTTCAAAGCTACTATACCAATTGGGTTAAGTCTTTCAGTATTATAAATTTAAATGTAAATGCAGAATAACCTATTTGTAAGAAGCATTTAGATGACAGGACGGGGACCAATCTTTTAGTTCCCTAGTGACTAGTGAGAGATAACATGAATGTTCTAGAACTTATAATTTACAAATCAACTGATTAAACATATCTAATTGTGCAAATAAGGTGTATTTTTTATGTAGCCTTATTTGTAATCATTGGTAAATTCTTTTCTAAAACTTGTAATATATAAATAATGAGCTCAAATTTATAAAGAGAAAAGTTGTCATTGAAAAAGAGTTAGGGCTGGGGCTGTAGCTCAGTGGTAGAGCACTTGCTTTGCAAGTGTGAGACACTGGGTTCAATCCTTAGTACCACATAAAAATACATGAATAAAATTATAAAAAAAGAATTAATCATATTCTAAAAGAATAAAAGCACAATCTTAAAGCGTAAGCCACATAACAATGAACTTAATGTTTAACTTGATATGCTTTTGAAAATGGACTTATTGTTTCTTATTAAAATACCAACATTGAGAGTTTAATAATGCCCCTCACTATTCAGAAATAAGAGTTAAGATCTGTGTACTCATGATCAATGAAGTGAATAATAGTGGTAAGCAAGACCAGCCAAGGACTTATAAATAAATGCTATTTTACCTTCATGACCAGAGGATTGAGCTTGTTTAGAGAGGGAATGCCATCTGGAGTGGCAAGCTGGCTGGAGAGAGGGGTTCAAGACCATGCCAAATCTCTATAAACCAGATGAGTCCAAATTATGAGAAAAAGAAACACACAATTATTTCAGACTTAAGCTTTACCAAGAGACCTTCTGCACCAGTGATTCCCTATGACTGGAGTACAAAAAAAAATTGTTATGATGTGACTTAACATTTTTGAAAGTGCCAGGTGTAGTATAGAAATGCACCCAGTGTTTCGGGGTATCGGTGATGCTAAGATACTAAGAGATTGTGGTTCTTCTAGCATCTCAAAGCGTGAATCGCCATTAAGAAAATTCTAAAGATTAAAAAAAAAAGCAAAATTGAAAACAAGCCAGGATGAGGTCTATGCTGGTGTAACAGGTTTCTGATTTTTTTTGGCAGTTTTTCCCATATAAAGTATATTATTCTAATAGAAAATGATACTTAATATTTTGGACGAAAATTTGAAAATGAACGCTTCTATAATTTGGACTTGGAATGTTCTTGAAAGTACCATGTGTTGAAACCTTGGTACAGAGCTTGGTTTCTTGGATGGTTTCTTCCCTAGTGGGAAGGTTTTGATAACTGGGTTGTATACTTGTCAGGGACCAGCGTCTTTCTCTTCCTGTTTTTCTCTTTTCCTGGGTTCTTTGAGATGAGCAGCTTTGCTCCACCATGTGATCCCTGCCCATATCGCACTGTCTCAGAAGTCGAAAGCAATGGGGTGAATCAGTCCAGTACTGGAATCTTATAAAATTGTGAGTTGAAATGAACTTCTCCTCTTCACAAATTGATTATTGCTGATGTGCCGTTGCAGCAATGGAAAGGTGACTAACACAAATCTCAAATGACCAGAGAATAAATTCAAGTTTTTCATATATAAATCATTCTGAACATCTCAATATATTATAATTCGATAATATGTTTAGAATTTTATACTTATGAATCTTTATATAGCACAACGTAGGATGTGACAAAGAATAGAGGGGACCAGACACCTCCTCTAACATGCAGTGCAAATAGGAAGCAATAAACAGTTGTAAAATCATGAACACATGAAGACATACTATGGGATGGATCTGTCTATCCATCCATCTATCCATCTATCCATCATCTGTTTATACCTGTGTAAACTGTCACTATATTTTTCCTTAGCTCTGAGGTTTGCTATGTTTTGAATTAGGCTTGTTCTGTTCCCTATAAATGCACTGCAAGAGCTTGCCTGCCATCTTTTCCCAATCAAGTGAAATGTCATTACTTCATTTGATCCTCTCAATATCTTTATGCCCGTATTTTCTGAACATGCCCCTACATGAATCCCAGTCTTGCTTGCGATTCCACATCACTGGCCATTTGCTCTTAACCCTCCTCTGTGTGCTCGTACAACATTTTTATTCTTAAGGTCTTACCCTATCTTCTGATTTTGCTTCCCTCTACAGTCTTTCTAAAGTCAGTCTTATCTCTTCCTGGGTCTTAAATTGCTACTTTCTTTGCAGTGATTCCACAGTCCTTAGCTCTGGTGTCCTCTCTGAGTTCCAGAGTCCTTTAGTACCTGCCTAGTAAGCTCCTTGCTCTGGAAAGATGGCACATTGACAACTGCACCGACCTAAAAGCAAACTCAGAATTTTTCTCTCAGATATGGAACTACTTGAACTTTCTCTATCTTGTGATATCAACTCTATCCATCTAGTTTCTCAAACTAGAAGGCTGTTATTGCCTTTTTCCTCTTTCTCACACCTAACAGTTACCAAATCTATCTTCAAACCTAATTTTAAAATGTTTCCTTGTGTCACTGCTAATAATCTAGAGCAGATCTAATCTCTGTCCTGGATTCCTGGTTTTAGAATACCATCCCCAATCCTTCTTTAGCCCTCTCTGCCTCTCCACTGCTGTCACGATTTTTACCACTACAACGAGGCCAGGGTCATTTCTAAAAGACAAATTGGATCACATTTATCCCCTATTTAAAATCCTTCCCTTAAGAGGACGGTGCTCTAATTCCTCATCCGAGTAGTCAGAGACTTTCACCGTAGGACTCTTGATCTTTGATTCAACTCCATCTCATGCCAGAGTAATCCATGCTATATTTGCACAATATGCTGGAATTTCTACTAAATATCATGCTATGTTTTGTAGCTGAGTTTTAGTTTATAGTAATACAACTTCTAGAAAAAAAATCTTTCTCATGCTTTTTGTGCATATTCTTTCCCATCCTGGGAGGGAGCAAAGGAGAGTACAAATAGTCTTTTATTAAGACTACTCATTTTACACCTTCCCTCTGAATTTTCACATATACACCCAGGAGCAGAACTAACCACTAACTCACTGTTGCCCACAGTGGAATATACGGATATTTTTTCCTAGGATCACACACAATATATGTCTTTAGATTTCTTGCTTACATGTCTGTTTACTAGACAGAAAGTACATTGAGAGAGAAATCAGTTTAGCTAACTTTTTAATCCAAGTACTTGGCACAAAATAATACCACAGTAAATTTTGGCTGGCATGAATTAATAGTTAATGGATCATTCTTCACAAGAAGAAAGGGGAACTTAACCTTGGACTAGCACTACAAAGTCTGCCATCATGATATTATTAAACTCTTTCATGTGCAGATGATATTTTAAAATTATTTGATTATATTTATTATTTACAGTATAACCCACATTTCTGCTAACTCTTCACTCAATTTCTCTTAACTCATTTTCTCCATTTCTACTTACATTCTTCTTATGGATTCGCATTGACAAATTGCATCTAATTCAAAAACTGGTTTGTTTGAATTTTTTTTCCTCACTTTAATCTATCCTAGAATGAACAATTAGAATAATGAACTAGAGCTTTAATCATTACTTCTTTGCAGGTGCATCCAAAGTTTATATGTTTAACATTAACCCTTAATTAATTTTATTAACCTTTTCCCTGAAATGTAAATATGTTTTAGTTCTCATCTCTTAAAACCGCTGTGCCCTTATGGCCAAAGCACCACCAGCTCAGGTGACTAAACCTGAACTCATCTTTTACCAAAAGCATTCCTATTCCCCTCTTCTGATCGCAACTCCATCATTCTTACTGTGTCTCAGCCTTGCACACTCCATAGTGCCCCCTAAGCAGATGAGCTGCTCAATCCTGCAGCCGATGCCTCAGCAGTTGCTTTCCTTTGTCTCCTATTTTCCATCTTCATTTGTTCCACTCCACTTCAGACGCTTATTATCTCTTAACCAGTTGGAATACCTATTGGATTTATCTCCCACACTGCCTCCCTGCTCTGAGATCTCCTTGCTGTAATAAAATCTATGATGCTAGATTATTAATCTCTTTAAGAGACAAGTTGGATTGTGACTTTCAAGATCAAACATTTTCCTCAGGTTTCTATTTCCTATCAACAAACTCAAACCAACAAGCATTAAAGATGCTCCCTAATATTTCTTCCATGCACATTTGAAATATTTTTGCTTCTAAAGATGGCTGTCTGCATTAATGCAACAAACTTTTACTGAACGCCTTCCACATAGAAGGAATGGTAGATAAACATATTTGTTTTATGTGTATGAATTAGGTGGGCTTTCAGTTTGAAAAGCTTGATACAAAAAAGGAAGACCAACATGTACATATACACATGTATGTACACATGTACCCACACACATAGAGAAATATAATCCACAGTAAATTTAATAAAAATAGTAAGGTTTTTGAAATTGACATAGTTAATGAAGACAGAATGCTTCTGAACTGAAAAAAAGAAAATAGATTTCCAAATATCTGAGAGGAGAGGAAAGGCTCTTTTGATATTTGGGTTTTTCCCCCACAGTGTACTCTACTTACTTCCTTTCATTTCTCAATTGCATTTTCCCTTGTGACAGGCAAACTAAATTACCACTGTTTCCTCAACACATTCCTACTTTGATTGTTTATTATGTCCATGAAATTTTATGTCCCACCCAAGACCTCAACACATAGACATCCTACCAATCTTCCAGGATAGTCCAAAGCCATCCATGAAGTCTTCCTGGTACTCTTAGCCAGTGCATCGCTATTGCAAAGATCAATAAACCCACATTTCACACATAATTTAACTCTGCCACACCCCGGTCTAATGTTTCATGCGTACCAAACACTTGAACTTTCATTAATCAGCAAAAATTCAATGAGTGCCTATTGCATGCCAGGTACTATTCCTCAGCTGGGATACAGCTAAGAAAACAGTAACAAAATATCTGTCATGTGTAGCTTTCAATATAGGTGTGAAGCAAGTGAGATAAACAAAACTAAAGAACTGGTAAATATTTAATGTTTATTTACTCAACTGATGAAGATCAGTGAGAAAAATTAAACAGGGTATAGAATAGCCAGAAGTGGCAGAATAGAGGGTGTTTAAATCATGTAAGTGGCCATGGGAATTCTTACTAATAAAGTAACATTGGATCCAGAGACCTAAGGAAAATGAGGGGGATGAACACTCTGGGTATCTGAGGAGAGAATATTTTGAGCAGAGGGTAGGCCACGTGTGAGTGAGCACCTGAGAAGGAAGAGGTCTTGGTAGATGTCAGGAACAACCAAGGACCGACAGGAGAGAGGGATGGGGAGAGAGATTTGTGGAAGACAAGCTCTAAGTGTAGAAATCATTGGTGACTCTGAAATAGTGAAGCCTGAATCACACGGGTTCTGAGAACTAGAGAGAGAGGAGAAGGGAGAGAGTGAGGAGGAAGAGGTGAGTTCTTTCCAGGGTTTTTGGGTTTCTGTTTTTGTCTAAGGGAAGCCAAGGTGTGGGTCAGGAGCTGGAGAGAAGTATTGACTCAAGGCACTAAAATTTTGGTTCTTTGTTTCCTCCCTTCTTTTCCTATCGGCCTCCTTCCTGCCTCCTTCCCTGCCTGTCTTCCCTCCTGGAAGTAATAACAGCAACTTATAAAGTTCTTCCAAAAGAGAAATGATGTCATGATGGCTTTAAAAGGTGAAAGTAGATGAGATTTCGATCACCTGTTTCTTATGATCATGTCCAGCTTATTTTAACAAATGGAACAGAGGGTCGAGTACAAGGGTCCAGAGGAGAGAAATTCAAAGATGTGATGCAAGTTTGCAGGAATTCTTATCCAATCACTCAACCCCACTGAAGAATCTGAAAGCAGGTTTAAGAATTCTCTCTTTTAAATACATAAATAACCAAACCTACCAGTGACTATAAAGTGCAGCCTCCAACGTTAAAATTTTCCTCATGTTCTTCATGGCTTTAGGTCAATAACTGTTTGTCCTTATCTAATTAAACTTATTTCTAATTTTCAGTTTAAATTTTTAATTCTGTTCAGGCACAGTAGTTTGTGAAATTCTGATAAGAATCTCTCATAGAGAATGGATAATCTGAAAATCTTGAGTTTATTTTATGCATAAGAATTTGCTAAAAACATATAGGTACATATGAATAAGGACATTGTGCATTCAGAAGTCTATAATCACCTGTTAAATTAACATTTCATGAGGTAGCAGAAATTGATTTATTAAGTCTAAGTACTGTGAAAATTGATTATAGTCAGCAAATAATTGATGCAATGTAATCTTCATAGCTATTATGATAAGGCAAGGACCACAAAAAACAAATACCTATGACTTAACTGGCATTGCAAGAGTAAAAAGAAGTTTGAAAAATTGTGGGTTAAACTAGGTAGGATTTTACTCTTGGACTTCTGAGAGCCCATAGTTTACTTTATGAACACAAATTCTCAAGAGGGGGCTAGGTTATGCATGGTTTCTCAAACCTGTTGGACCATGTAACCCTTTTTCCATGGAAAATCTTACAAGGCTACTGGTCTACTGAATATATTTTGAGAAATGCTGGGTAGTATGATGCTTGGTTTGGGAGGCAGAATCACATAAGGAAAATTAAAAGAAAAATTTCCCAAGTTACGGATACAGCAAGATTTTGTCTTACAAACAAAAAGCTTTTACTTTTGTTATCTTTAAGTATCTTGCTTTTCATTAAACATTATTATCCTTTCACACTTGACAATAACATGTTTTTCAACATTAACTACAAGTTAATCCTTGCCTAAAAGAACTATATGAATATGAAAAGAACATATGAATATGTATATAAATGTTTTCATATTTTTTAAATTTTTGAAATAGAGTCAAGTCAATGAAAAGATTACATGTTAAAGTATATGCAAAAAGTACATGAGAATCTCATTGAGTAGAAAAGCTATGGGAAATGAAAAGAAAATCTGTCCTTTATTTTATGAAGTGGTCCTTACCATTGGACAAGAAAGGATTTAGTAATTAGGCTGTAATTATTAAGGAGGCTTATAATTGTTTTTGTAATTTCTAAGAACTTAGGTTTAGTAGTTTTATCTCTTTGGAAAAGATCTTTTGTCAAAGAGCTAACTTCCTCATTTATGGTACAAAGCATATTTCAGTATGGTTGTACTCAATATCATTCTTTCAACCAATAAATACCAGAGATAACACACTTGGGTTTCCAAAATAGTGGAAGACACTATTTTTTAAAAATATGTCACTTTTCATTCTACACACAGATTTACCACATACTTCAAAAGGTAATATTTATTCTCGAGTATTACTGTTATTATGGATTTAAAGGCATAAGTAAAAGAGACATTTTCTTACCATTCAAAGTGGAATAAAAACCACAACAAAATAAGTTGTAAGTTATATGCACTTGACATTAGAATTCAAAATAAAAACTAAACTTGCATTCAAATTTTCTAAATTGCCAGTTTTTCTAGTGAACCTAAAATCCTATTTAAAGCATAATTGATATGATGTAATCAAGTGGTATCTTGTTCAGATTTTTTTCTTTTGGTCCCAGTTCCTGATGAGCCTGAGGCTGAAGCTAATTGGCAAACATCATGGTGGTATAAGCTCCTCCAGTGACCATATTTTCCTTCTGCATTTTTTTCTGAACTATTTTTGTTTGTAGTACTATATGAACTACGAAAGGTTAATACCTTTCGTAGTTAATAACTCAGCATACATTTACTGACCATACATTGGATCCAAGTACTAGGAAATGAAAATATATTATGTATCAGGTATTTCTTTTTATAGGCTATAATTATAGCTTTGAACCAGAGAGGTAAGAACTTTGTTCTCATATGTATTATTTTCTGAGGATAAGGATGACAGGACAAGAACAGATAGGAAACATGTATAAATATAAACAAGCAAACAAAAAAACCCTGTAGACAGATAATTCAGTGGAGAATCTAAGCAGAATGAGAGCAGAGAGTGTTTTGGCTGCAAATTGAGAGCTGCTTTCACGGGAGAGGTCAGCATGGTTTTAAAAAGTGACATGTGTATATGTACAAAGTAGAGGAAAGTGTCCATCAGTGAGAAAAAGGTTTGAGGAGATTAGGAGGAAAAGTTTAGGGATAAAGGAATATCAAGTTCACTAATATTGAACGAATACATCCTTCAAGTACACTAATATGGCAAAGACTTTAGAAGGGTGGTGGAGGGATAAATTGACCTTGGAAATATAAATACACACTAGAATAGGAGCAAAATCTAGATAACAGCAAGTTTTAGTTTTATTCTACTTTCTTATAATAGAGGTACGAGAATGTCAACTATATATATATATATGTGACAAAGGTAACTATTCCAAGAAAACACATGGGTGGGAAAGTAAGAGGGTAAACAGTGCCTCCAGTTTAGAGACAATGTATTTCTTTTAAAAGTTGATGTTGGCTTCCTTTAGGCTATGACATAGAAATGAACAAAAATATAAGAATTGAAAATATAATTTGTTGGTAGAGAAGAAAGAAATCTCCATAAATTCAGAGATTTTTCTTATAATTTTTCTTATGTTATTCTGCCTCTCAGACCAAGCACCATATTACACAGCACTTCTTAAAGTATATTGGTAGACCAGTAACCCTGTAAAACTTTCCATGGAAAAAGGGTACCACGGTCCAACAGGTTTGGGAAAGCATGCATAGCCTAACCCCGTCTTGAGAATTTGCATGTAGACATGGATGAAGAAGAGAGGCAGGGAGTTAAGACAAGAATCAAATTGTTATACCCAGATTTTTGTTTGTTTGTCTGTAACTGGGTGAAAGTTGTTGTCTTTCCTTGGTATGAGGAAGATTGAGTTAGTAGCCATATGCTGTGTTCTCAGGTGTTTCCATGTATACTTCTTTGCAGGATTCATCACATCGCAATGTACTGTGGAGGCCCATAATTACCTGCAGCATTCTTCTTTACATGATAGCTGGTAACACTGATGGGACACATGTGCATGCTAACCTCAAAGATAGGTGCTGTCATATTTGATCCTTAATATCATGAAGAAGACACTATTTTAATTGCTGCTAGATAGATAGATGAGAAAGTTGATAAATTGAAAAGCTCTGTAATTTGCTTGTCCTGATTGAACATCAGGAATTGGATTTTACCCCAGGCCTGGATCTAGTTCTACACATGGGCGTAGGCTTATTCAGAAAAATAGGATGTGGATAACATTCTGCTTTAAGGTTTTCACTGAAGAACCAATTCTTTGTGTAGCATTTTGTTACTTAAAACTTTTTCAGAATATTTTCTCATTTAGTGCAGTTCTTATAAACTCTAAATTAGATCTTCCAATAAAAGAGAATTTAATGTAATTTACCAAGTTCACATTATCAATAGGAAGAATCAATATTTAAACAAAGTCAATCTAAGGCTCTAGTCTGCTCAGTTCTTATCAAGTTAAAAATACTGGACAAAGTTGACTTCAGTGAGAAAGTTCCAGCCCAGCAGGAATCTATAGTCCAGTAAGAATTATTTGGCTAAAGAAATGGAGATAACAGAGTAGTAAAAGCAAAGGAGCTTTTTAAGTAGGGTGGTTTCATTTTAGCAAACTGACTATATTTTAAAATATCTCTGTACTATTTAAACAATGGGAAAAGCAAAACACTTTGAGATTTTAAAGACAACAACTGTTGTATTATATGTGTATTTTGTTTGCTTTTTAAGCAAATATTTTTCTATGCTTCTGTCAACAATACATAGTAAAAAAGAATTTGATAGAAGAGCTGGTTTGTTGATTCTAAAACACTGAAACATAGAAAGATACAATACAGTCACGCTTAGACTTGCCCTTTCTGTACTCAAAGGCAGGGTGTTATTGATAATAAAATAGCTTATCTTTTTAAACAAAATGTTACCATGGTCATTGGTTTCTGTGAATGTTTGTATGCATTCATTTTACATAGAACAGAGAAAAATAAAACTGGGCGCTTTTTTTCAAAATAGTGTTTGAATTCAAGTGTCATAGGTACTTTTCTGTGGAGAGGTTTCAGAAGAAAGACACCTAAACTAAAGCTTCTGCTTTGGCAATTTGTTTGCCAGTGTAAACAGCAAAGAAAGAGGAAACACTGAGTACACTAAATCCCCTAATTTGGAAATAATGAAACATCCTGTAATCATCAGAACAATAGTGTTTATATGGATTGTCAGAACAGGGGAATAACTTCATTATATTTAACTGGAAATGTTATAGTTTCTTTTGAAATATAATTCCACAAACAGAACAATATTTATCCTATTTAATTTGGGATTATTATTTATTTTTATTCCACAAATCATTATTTTCTCTTAACAAAAATAGCATTTTAACTCAATATAACATTTAATCTATAGAGAGCTTAGTGTAATCATACAAAATATCTCCTAGTGATTATGTTCTTATCACTTTTGTATCCTATCCAGGTTGGCATTAATAATGCCTGTATTATCTGAGAACTCATGAAGAGATGACAGGAATAGGAAGGGCCGATCTAGTCCAGCGGATTAGACTGGGCTAACCTGGGAATAAGCTGAAAGTCAATAGTCTCTGAGTCTGAGAAAGTGAGAGCCAGAAGTTCCTTGGAGATCAGAGATCATGCCCAAATCCACCTTTTTATAAGAAGAATCTGAAAATCAAAGAGGGCAGGCAATTGCCTAAGCCAAGATTTGCTTGTGGCAGAGCAGTACATGCTGACCAGAGGCCAATATCTCAAAGAAAATTCTGAGTCGAGATTTAGAGATGTGAAGAGAGAAAAGTAATTACTTCAGCAAATTTCCCCTGCTGCCCCAGTCTCTCATAGCAAAGGAGCATCACAGACGGTTAATACGTTCAGATTTTAGTAGCGAACATTTAGTGAAGCAATTTTCCAATGTCTTAAATGATTTCTCAGGTTCTCATACCAAAGATAAAAAAATAAATGGATGAATAGATATTCTTTATTAGAACTGATGCCCTGCTATAGCTTAACTGAATGCCATGTTATTGTATTAATTTTTTTGTTAATATAAATGTTACCCATAGAGACATAAAAAATAAGGAAAAGAAACATGCTTTTCAGTTTAAAAAGAAAAGGAGACACAGCAATCATCATCTTACTTTGGAAGCACAAGGAGGGTACCTATTGTGCTCAAAGAATTCAATCGTCAAAGACACATGAACTGTGATTGTAAGTAAAATAATTTGTACATTTGAAATTCTAAAGATTGTCAGTTTCTGTCACATTCTTTTCATTATGTAAATACTGCCTGCATTTAATTTTCATACAACTTGTTTTAATCAATTCAGATGAACAGGATGAAGGCTACAGCTCAGAGAATATCTAACCCAAGCAGTTTAACAAGGCCAAGTCATGGATGAATGATTTTGAATAACAATAGTAGTTTCAACTTCCTGCTTGTTGGTGCCAATGCATGAAAGACAAAATACTTGAAAACAAAGATGATGTGCTTACCACAGAAAAATTCAGTCTCATCAAGTAGAGGCAAAAGATCAAATTCTAATATAAAAAAGTAAATGCTTTTCATACCAGGTTCTGAAGACAAATACAATATTGAGCTTTAATTTGTTCTTCATATCTTCACTGTGACATTCATTGGATCAAAAAAGATTGATGTGTCTATTCCTGATGCTAAGGATAGCTTCTACTGTGGTTTTTCAACCATTT
>CM053404.1:127259550-127284751 GCA_028644305.1 Xerus rutilus | reverse complement strand
GGGCAGCCTTGCAGTGGCATCTCAGGACCCTGTGAAAGAAGAATGTTTCCTTTACCCTTGACTTATGCTAAGTATTCAGCTCAGGTTAGAGAAGATAGTTGTCTGATTGCCTGCCCTATTTTTCTTTGCCAGAGCAGATAGAGTATGCTTATCTATTAAAAGCACTCCAGAGCAACACTAAGCCAGGACACCTGTGGAGCTTGTCAAGGCAAGTTCTCAAACAGGTCACTGGTTGCAGGGGCAGCTTCAAAAACAGAATAGCAAGCACTGTTTGGTATGGGAAGCAAAGATCTCCAGTGCCTTCCTGTGGTCCATGAAGAGGAACTCATCAACTAACTTGGGGAGGGAAGGGGAAAGACATTCCTTTCCCTATGATTTCTTAATTGATTGTTAATTGATAGCCTTATTTGTAAATTCCTATTAGTGCCTGGGGCAAAAATAAGTGTTTGAACAGAAGTTGTTTCACCTATAGGGGCTTTAATTTTCTGAAACTTGAAGACAATATGTGCCACCAATTTACAGTAAATTGTCCTTAATTACTACTCCAAGCCTTATTTTTTTTTATAAGATATGAACAAACTGTGGGGTGTAATGTCTCACTTGAATTGTTAAGAGTTTGAAACTATTAGCATCACTGTGAAAGCAGGCCTTTTTTAGCTTAGTAAAACATTTAAAATGAATTTCTGATAGTTTTAGAGAGTGAAGAAGCATAATAATGTATGTTTAGATTATTTTATCAACAGAAGGTGAAAAGATGTAAAACTACTTAATGAATATAGCATTACAACCAATTATCCAATGCCTAAATCACAATAGAAACATACAGAAATCACATTATAAACAATATCCCTTTTTTGGTAAGAATTGAAATTGAAATTTTTAGCTTTAAAGTGAGTGGTTTTATTTTTTTTAATACATCATAGTTTTTTTCCCTACTGGAACAAAACCCTTTATTTTTTCCTGTGTGTCATTTGTGAAAGCCAAATATAAGATATTGAGAAAACAGCTAGGTAGTAGGTAAGTTAAACTCACATTTCACTTCACAGTATGAAATCCTTTTTGTGGTGGCTATAAGTGCCATCTATGCATTTAAAGCACATTTTATAGCAATTAGAAGCAACATCATCTCAATAAGTAAACCACATTCTTTAGCAAATAGTAATGAATGATGTCCCCAGTTACCTGTAACCATCCTTCAGTATTTGTCCAGATTGAAGGAAGAAGGGAAAAGAATAATTTCAAATATCAAATTATTTCCCAAAGGTTTCACTCTTGGTTTTTAATACATCATGAGTTTATAAAGCAAAATAATTTGCTGTTTGCTCTAACGGTTAAATTAACTTGTATTTGATCAAGTTTGGTGACTGCTGAAGAAAATATGCTTTCCACATGTGGTAGGTAAAAAGAAGAAAGTGTAGAGGATTCAAATGTAACAACAGCTTCCCTGCAGAGTGAAAAATCCCAGATTAATTCTGTATGGGAGAGTATGTTTTTGAAAAATTCAGCATAACATTGTTCCTTTGAATACCTGAATATGATCAAGTGTGTCAAATTGATTTTTTTTTTAAAATCACCCTAAGGAAAGTCAAAGTAAATAGTATATTCACGTTACATTTGCTAGAAGCAGAGGTATACATTTGCTAAGCCCAAAGCAAGTACTATCTCTCGTAATTCACGTAATTGGGATCCCAGTCTGCCCTGGATCCTGATGGAGTCTGGGATCTCTGTCAGTGATAGATAATATGTAAGTATTATTTCATTGAATGTCTATTGCAATGGCACCACACTTGGGTATTTGCAGAGCTTGAACAATAGTCAGAAGGAATGAAGTAATAATATTTTGGAAAAATAATATTTGTAATACCAAAAAGGATATGATTTGAGAATTCTATAGGCTAGTCCTTCAGAGTACAGATTCAGGGTAAATCAGAACGGGGCTGATTCTCAGCCTCTCTGTATATGTCTTTTGAGAATTGTCACATAAGTTCTCTAAACTTCAGTATGCTCACTTGCAAACCAAGGACAATGTTATCTATGCTGCCCTCTGTAGGGCTGTCATGAGTAGTCAAATAAAATAATTTAAATGTCTTGTCCATAGTCCCTGTATTTTAAGTGGTACTAAGGAAAACTTATTATCATTGTTTGTTTTCAGCATAGACTTGAGTTAAAGTCCAGGTCCCAACACAAACTAGCCTGAGACATGCATATTAGTACTCTATAAATTCTGCATTTAACAGTAAAAGATAGGTTTGGCCATAAAATATCTTGTCAAAAATCTGTTTCAGGCATACATTTTGCCAGAGACTGTTAGACACCAGAGATACAGCAATGTTGAAATTGTGATTCTTTACTTCATGGAACTTGAGGTCTAATAGAGGAAACAAAGTGGTAGTATTATCTCGAATGAAGAAAGGTCAAAGTGAGGATAGAAATAGTACCTCAGGGACTTCCCAGGTATGGTCAATCTGAATCTTTAAAGATGAGAGGAAGGTGGTAAGGCAAACAAGAGAGAAAAAGTATCCAGAGAACAAAAGAAAAATCACTAATAAGCATGGGATATCCAGAGAAATATGGGTAACTCTATATTGTTGGCATATAGATCAAGAGGCAAAAAGTAGCAGATGATGGAGTCAGTAACAAGAGCCTGCTTCTTATGAATATGAAAATCTATTTATTATTATTGTTATTATCTGTGCCAGTTTGCATAAAGAATAAAGCCTTACATGTTGGGTTTCCAGATAAAGATGGAATGATTGACATTGGGCACTTTCACGTAATTCAGTGGTTGAAAGACTAAATCTTCTGAGTCTACATCTAATACCATCCACAGCCCTTCATCAGTTACAATAAAGGAATGAAGGAAAAACATGATAAGCAGAAATGTGATGAATTTTAGAAAGAATTTAGTAGTAAAATGCTTGGTAAGTCATGATTTGCGTATAATCTGTTAGATCAGAAGTTTCGATAACTGGATTAACTAGTTCTCTAAGCATTCTGCAAGCATGCATGTGCACGCACACATATACACGCACAAAAGTTCAGATTGTGGCTCCAGAATTAATACATGGAAAGAATATCTATTTGTTGTGAGTCCCTGTTCTTCACTCTAGCATATATTTTTTCATAATTACCTTTTATTTGTCTGCTTTTCTGCTTCCATGTAAACTCTAGGGTCAGCTGGGGTTCAGAGTCTGTATTTCCTCCCCCATTTACATCAGTTAATTCTTAGTATAGTATAATGAGCTAAAGGGAATTCTCTAGAGTTGAGAAAATTTATGAGAGATAAAACTCCAAAGCAACGATAAACAGCTAAGTCAAGGACCTCGTGCAGCTCAGATAGTATTATTACTGATAATGAATGAGGTCACCATATTTTCTTGTTAATTGTTAATTCTCTGTATTATTTGCTGTCAGGAGACCAGAGACATATGGATCGAATTATCTTGTATAGTTAATCACTTGGAATTTTTTTCCTTTTCTTTTTCTGTCTCCTTCCAGTTCACTGTTTCTTGAATTTAGAGCTCAAACTGGGAAAGAGAAAAAGAACAGCAAACTCTGATTCATAAACAGCCTTGTGGAATTGGTTATTTAAAAAATGTTGAAAGTTTAAGGGTTTTCCAGTCTTACAGTCTATGAAGTTTTCCAGGGTCATATCTGAACCAGAAGCACGCAGGCATGCTCATAGAAAAGACAAGTCAAGTTTTTATCTTCCAGGAAACTGCATGATAACTCTATTCCACTATTCTGAGAATAATGCCTGGTTTTATTTTTCATTACAACACGTGTCAACATATAGGGTCTGAGCATTCAACCATGGAAGAATTGGAGTTATTGTGTTGCTTGACCAAGTCGTTTTATTATGTTGTTTGGCCAACTGCTTTTTAGGGAAGCGATTGATGCATAGGGTATAGAAAGAAGATACGCTGCCTCTTTAAATCACAACTGGAGCAGGTTTGCGTGTGTCTCTTAACCTCCTTGAGGCCCAGGGTACTCTTCTATAGAATGGGAATAATAGTTATCTAAGAAGTTTGACATAAAGTTTAGATGGATAATGGGGGTTAGAAGAACTTTGTCAACTGAAATTTTATATGCATCTAGGTTGCTGTCTTTTCACAATACTGGAACAATGTTATTTATTTGGATATGTCAACCAAACAAAACCAAAAGAAGACAAAGAAAAAAGTCCAAACTTACATGAAGTTTCTCAGCCCACAACTCATGCTTATCTTGTAATAATTCTTTTGTTCATATTCACATGAAGAATAGCTTCTGATTATCTACCAGCAGTTCCTATTGCTCTTGCTTTATTATGTGATTGTTCTTGTACATATCTAATACAGAAAGGTACATGAAGTGGTCCAAGAGCAAAACCTTCAATCAGCGGGAAGAGCATATTTTTACATAGTGACCACAAAGTTCCTAAGTTCAGGGACTTATATAAAATCATATCATATGTAGCTGGGAGTATATTTTTATCCCATCTTCAGCCAGAGTGGTGCATAAACCTTCTTCCAAATTATAATGTGGAAAATAATAGAATGGGGTTCAGTTCACAAATGAGAAATGTGCAAATAAGAAATAAAACTAGGTGCCAATATCATGCCATTTTTGTTACTATAGCTCTGTAGTATAATTTAAGGTCTGGTATTGTGATGCCTTCTGCTTCACTTTTCTTACTAAGGATTGCTTTGGCTATTCTGAGTCTCTTATTTTGTCAAATGGATTTCATGAGTGCTTTTCCTATTTCTATGAAGAATGTCATTGGAATTCTAATAGGAATTATATTAAATCTGTATAGTGCTTTTGGTAGTATGTTCATTTTGACAATATTGATTCAGACTATTCAAGAACATGGGAAATATTTCCATCTTCTAAGGTCTTCTTCAACTTATTTAGTGTTCTGTAATTTTCATTATAGACTTCAAATTGGTGCAATCACTCTGAAAAGCAGTATGGAGATTCCTCAGAAAACTTGAAATGGAACCACCATTTGATTTAGTCAAAAATCAGCATACTATAGTGACACTGCCACATCAATGTTTATAGCACCTCAACTCACAATAACTAAACTATGGACCTAGCCTGTTTCCCTTCAAAAATGAATGGATGAAGAAAATGTAGTATGTATACACAATGGGTTATTACTCATCCATAAAGAGAAATGAAATTATGGCATTTGCTGGTAAATGGATGGAACTGGAGACTCTCATGGTAAGTGAAAAAAGCCAATCCCCCCCAAAAACCAAAGGCTGAATCTTTTTTCTGATATGCAGATGCTAATTCACAATGAGGTGGGGGAGTATAGAAAAATGGAAGTACTTTGGTTTATACAAAGGGGAATGAAGAGAAAGGAGGGCTCATGAGAGTAGGAAAGTTAGTAGAATGAATCAAACATGACTTTCCTATGTTCATATATGATACATGACTAATGTAATTCCATATCATGTACAACTAGAAGAATGGGACGTTGTACTCCATATATGCATAATATGTCAAAATACATTTTACTAGCTGGGCATAGTGGCACACACCTGAAATCCCAGCAGCTTGGGAGGCTGAGGCTGAAAGATTGTGAGTTCCAAGCCAGTCTCAGCAACTTAGCAAGGCCCTAAGCAACTCAGTGAGACTCTGCCTCTAAATAAAATACAAAAAAGGGTTGGGGATGTTGCTCATTGGTTAAGCATCCCTGGGTTCAATTCCTGGTCCCCACCCACCCAAATACATTCTACTGTCATATGTAATAAAAAATAAATAAAAAATAAAACTAGGAAGACAAAGAACATCCCTTAAATAGGGTCAGTTATTTTGAAGAACAAACATTGTGTTTCTGGAATTGCTTAGTGAACTAAGTAACTCTTACCTCCATACAAACAAGTAGAGGTATGAGGGATGAGTTGTTAGAGCTAGTTCTACAAGAAACTGAGAAAGCACATACCAATGTAGGTGTAACTTGTGTGTGTGTGCATGTGTTACTGGGGATTGAACCCAGGGGTGCTTTACACTAAGCCACACATCAGCCCATTTTATATTTTGAATTTTGAGACAGGGTCTCACTAAGTTGCCAAGGCTGGTCTCGAACTTGTGATCTGCTTCAGCCTCCTGAATGGCTGGGATTACTGGCAGGCACCATTATGCCAGGCAGGTGTAGTATTTTATACTCCCAATAGCACCATGTCAAGAGTACATTTTCTCTGCATCCTCATCAATATTTGGTGTTGTCATTTTTCTATTTTAGCCATTCTAGTATGGTATGTGGTGTTATCTCCTTGTGGCTTTAATTTGCATATTCCTAATAGCTAAAATACTTGAAACTTTTACATATCCTTATTTGCCATCTCTTTATCTTCTTCAGTGATATTTTTCCCCATTCTTTTGTTCTTTATGTAATAATTTTTTTCCAGTTGTGTTTTGAAAACTCTTAATTCTTGATTCAAATCTATTGCAAGACCTCTGGTGTATTATTTTGCTGGGGTTGCTGTAATAAAATAACACTGTCTGGGTAGCTTAAGCAATTAAAACTTTTTTTTCATAATTTTGCAAGAATTCCAAGATCAAGCTGTTGGCAGGACTGATTTATTTTGAGGGAATCTCTACTCGTTTTGTAAATTGTCATTTTCTATCTTCATATGTTCTGTGTGTGCATGTGTGTATGTCTGTGCACATGTGTGTGCACATGCATGCATGCCCTATCTCCTCTTCTTATAAGAATATCAGTCATATTGGATTAAGGATCACCCATATGACCTCATTTTATCTTTATTGCTTCTTTCTTTAAAAAAATTGTTTTGGCTATACTGTGGATTGAACCCAGGGCTACTTTACTCTAGGCTATATCCCCAGCTCTTTTTATTTTTTTAAAAATGTTGATACAGAGTCTCACTAAATTGCCCAGGCTGGCATGGAACTTGATATTCTCCTGCCTCAGCCTCCTGAATTGCTGGGATTACAGGCATGCACCACTATGTCAGTCCTTTAATTAAGTCTTTAAAGTATCTCAAAAACAAAACGAAGGAAGTCACATTCTGAGGGCTCTGGGAATAGGACTTGAATCATTCTAGTTATTTTGCCTTAAATGCAAATTTTAAAATAAGCATTCTTTTATTTGTAAAAATTTTATTGGAATTAGATATAAATTGTGTTAAATTTATATTTCAATTTAGAAAAATTTGACATCTTCACCATGTTGAGACTTTCAACCCATGAACAAAGTATGTTTCTTATTTTATTAAATATATGACTTCATTTTTCAGACATTTTTAATTTATCAATGTATACATCTTATATATGTGTTGTGACTATATCTGTTTCATTTTTAAGTGATTACAAGTGGTATATATAAATAATATATTTAGAAATAAATATACAAATATATTCGTGAATGAATTTTTAATTTTGTCAAGTACTTTTTCTGTATTAATTGACAAGATAATGTGATTCTTCTGTATCCCATTAATATGGTAGATTAATTGTATTGACTAATTTTTATATGTGATCTTTCCAAACTTCTATCCCTGAAAAATCTCTCGTTTATGGCATATAATTTTGTACATTGTTAAAATTTATTTGATAATATAGACTTGTGAAAGGTATTGGTCAGTTAATTTGAGGGGATTTTTGTACTATTATTGCCTGATATCAGCATAATTTTACCTTTATAAGATGAACTGGAAAGTATTTTACCTTTTTCTGTCTTCTGGAATAGTTTGTATAGAATTAGAATTAATTCCTTATACATTTGATAAAATTTGTCAGTGACACTAACTAGATCTAGAGTTCTTTGGGGAAGGGGATTTAAATTGCAAATTAAATTTTAATAGGGCTATTGAAATTATCTACTTAATTTTGGGTTAGATGTGGCATTTTTTTCTCTCAAGTAATTGGGTCATTTCAACTAAGTTGTCAATTTATATGATTAGAATTGTTCCTAGTGTTTGTTTATTATCCTTTTGACATGTGCAGGTCTGTAGTGATAACTTATTTTGCTCCTAATTTGCGATTTGAGTCTCTTCTGTTTCTTTCCCTTTATCAGGCTTGCTAGTAGCTTGCCATATTTCATCCTTTCAAAGAAGAATTTCCCCCACTTATTTTTCATTTCTAAAAATTTCATGAATTTCTCTTCATTCTGCTTGCATTGCGTTCGTGTTGCTCTCCTTTTCCTAGGATGTTGAGGTGGAGCTCACATTATTGACAGGAGTTGTCCTCTTATCTAATGCAAACATAAGGTTTTATAAATTTCCCTCTCTATTAGAGGAGTGTGCCATGATTGTGTTGTATTTTCATATTTATTCAGTTTAATATAATTTAAAATAATTTCTCTGGAGAATTTCTCTTCAACCCTTGATTTATTAGAAGCATGTATGTTAAATGGAGACTTTCCTGTTAGCTTGCCGCTATTGTTTTCCAATTTGACACCACTATTGGCAGAGAACATCTTACGTCTTGACTTCAGTTCTTCTAAATCTGTTGAGATTTGCCCCCAAATTGGGACTCTGAATAAACCCAAAGGGTTTTTGAAAAAAATATCTCTCTGCTATTTTGAAGTGGTTTTAGTAAACACTAGTGTTTTAGTTTCCATATATTTGCTGATTTTATTTCCAATTTTTTTGTTGATTCTTGAGACAAGGATATCGATGCCTCCACCTACAGCTGAGCTGGGATATAGCTCAGTGGTGGAGTGCTTACCTAGCATACAGGGAGCCCTAGGTTTGAGCCCCAACAATGCAAAGAATTCTCCACTTACCGTTGTAGATTTGTCTACTAAAACTAGAACTAAAAAATTAAAATAAAATTGTGAGATGGAAATATAGTTTCAAATGTTTTAAAATGTACTTTTTTATATCATAAATGAAACAATTTTACCATCCAGCCATGAAAAAGTGCTTCATTGAGGTAAGCATTTTAACGAAATATCAAATTTATTCCTATTAATTTAAAGATTTGTGATATAGACATGCTAATGTAAATTTGTAATAAGTAGGCTTAATAATTCATAATAGCCAAACTATTGAACCAGTTGAAGTGTCCATCAACAGATAAATGGATAAAGAAAATGTGGTACATATACACATGGTAGAGTTTTATTTAGCCATAAGGAAAAATAAAATATGTCATTTGCAGCAAAATGGATGGAACTTGAGACCATAATGTTAAGCAAAATAAGCCAAATTTGGAAGGTCGAAGGTCATATATTTTCTCTCATACATGGAAGCTAGAAAGGAAAAAGGAAAAGAAAAGTGTTGAGGGAGGATTTCGTGAAACTCAAAAGGAGATCAATCCAGCAAAGGGACCAAGAGGTGGGAGGAGGGGAGGTTGGGAAAGTGCTTGGGGAATGATATTGGCCAAATTACATTGTTTTATTGTGTGCATATACAAATATGTAACAACAAATCCCATCCTTATGTAAAACTATAATGTACCAAGAAAAAATGCAGAAAGAAAGAAAAACAAAACAGAACATCAAAGTTCATGCAGCCTGTATTTGGCAAGGCTCTAACATAAACCTTCTGGACATCATCTTTTTCTTAAATTTGTGCTATCCTGTCTCCCACCGGGAAGGTTCAAAATTTCAAAAACATGTTGAATAATAAATTCTATTATTCTAATATTCTTTTCAGTAAAATTTCAGAAACTGGGACTTGGGGGAAAAATAGGCCCAGGGGACAAATTGTTATACACATAGTAGTGGTATTATTAACAAAGACAACTTTGACTTGGAACCCTTGTGATTGAATGTATTTTTTTTGATGTACAACATTCTGCTATTTTTTGCATATTTATTTGTTCTTTTCTTTTTCTTTTCTGAGATAAAGTCTTTCTGTGTTTCCAAGATAGGCCTAAAACTCCAGGATGATCCTCCTGTCTCAGCTTCCCAAGTACCTGGGATTACTGGCATGTCCCATCTTGCCTGGCCTGCTATTTTTCAAATGCTCACCTTCTGCATGTCTTAAATACATTTAAAATCTAAATTAAAAAGTACTCTTAAAATTTTACTATATGAATAATTTACCAAACCCAACTTAATTTTTTCAGTACTGTGTATAGTTTTGACTAAAGAATAATTAGTAACTTTCATAATGCAGACTGATTTTAAAATTTTCAAAATAAGAGTAAAATATATTTATGCAAATTGGGTTATTATCCACTCTTCATCTTAAAAAAATGATTGATATAAAATTACTATTTTCTGGGATATCATGATATATTTATCTAAAGAATATTTTTTAAAAGGATTGTTTTATCTTTATATAGTTTGCTGTTTCTCAAAAGTTGGTTTCTGACTGCCTTCATCAGATCTTGTAAGTGCTTATTAAAACCAGGTATGCTGAACAGTGATTCTGAGCTAGAGCCTGGGGAATTTTAGAGAATAAGTCTTCTCAACAAGCTCCCCAAGTGGTTTGAGAATTTTTCTCTAATTGCTTAAAATCAATGCAGACCACCAACTTTTAACTTAAAACACAAAAGTGAGTAGAATAATACTTGGGCTTCTCTTATTGTAACTTGTTCTATTCTCTATTATATATTAGACTCAAAACTGTAATCAATTATTATTCTATGTGCTTTTTCAATTCTAACATCTTGTGATTTTCTGGCTTTGCTCCTATTTCCATTCCTCTTTATCACTTTAGGAGGGCAAAGCCTCTAGAGAGAGTTCCAAGGACATTAATATGTTCAATATTTATTTTCCATCTTCTTTTGAATTAGTAACAACAGTCTGTCAGATTTTTCTACTTCTTTTCAGATACATATAGTACTTTTAATAATTTACAGAGATAATTAATGTAAATTGACAGCTACTGGGCCTTATGGCAGGATTCCACATGACTCTTGACCATTGTGGATATTGCAGTCTTTGGGATTGTTCTGGATGTTCGTGTGAAGGTTGGAAACTCTTCCTTTCCCAGTCTTTTCCCCACAAAGATATATCTGCCAGTGGCTAACTGTGGAGGTGACCAGAAAGATCTAGAATACATTGAGAGCCACTGAGATTACATCCCTTTTGAACAAATTCTTAGAAATCTTTTTCTATGAAGTACTCTTAAGCTATGGCATCCATTTATAATATTAGGAGGCATAGCCAGGACAAAACTGTTAAGGGCTCATTATTCCTGTATTTAAATCACTCTCTGTGGCAGATTGCATTATCATTCTTAAATGTTGGATAACTTCCTTAAAAGAAGAATATGTATCCCCCTCATCATCACATGACTTTAAGGACGGATCCCCATGAAGGTAGAACGTGTTTCTGCCCCATTATCACGTTTGGCTGTGTTGCTTATATGGTAAAGTAGAATGTGAGAAAAAGTGATAAATCCCTAATTCTGGCAAAAGGCTTAAAAGTCATCTCATCCTTCCCCTCTCACCAACTTTTTTTTTCCCCATCCGTCTTTTCTCACTGCCAATGAAGGTCCCAGAAGATGCAGGAGGCAAGGTAGCCCTTGTTCATCTATCATCATGGGCATGAGTGAAAAGAAATGCTTGGAGTTACAAATCATGGAGATTTAAAGATGTTATTAGCAAAAAGTGGAGAAATATACAAAATTATATGTGGCTATTAATGTAATGTTGATGTTACACACTATTTTGAGAGAGGCTTTCCAAAAACAGTGAAGGTACTGCTAATAGGCACATATAAATCATGCTTACTGGTATCTCTGTGATTTTAATGTACTTTATAGTGAGGCTCCTAAAGACAGTTTTGTACTGATATTTCTAATAACATCTATATCTCCAATGTTCCATAGATCTCCACAATTTTTTCCTATCTTGTTATCAAACTCTCACTCTCTGACTTTTCCCTATGACACATTTAGCACTACTGATAAATTAGAGCTGTCTTTCTCACAAACACTATCAGGAAAAGTCCAACAAGGATTTTTGATCTATCAGTTGAAGTAGGCCTTTTCCAATTTATGGTGTTTATATCTGAAATAGAAAAGAGGATCACTTATTTTGCCAAAGATTACAATCCTGAAATATGTTTTAAGCATCCAAGTGCACTTGGTACTCTATTTGAAGCAGTAGAGGGTATATAGTTCATAAGAAGCATATAAGGAGGATGAGAATTTTGATTGTCATTGGAACTTTCAAGAGTATCTTAAAAGATACTGCCATGTCAAAAAATATGAGCACCAATAAGTTCTAGTATCTTGGAAAAATGTTCTGTGAACCTGAAGAAAAGCTATGACTTTCAGGTAGTTTACTTTTAATTCACCAAGTGGTCACATTGGAAAAACAGATTATCTTTTAGATTTGAACCTAGTTGAAAAATGAACTAACCATATGAGTATGGAGTTTCTACACTGATTCTATCTCTGCTGTATTTTAGAAATATATGTTTTATCTATTTTTTCTTTTTAACATTTTTGTTCTTTTTAGATATACATGATATTAAAGTATATTTTTACATATTATGTATACATGGCATATATCTTATTCTAATTAGGTTCCCATTCTTGTGATTGTACATGATGTGGAGATTCACTGTGCTATATTTACATATGAACACAGGAAACTTATGTCTGATTCATTCCACTATCTTTCCAATTCCTATTCACATCCATTCCCTTCAACAGATGAATAAATAAATAAAATGTGGTATATATACACAATGGAATGTTTCTCATCCATAAAAAAAGAATGACTTTATGATATTGCTGGTAAATGAATGGAACTGGAGACTATCATACTAAGTGAAATAAACCAATGCCCCAAAACCAAATGTCAAATATTCTGATATGTGGATGCTAACATTCAATAAGGGGTGGGGGGAAGAATAGAAATATATGTTTTAAAGATATATATATATTGAACATAGCAAAGTCCATGGTTATATCCCATTCTAACTTTGGAAATTCTCCATTCTTTGTGACTTCCAGAACTAATTATCCACTGAGATTATCTGTCCCTACAGTACTTAGTCACTCATTCCAATTATGTCTTGAAATCTCACATCTGTATGTCATTTGTGGCTCATTGCCTCTGCCAAAAATCTTATTCAATGAGCATCCAGACAATGACCAGAGCAGATTTCCAATCACCTTGTATTGAGATTAGTTCTCACTTGACATAAACATTCACTTCAAGATATACTATACATCTTGAAGGATCATAGCCCAAGTTGAAAAGGGCTAAAGATTCAATAGAATCTGTCAAGTCTTTCTTGGGTAAAGGAAAGTAGTTCCTTAGTTTAGCACACATGCCTGTACAAAAAGGAAGAGTGTGTATTTTAAATAATTATAAAATTCTCCTCCTACTATGATTACATGAGAACACTGGCTGTGTTTCCTAATTAAACTTAGTAACATGCTGTTTCTTCACTGCCAAATAGCAAATTTATTATTTGCCTGGTCTCTCTTGTTACATTTGTCCTGTTAGCTGTCAAGGTGTAAAGGTAAGTTAGAAAAAGAAGAAATTGTTAGAAGAAGAAAGAAGTTAGGAGGAGGAGGAGAAGGAGAAGGAGGAAAGGTGAAAGAGAAGAGGAGGAGAGAGGAGAGGAGAGAAGAGGGAAGGAATGAAGGAAGGAAGGAAGGAAGGAAGGAAGGAAGGAAGGAAGGAAGGAAGGAAGGAAGGAGGGAGGGAAGGAGGAAGGGAGCAAGATCAGATAAATGGTCACAGTGCATTTGCTTCCTGGTAGAACTAGTTTTCAGTATCAATCTCCAAAGAATTTCTCTATGTCTGGGGCTTTGGTCAGTAAAATGTACAAATATGCATATTTCAAGGTAGCAGAGCAGTAGAATAAGGAGATAGGATGTGCATGATTCATTTTCTTCAGGCTGCTATAATGAAATGAAATTGACAGGATAGCTTAAGCCATAATCATTTATTCCTCCTACTTTGAGAGGCAAGAAGTCCAAAATTAGGGTGCTAACTTGATCAGCTTGGTAAAGGTCCTCTTCCTAGCCATCTTTACACGGCCTTCCTTTGGTGTGTGCACAATGAGAGACAAAGAAGATTGCACACCTTGTCCTCTTCCTATGAGCACCCATCCTCATGATCTAATCTAATCCTAATTACTCCCCCAAAGCCCTACCTCCAAATAACATCCAATTAGAGTTTAGGGTATCAATATATAGACTTTTCATGGATACAAACATTCACATTGTAACACTGAAACACAAATTTCCTCTAGTATGTGTGTGTAGTTAAACTGCTTTAAAATATGCTGTTTCAATGCTCCAATCTGTCTTGATAATTTAGAGGAAAATATTAGTGAGTATTCAATTACCATTAATGTCATCCTAGAAGACAAGGACATATATCAGAAGTTCAACTTCCTTCACCAGAAAGCTCATGAGCAGGCAGACAAGGGTTGTCTAAAGATCACTTCATCCCTGAGATCAATAAGTAGAGAACCCAATATTATAACAACTTAGAATCTAAGTGGGGTTGGCATGGGTACAGGCTTCATACTTTATTGGGGTCTTTGTTTTACCCTTATTTCAAAACATTGTTGCTATCTTATGAGAAAAACTTTTTTTTTTTTCCGTTGAAAAATCCTCCTGTTAGCCAGGCAATGACTCTCAGTTACATTATCAGACCCATATGTTTGAATGGTATGATAAATATGATCAATCACCTATCAGATAAAACAAAATAAGTACTAGTCATATTTAAATTAAATTAAATGGTCACAGTGCATTTGCTTCCTGGTAGAACTAGTTTTACCAGGAAGTAAATTGTTAATTGTTATTTTAAATGCCTGGATTCTATATAACTGATCACATATAAGACATTTTGCAAGATGTGGGTTCCCTATAATATAACAAATGCATCAATTGCACAACAGAGGAAACTAATAGCCAAGTAAAAATTCTTTAAAATTAGTTTTGAAATATTAGGCAGAGCTTATTGGCAAGACAAAAATGGCTACTATAGATATATGAGGTAATCTCATATACTCTCAATTTATTTAGATCAAATCAATCACTGGATTTTTTTCAACTAAATATCAATTCTAGTAGAACTTGTATTTGCAGACTGATAAGCACTGTTCTTAATAAATATCCCAAATATTAAGGTCTCTAAATGCTTACTTGGTATTGATTTACAAATACATATGTGTATATTCAAGTACATACATATATGGATATATACACTTACAAGTGTGTGTGTCCATATCACCTCTTAAGTAAACCATCTGAGTATAAAGAACTTTTCTTAGATAAATATGCTCAATAAGGGGAACTGGATTGATTGAGATAAAAATGTATGGAAAATGTCCCAATGTAAGTCAATTTTCTTCTTTCTTTTAAACCAGTGCACAACAACCAATACGTCATTATTCATGATATTTCACACATTAGTGGTTTTGTGAGTTTGAAAATGGAAACAGATAAAAGACAATTTAACTTGATAAAATTTGGAATTTGTTATCAAAAGGGAGAAGAGACGGAATTTTTAGGACAATAAAACGATTATTTTAGATGGTGGTGTAATGGTAAGTACATGGCATTATACATTTGTTAAAAGCCATAGAATATATACCACGGAGAGTGAACAGATTTCCGTTAATAATAATGCATCAACATTGGGTTATCAATTGTAACTGATGTTAAAAACACCACAAGATGTTAAAAATGGGAAAAGTGAGACAAGAGGGTATTTGTGAGCTCTTTTACTCATATTTTCTATAAAACCGAAAACACATCAAAAGTGATATCTATTATTTAAAAGATACATATATTTATTATTATCTGTTCTTAAGATGAACACAGAGAGATTTTATTTAAGAATTCACATGGTCTTTCATTTGAATAACAATACCGAAATACTACATTAATAGATTTAGCTAGAAATTAAAATAAGAAAAATGGAAATGAATATTTTTATGTATGAATTATTTATAACCTTGATTATTAAAATAACACATAGTCCTAATCTGCTGTGATACCTACCAGGATAATTAAAGGACTCCAGCAGGTCTACTTTCACTCATTCCTAGGACAAATGAGCTTCGCTCTAGCAGGCCATAGGAAGTTCTTTTAAAAGACAATGAGTTCTAGAGGGAAAATGTTGTATTCTATGGCTATATGACCAGTGAGTGTCCCAAGGTGTGGAAGGAGACACAACTCTGGTCCTGGAAGAGGCATGATCTTCTAGGTTTCTCTGTAGCCTATGCTCCTAAGGAACAGGCTGCCTGGAAAACCCTTTGGTCTGGAAGCCTGTGATTGCTTCTCTTTCATTTTCTTCTGTACATTTTGTTTTTCTTATTGTTTTGATCATTTTCCTCTTTAGGACCAATGATTCTTGTCATTTCTTTTGTTCTGAGGCTGGCCCTCATTTATCTTTGTGAGAAGGGTGCCATACCAGAAATTAAGATGTTCCCAAATGTACCCACTTTATGTGTGAAAATTGTTCTGGTTTAGACACCTCACTTCAGTGTCAGTCAAAATTTAGAGCCAGATGATTTCATCTCATGCCTCAGAAACATGGCCCTCTCAATCACACTGAGTTTGTTCTGACCTCATTTTCAAGCTGATGTCCTTTGTGCTAACCCGGGAATGAGAAAGGGGTGTAAAAGAGCTATGTCTCATGTTCTAGAATCATCTACTACTACCTGCACCCCAGAAAGCCACAGTATGCCAATTGCAGTGTTTTCTTTCTTTTTTTGTTTTTTTGTTTTTTTGGTACAGGGGATTGAACTCAAGGGTACTTGACCACTGAGCCACATTCTCAGACCTATTTTGTGTTTTATTTAGAGACAGGGTCTCACTGAGTTGTTAGCACCTTGCCGTTACTGAGGCTGGCTTTGAACTCTCGATTCTCCTGTCTCAGCCTCCCAACATCCTGGGATTACAGGTGTGCGCCACCAAGCCTGGCTAGTGTTTTCTTTTTAGATATATTCTGTTTGTAACTAACATTTGTACTGAAATGAATACATATCATAAACAATTTGGTAGAATATTGTAGATACAATTCATTCAATTTGTACTCAATTTACAGACAACTAGATCTTTTGTTTCATCATGCACTAACTAATTCAGCAATTCTATTGAAATTAAGCTAAAGTTTTAAAAAATATACATAATATATTCTTTGTAAACCTTTTCCTATATTTTGCTTATGATTTCATTATCTTCAAGATGAGTACTTCTATATATTTATTTTAGAAGCTTTACATTACAAATAGTTAAACAATCTTTTATTTATATTTCTTCTTAAATAAGATTATAACAAAATGAACTTTACCACATATAGATCTTCAAAACCGTGAGTATGAATATTTTGCATAACCTCTTATGAAGAAATATCAGGACTCCTATTACATGTACAGTAACATATTAATCTACAAAGTCATAAACACAAACTCTTTTAAAAGTACCAGCAGAGAAATGGAGAAAGGAAAAGAAAGAGCACAAATTTGCTCCCAGAAGACACTGAATTTATTGCAACCATTGAAGAATTTTGGAGAAGAGGTGAGGATTTTAGTTAACATATAACAATTACAACAAAATGATATCATGAACTGGAATCTTCACTTGATTCAATTTGTTTATAATGTAGCATAAGAGGCAGAGACAAGGTAAAAATTGTGGCTTCCTCATCATTCATTCGCTTATTCAATACATAAATGGATGCACACCACATTAGACACTGGTAATAAAGATGTTCAAACCCTGTCTTCACGTTTCTCTAAGGCAGTGGGAGAAACTGGTATATAAACAACAAATATCATTGCAGTTTAATATTGAACATTTGGAGGCTGCCTACTGGAATGTGAGACCACAAAATAAGATACACTCCATTTATCCTAAGAAAGTCACTCAAAGGGAAATGAACACAAGTGAGTCATAAAGAAAGAGTACAATTTTCCAGGTTAATTGGGACAACACTACTCCAGACAGCAAGAACACTGCATGCAAAATTAAGGAGCAAGGAAAGAAGGGTTTGAAGTGTTGAAAGTAGATTCAAATTGTTTAGTACAAGAGTGGGATATTTGGTGATGAGAGCTGAGACTCAGGAAGAAGAGATGGGCAGAAGTCAGATCTAAATGGTCACAGTCAATCTAAAGCTGAGGATTTTAGATTTTTATCATGAGATGAGAGTGTGGCATTGAAGGTTTATGAGGTTCAACCTGATGAGATTTGCTTTGCATAACTGTACCCCTGATGGTGATAGAGAGGCCAGAATTATGAGTGGGGCTGGAAGAACTGTGGGGGATACAGGGTAAGGGGGGTGAAGGGAAGTGGAGGAGAGGATGGGTAGTCTCATAAAAAGTGATGAAGAGAAATTGGATTGGGGAAGTGATTAGAATAGAAGTGATAGAGTGTGTGCTACTTTGAATAATAATGATTGACACTGTCTTAAGAGCTTATGATGTACCAAATACATTATTTTAAGACCCATTATGATTCATTTTAGAAAATTTTTTAAAAAATTGATATTCAGAAAAGGTGAATACCACCATTACTGAAGGTCTCACAGATTTGAGTTTAAAACTAAATTTTGCTGGGCTGTGGCTGTGGCTCAGTGATAGAGCACTTGCCTAGCATGCGTGAGGCACTGGTTTTGATCCTCAGCACCATATAAAAATAAATAAATAAAATAAAGGTTAAAAATGTTTTTAAAAAAACTAAACTAAATGCTACTGGACACAGAGTTAGTGCCCTTCCAAATCCTTTGTCTAACCCTCTTAATTGGATCAGGAAATACAGGAGAGAGCAGAGACTAAAATACGTCACAGTTCTCTGCCTTAAATGTTATTACTGATTTGGAAGATAACAAATTAAGTGGATGTGTATGAGGGAGATCCAGGTGAAACTGATGAATAAGCAGTTACGTATATGGATCTGAAGTACATTTTACTCTTTTGTGGACATACGAGGGCTGAAATACATGAGCAATGATGATTTTGTTGCTCTCTATCTTTCTGCTATTTATGGGTCAGATCAATATACATTTTCCTCCATCTATTAAGAATAGAATTTATAATAATACACAGTAGTTACTTTCCAAAGGATCAACATCTTCTGTACTAGTTTTTCATTGTTCCTATAATTTATTAATATCACTTTCAACAATTATATATTGAGTAACCATTGGGTACATTTTACAAGTCACACTATGATAATTGAAAGAGTAAAGTTTCCACTCTCTAAATGATTACAGTTATCTACCTTCAATAGTGGCCTTTATTTTCCCTCCATGACAATTCATTTTGCTCTTCATTATTCATCTTATTACATGTTATTTTTGCTTAGTTGCCTCAAATCCTGTTTTGCATGAGAGAGACTATAAATTTAAAAAAACATATAACTATAAATCTTACAGTCCTACAGCTGGTACAGAGTAGTTGCGAAAACAAAAAGATGAAAACTTTGGCTCTTTTGTAGGTATAATTTCTTTCTTTTTTTTTTTTTTTTTTTTTTTTTGGTACCAAGGATTGAACTCAGGGGCACTTGACCACTGAGCCACATCCCCAGCCCTATTTTGTGTTTTATGTAGAGACAGGGTCTCACTGAGTTGCTTAGCGCCCCACAGTTGCTGAGGCTGGCTTTGAACTCGCAATTCTCCTGTCTCAGCCTCCCTAAGTGCTGGGATAATAGGCATAAGCCACTGTGCCCGGCTTGTAGGTAGGATTTCTGAGTTGAGAAGGCACAGAAATTAAGTGGCCAAAGGATGTGACATGAGTAATACAAAGGAGTGGACAGAACAAAGCAGAGAATACCTAGAGGAAGGACAAACTGTTTTTCAGGCTGACTCTACAAGGGTAGTTCTTAGTATTTCCCTACCATTAATTATTTTCTGGTTTAACTGAGAAAATATGAGACCATCTCAAATTTCCTTTGGGCTAGATTATAATATTCCTTTTTATTAACTCTAGAACAGCATGAAAAGAAGCTTTCATGCAATGTTCTGCTCTATGCTTGAGGCTGGCTAGTAAAGCATTATTTTTTCTGCTCTAAAAGTTACTGCTGTTTAGCTCAGCCTGGTAGCTGAAGGTCACTAAACCCCTTTATATTCTGGAAAAAAAGGGGTAGGGAAGCTCTGCCTTCATAGAGTAATTCATGTTAATGCGTGGTCCAGTGGTCCTGAGATTCATTAATTAAATTAATTAGACTTCATAGCATTCGCTCATGAACCATGATGAAAAAATTGGAAGGAAACATACCCTGAAGCATATGGCTTTGCCAGTGTTGGGCCCTTGAGAATTATTAAATTATAGTCTGACAAATTCAGATTTAATAAAATATCTGCTCTATAAATGAATGTGTTTTCATAATTTAGGTAATTCATGAATATTAATTAATAGCAAAATGTGTGCTCTGATTTGTTACCTATAATACAATAATTTTACCACTAAGCCATGAAAATATTTTCTCTGAAATTAAGTGATATAGTTATAAATAAAATTGGGATTAGGAGTATTATACTCAGAAAACATTGCTATATATATATGAACTATTCAGTATTTTATAATTCCATAGAGAATTAAACAAAATGAAATAATGCATCCTAATTAAGATTGAGAAAAACAGGTAAGTAAATTCTTATTCTCATGGAATTTACCAAAAATTTTTCTTGTTTGTTTGTTTGGTACTGGGGATTAAACTCAGAGGCACTCGACCACTGAGCCACATCCCCAGCCCTATTTTGTGTTTTATGTAGAGACAGGGTCTCACTGAATTGCTTAGCACCTCGCCATTGCTGAGGCTGGATTCGAACTCTTGATTCTCCTGTTTTAGCTTCCCAAAGTGCTGGGATTACAGGCGTGTGACACTGTGCCAGGATCTAAGATATTTTTTAATGGCTCAAAAATTAGAGTATCTAACATGATTTTTGAAATATGTGAAAATATACTGGTGACCTAGTTCAGTTGCGTGGCTTCAAATAAAGCTGGATGCTAATAATCAAAATTTCTATGCATTCATAACCTCTGAAATCAGATTTAGAAATCTAACATTTCCACTTGTTCTCTTTACCATGTCCCAAACCAAACTCTTCTTCTTCTTTCCCAAATCCCTTCCTCCCCATCCTTTCCATTTATTAAACCTGATTAAACTTTCCTTTCTTTTTGGTGTAGTTCATAAAATTTGACTCATGTCATACCCATCACCAAATCCTTACCACCCTGGCTCAAATCATCCTCTTTCTGGATGATTATCACCTATTTTGCTATCCACTTCTACCCATAGTCTCTATAGTCAATTCTTATTTCAGTAATCAGCAGACTATTAATATTGTGAATCATGTCATGCTCTATTCAAGACCATTCAGTAGCTTCCATTTCACCTGTAGCAAAATCCAAATCTCTACAGATCTTTAGAAATCCAATATGGCATCTCAAACTCTCCATGGTCTGATCATTTATAGCATTACAGCTGATCAGTTTATAGCATTACAGCTATAAACTCTTCTACCATTTTCCACTTCACCCACTCTACTGTAACATGGAAGTTTCTTTCTTTGCTATTCTTTGGAAATAACAGACATCAGCTACCCAGGTTTGTATTTTTTTGGTCCCATTACTTGGAATGTTCATCTTTTCTACATCCACCTAATGTCTCCCTCATCTTTACCCTTCAAGTTCTTGATGGAATGTAAGATTTTTCCCTGGAAACCATTTTTAAAATGGGATTTTCAGTACCATATCCAGCTCTCTCTATAACTCCTTCTGTTTTAGTTTGAGAAAATTTAAGTAGCATGGACACATAGCACTTATATCATCTAATGTAATTAAGGTATAAAAAGTACTTATTAATCATTCTGTTTCTTGCATTGGCACTCCCTTACAACTAGGATTTAAATGGGAATTTAAGTATTTTTATAGTACTTTTCCAAGTGCTTACAAAAGCATGTTTAAATAATATACTAAGAAATTTGTTGAAAAAGAATTAAATGCGACATTATGGTTAGGTATTTGAAGAGAAAACTTTTATCTATAATCAAATTTATTTTGATACTTGACAAACTACAGTTTATTTGGGAAATTAATCTGTTCTTATCTCAGTTGAGGGAAGCCTGGTCAGTATTGCCCTGATCCCTCTCCAGGTCTTCCCCTTCAAAGCTTACTTTATCACTTGCAATTAGAAATCCTGGTGAGAATTAGCTGGGACCTTCTGTGTCTTGTTCTTAGTGTGGGGGTACCCTATGTTTTGGACATATAGTGTAGGTAAAGAATGTGGGCTAGGGAGAGGTTACACTCACAATAAATACCTGCCTCTGGATTTCTGCTCTGATTTTTCCCTTCATCTGGGATGCCTCATTATTCTATTTGAATATGTCAATCTTCACCCTAAAGGCTAAGTAAAAATTAGGCTCATAGGCTCACCTGCCTATGAGCTCCCCAAATTATATCTTCCTTTTAAGCACTCTTATTGTCTATAAGTCTGTGGCACAAATTTACTAGTTTTCATAGGCATTGTTTTAATTGAGCTCTATTTATCTATCTTGCTAGATAAACTGATGCTATATATTCTTCTTGTAAAAATGACAGTGTGCTTTCTATTAGACCTATGTGGCTCCACAGCCTGAACTTTGTGTTCTATTAACCAAAATTCAGATGTCCTTGTCTACCTACTAGTTTATTTCAGTAGTATTCTACTTAACCTATTACTAGATTAATAAAATCAATGATGTGATTTTAAAAAGAGTGATATTGTGGGCTGGGGCTGTGGCTCAGCAGTGGAGCGCTTGCCTCACATGCGTGAGGCCCTGGGTTCGATCCTCAGCACCACATACAAAGCAATGAAATAAAGACATTGTGTCCATCTACAACTAAAAACAATATTTTTAAAAAAAGAGTGATATTGTGTCTATTAAAATGTGTTGTTAAAAGACTAGAAAAATATTAAGTTGAATTATATGTGGCATGAATAACTATAAAAACTGGAGAAAATATAAAATTAGATTATTATAATAAAATTGTAATAGATTAAGAGTTTTGGACTAAATTTAATTAAAAATTTCATTCTATTGTGAATAAATTGAGAATCATATTTGACTCACTATGATCAAAATTTATATAAAGAAGGCAATGCTTAGAAATTCTAGTTCATAGAATGATAATCAAAGGGACCTGTTTTTATATCCAAATATTGGTCAACTAATTTATACTTGCATGCTTTTTTCCATGTTTCTCCTCTTTAACAGTTTTGATTAACTGTTAAATAACTGGTCTTACATTTGAATAAAAACTTTCTGCTCTTACTTGATCATGGTCTTACTTGATCATGTTTTCTAACTTGATCATGCTCAGTGTCCTCAATTAGATTGCATCATTATTTAGTGTAGAGTGCTAATAATAGATTTTATTTATTTATTTTTTTCCCCAATTGGTCATTTGGAAGCTACCCAGCATGGGCAGGTTTAATAGTCTTGGGTCAGCCTAACAGTGGTCTGTGGAATGCATATTCTTCAGAAATTTTAGAAGGGAAAAAACAGGCATACTCAAAGATCATCTAGTTAATGATAGACTCATGAATAAACCTGTGATTTGTGTGACTTCATATTCCTGAGTGTTACCCACAGTATCACAGCCCATTTCTTCACATTTTTTCATGTGAAAAAATCTTGAAGAAGATAATTCTAGTTTGATTTTTCTAGTGAACCAATAATTTAATCTGGATTAGCAATATTTTATCATGATGTAAATTGTTTTATCTCCTGAAAACTTCACAGTGGAAATATATTGGGAATAAACTCTGATCAGGACATTCTATCAACTGTGTCTACAGGCTTATAGTAATCTCCATATAAGGTTGAAAAAAAGCTGCTGCAACCATTGATTTGGATGTTTTGATATAATTTTAACCAATCACCAATGTCTGTACTGATGTATTTATGTGATGGCACTATTAATTTCTAAATCCTGGCTAATAAGATTTATAGGAGTTTGATATAATTTTCCTACAATCATCATGTTTTTTAATGTAATGCAGCCTTGGTTAGGATTCTAAAATAAAATAATTGAATAAAATAACACTATTTGTTTTTACAAAGAGTGCAATATTTCAATGGAAAGACATAGAATGTTCTGTGAAAAACAAAACAATCTTTAGACTACATGCATATGGTAAATGTTCACACTTAGCAGTATGTGAGAATGGCAGTGGTCATTTCTAATAAATAACGTGTGAAAATCAATAGAACAGTTCCAATAACACCTCCTGCTTGTTCATGGCAGAAGGCCAAAGTTTTCTTACACAGATGTTATGTTTTTGATAAATACATCATATCTTATATGGAACATAAGTTTCTAGTTTATTGATGCAAAAGTTTTATTAATGTAAAGCATGTGCTAAGTAAACTAGAAGATTTATAAGAGAAAAGATAGCCCTATAACTATTTCTATTTGGGGCTAAAAAATGACATAATTATACATGTACCTGCTTTAAAGTTTAAAAAAGTGGGAAATAAATTAAGCATGTAAAGCTTTAAAGATATGTACACTGAAGTAAAAACCATGTTATTATAGGGTCTTCCTTGCATGATGATCTTATGTTAGACTAATGTCAAAAGGAAAAAATAAGTAATGGACAAAACTTTCTCATATGACTTTAATAACAAATTTACACAAAATTTAGATTTAGATGTGAACTAATGGGCAGATGAATTCAAATTGTTCAATGAAAATGATTAGTGACTAGGATTAAATGTCGAGGAAAAATTTTTATAATAAATTAACTCTGAATTAATAAAAGATAAAATAATAGGGGTTTATTTTCAAATATATAATTTGGTGAAGGAGTATAATAAAAATATATTATGTCCAGTGCTTTCCTTAACTCTCAAATATGATTTTGCAGCTCTCTCCTAATTTCTATAAGATACATAGCAGGTGGATATTTATATTCAAAAAGTCATCAATATTTTGAACTAACATGGAAAATAAAGCATTTGGCATAGTTTTGTTTTCTATTTTTTGTATAAATAAAAACATAGTAACATCAATGATAATGATAATAAAAGCTACACTTCTTAGAGAGCAAGGTGGTCACTATGGTTCTTCACTGATGGTCTCCCCACAAACACATAAGTTTGAATAGCTACTCATATAACAAACAACATTCACAAGCTAAGGAAGATTAGGTGAATGTAATAGTGCGGGTTATAGCATAATTAAGTAGAAGACATATGGAAGAAGGCAGAAGGGAGATTTGCCAGCAATGTCACACTTCGCCCAATTCTAAGCAGCATGAGAAAATGATGCCTCCCTTTTGGGGAAGACAGAGAGAATTAAGCCCAGGTTCTTTACCTGAAA